>CM038682.1:584589392-584720273 GCA_021605205.1 Aegilops longissima
AGCCTTTGCACTCGCCATTGGTCGGAGGTGAAAGCAGACAGCCACAGCGCTCCCATACATCAGGCATGCCACGCCCGTCGGACCGTGCCCGCCATGGGGTTCATGAGGCAAGAGGCGGCCTTGATCGGAGGAGAAGCAAACCGACCGCCCCTACGGCATGCCAAATTTGGATTCGAGGATCCATGAGACCCAAGAAGGTTTGAACTCTGGGGTGAATGCGAAGATCACAACCTCTCAAGCCTAAAGCCCGTCGCCCCACAGCCTAGCCTAATAGGATTCGCGTGAGCAAGGAAGAAGATGAACACGACAGTTTACCCAGGTTCGAGCCACCTTGCAGTGTAAAACCCTACTCCTGCTTTGTTGTGGATTGGCCTCACGAGGGGCTGAGGATGAACTAGTACAGCCTCGCGATGGCTCGGGAGTGAGAATGAGTCGACCTCTTCTATGGTGGTGTCTGTCGGTGTCAAAACCGGCAGATCTCGGGTAGGGGTCCCGAACTGTGCGTCTAAGGATCGAAGGTAACAGGAGGCAGGGGACACAATGTTTAACCTGGTTCTGGCCCTCTTGATGAAGGTAATACCCTACTTCCTGCTTGATTGACTTTGATGAGTATAGGGGTTACAAGAGTAGATCTACCTCGAGATCGTAATGTCTAAACCCTAGATGTCTAGCATGTACGATTATGATTGCCTCTACGAACTAAACCCTCCAGTTTATATAGACGCCGGAGGGGGCTAGGGTTGTATAGAGTCGGTTTACAGAGAAAGGAATCTTCATATCCGCACGCCAAGCTTGCCTTCCACGCCAAGGAGAGTACCATCTGGACACGGGGGAAAGCCTTCCATCTTGTATCTTCACGGCCCATGAGTCCAGCCCATGTCACATAGCTCGGACACCCGAGGACCCCCTAATCCAGGACTCCCTTAGTAGCCCCCGAACCAGTCTTCAATGACGATGTATTCGATGCGCATATTGTCTTCGGCATTGAAAGGAGGGTTCCTCCTTCGATTATTTCAAGACATCTGAACAAAAGGACTGTATTTGACTTTTACATCTTCGGTCTTGGTAAGGTGAATTCTCCGAACAGCTCGATTTTACATCAAATGCTATACCCTTCGGCTTCTGTGCCTACATTGCCTCAGCTTCCACGTGGCAAATGAATATGAAGGGTCCAAGCACTTTTTAAAAATAACCCCTCGATAGCGTATGGAAGGTCCCTATTTAAGGAGATTAGATCTCAGATGCCGTTCCATACCAGACAAAAATCCTTCGATCTTGCCTCAAGAATCCACGCAATCATGGCCAGTGCTCATAGTTCTTCCTCCCGCCCCACGGCCCTCAAAAAGGTGATTGGGAGAGTTGCTCTATATCTCATGCCCATCTGACCAAGCTCCAGATGCAGGGCTATCTTCCCCCTGCGGATCTAGTCCCCGTTCGAGCGGGGTTAACTTCTTTTACCGGTGGAGCCTTGGCAGAAAATTTCCCGAATCCTTCGGAAGGGGAGCGAGTGTGCTTCGTTTCCATTCTCTTAAGAGGCGTTGGATTCCCAATTCATCCCGTCCTCCGAGGTCTCATGGAGTACTATGGCCTCCAACTGCACAATCTCACGCCAAGCTCCATTCTGCACATCGCGGGCTTCGTCGCTCTCTGCGAGTTGTTCTTAGGCTGCGAGGCACATTTCGAGCTATGGAGGAAGCTTTTCTGCCTCGTCTCTTGCTCTCAAAAGGGATCCATATTCGAGGTGGGCGGCGCCGAAGTATGACGCGTAGCCGGGACAGGATACCTATCCGGCACTCTGAAGAAGGCATCCGAAGAGTGGCCCTCGGAGTGGTTTTATATTGAAGACGTCATTATTTCGAACCCAATCCGACGAGGCCTTCCTGACTTCTCCAATGCTCCATTAAAAAAGTGCCACAACTGGCGCCCCCGGAGCCTCTAGGAGGCAGATAGTGCGGAGGTCAAGATGTTAATGGACAAGATAAAAATACTTGCCCAATTTGGATTGTCCATAATCGAGGTCATGCAATTTCCATAACGCTATGTTCAACCACTCCAATCAAGAGGACTCCCCATGTGGAACTATAACGGGGAGGACAATACATCTCGCTACGGGCGCAAGGGTCCGGACAACTTCGTCGACTTAGCCGCCATGTTGGCTGATCTTTACAAAGGGGAGAAAGAGGAATTTGTCGGCGTTACAGGAGCAGGGCTCCCGGACTTGCATGCTGCGGCTGCGGCGTGGCTCAAGGGGGCCCATCACGGTCCATCTTCATCAACACAAGCTCAAGACCCTCGCGAGGGGCCAAGCCTCATGAGGCGACGTTAGGGGCTTCTCGAGCCTGCAGCCTCATCGAGGCTGGCTCATGAGGCCGAGAGAGATCAAGGCGGGGTACCTCACGAGGTGCCCATGATGCAACCATAGCGACCAAAGGCGCGGTAGGCGCCGATCGTCTGAGTGTCCTCCTTTCCTCTTTGGTGCAAAGGAGCAAGCGCTTGAGAGCATCAAGCAAAAGGCGTCCATTTGGTGCAACAAGACCAAGACCAGCCAGCGGTAGGAAGGAAGTCATTGTGGAGCCCAAGTGGCGTCACCACAGAGCCTTTGACGGCGAGGACCAACTTTAGTCGGGATAAGTGTACCAGATGATCCCTTCAAAATGGCCAATTGTTGGTGCCCTTCCTGCTCAATATTTGGGAAGAGGCCGGGGCCTCCGCCTATAAATAGGACTAGCCTCCACAGGGTAGAGAGCTGGATCCGGGATCGAAGCGAGCTAGAGGTCAAGCAATCTAGAGAGAGAAAAGCGGTGAACTCCTCCAAGCAGTTCATCGCCCAGGCAGAAACAGGACCCTCGTGAGGCTGTTCTTCCTTGTATTGTTCATCACCATCAGCCCAAGAGGCAATCCACCACACCACAAACTAGAGTAGGGTATTACACCACAATGGTGGCCCGAACTAGTATAAACCTTGTGTCTCTTGTGTTGTTCCTTTAAGTAGTTTAGATCCTAGCGGCCGGGGTGGTGAGTAGGTAGAGGCGAGATCTTCGCGCACCCGGTGTTGAACCTCAAGGTCTGCGGAACCAATCGACATTTAGCGCGCCGGAGTAGAGTCGCCGAATTAAATCTTCCGCCGCCCTGTTCTCCGTCGACCACCGCATCCATGTGTGGCGCCCGTCGGGCCAGCGCCCAGCCTTGAGCCGCTCTCGCTTCGCGTCGCCCATATCGGCTCCGTCGTGAGCGCCCTCGTCGTTCCCGTCGCTGCCGTCAACGCTGCCACCGGCCCGTCGGGAATGAGCACAAGCATCGTCCAGCATCCCTCCGTGAGCAAGGCGGCTGCTGCTACCACCTCACTCGCCCGGCTGGTTCTTCGTCTCGTGCATTCCAGCGCGCCCATGGAGGCTCGAGCTGCGCTCATCGCGGCAAAGCGAGCTCCTGCGCTACCGTCTGTCGGCAGCGTCTCGAAGAGTGGCTCGACGCGTCGCCAAGCTTCGTCCGTGCGCGAGGCTCCCGCGCCGTCCGATCCGCTGTACCCGCCCCCGCCTGGCGCGGAAGCTCGGGGCGACTCGGCCGCCTCCCCCTCAAAGGCACCACTGGCCCCAAAGCGCGTGGTCCACTGGCAGAACCCGCTCCGTCCGGCGCCCGGTAGCGGCAAAAGCGAAGCTCGAAGTCCCTCGCCCGCAAAGCTGCCGAGTGCTCCCGCTCCAGCTCGTCGCGACCACGCTCTGTTCCGGCCGCGTCAAGACCTCGCGCTGCTCCAGCTGCAGCGCGGGAAGCACCGCAAGAATAAGCTCTTCGTCACCCAAGGCCTCCCGTGCCTGCACGAGGCTGCCGTGCCTTCACCACCGAGCTGCAGCGTCGCGTGGCCAGCAAGTTCAAGCAGACACTGCCTCCCTCGCTATGGCGGTGCGGCCGACCCGCGAGTTCCTCCAGCTCTGAGCTGGGCATCAAGCCGCCACGGCGAGAAGGTCATGGCGAACTGGTTTCCCATGGCGCTCAAGGACGGGGCCCGCACTGGCTCCTGAACACGGCTCGAGCACGATCTCCTCCACAGGACAAGATCGCACCGCTTCATCGCCAACTTCAAGGTACTGCGTGACGGCCACCGCCGTGGCGACATCGCCGCATCAAGCAGCAACTGGGGAGACCTGCAGAAATACATCCAGCGCTTCAACAACGCACGCCTCAAGATTCCCATGGTGACCGAGGAGGCCATCATCTCCGCCTTCTCCGACGGTGTTCGCGACGTCAAGATGAAGGAGGAGCTGGCGATGCATGAAGACTTGTGCACTTCCTTGGAGCTGTTCAACTTGGCGACCAAGTGTGCCAGGACCGAGGAAGGGCGTCTCTCCCTCCTTGAGTTGCCTGCCGCAGACCCAGAAGAGAAGAAACCCAAGGCCAAGGATGTGAAGTGCAAGGGGGCTGCCGTGCTCGCGGCAGAACCGGAAACCAAGCGGGGCAGAGATCAGCCCGAGTCTTCCAAGGGCAGCCGGTACTGCATGTACCACGACCTCCACACCCACAACACCAACGAATGTTAAGAGCTCCGAGCCGTGCGAGAAGGGAGGATCGGCCGACGTCCCGACCGCGGCGACCGTTACTACGGCCGAGGAGGAGGAGGAACGCAGGAGGACGCTGGGAAGACCGTGGCCCTCGCCAAGGGTGGCGCGACCAACCTCGCGAGGATCATGGCGAGACCCGCCTCGAGAGGAGGTGGAGGATCAGCCTCGCGAGATTGCCCTGCAAGGCAACACAGGCCTCCCTCCTCGCCACCGCAGCCAAGGAGAAATGAAGACCATCATCGGGGCCAGAAGGGGCTGGGGGCTTCCGAGGAGCAGCGTCGCTGTATCTGGGCGGAGCTCAAGCCCCGACCTCTCAGCGCATCTTCAAGCAGTTCGCCCATGAAGTGAATGCAGTCCTCCCAAGCTCAAGCCACCGCCCCCTCGGTGGTCGGCGTGCGCCATCACGTTCAGCTCGGCGGATCAGCTCAAGTGTGCGGCCCGGCCGAGTCCTCCCGATGCTTTGCTCCCCAATCATAAGCAACGTGCTAGTCACCAAGACCCTCATCGATGGTGGGGCAGGGCTCAACGTCTTGTGCACGGGAAGCGTTCAACAATCTCCAAGTGCCTTACAATCAGCTTCAGCCGACCAAGCCTTTCTCTAGGGTCACCGACGGCTCCACGGTCCCGATTGGGCAGGTTCGCCTCCCTGTCACCTTTGGCGCGCACGACAACTACCGCACCGAGCTCATCGACTTCGACGTCGCCCACATTCTCCTACAACGCCATCCTCGGGTACCCAGCGCTGGCCAAATTCATGGCCGTAACCCACCACGGCTACAACGTCCTCAAGATGCCTGGAAGTGGCGGAGTCATCACGGTGCCCTGCGAAGAAAGACGCGGTGTGCTCCACAGGCGAGCCTTTGAGCCGCATCCTTTGGAAGACCGGATCGCGAAGCAGGAGGCTTCCGAGACCGCCCCCAAGAAGACATCGTCGGCCCGGCCCCTCGGGAGGCAGGCCCCTCGAGTCCGCCTTTGCTCAGGGGAACCTCCTTCTATCGCATAGGAAGCGCGCTGGCGCCCTCCTCGAGGCAGGGCTCTGGGCTCCCCACGGAGGGCCACCGACCTTGCTAAGGTCACGAGGAAGGCGCTTGGGCACCACTTGGAGGCGTGTTTCGAAGCACGTTTCCCTCAAGAAGGAGCAAGGCAAGGAGGGCCGAACCCTCAGGATTTCGTCAGCAAGATCATTCAGGAGCAGCAGGAGTCAAGAGTCATGAGTGGCAGCCGCCGCTTACCTGCCGTAGCTCCCCATCCAGGCGAGGATGGTGGGCTGCACGTCTGCATCGACATACCAGGGCTCAACCGAGCCGCCTATCGAGGCGCCTCGGCCCCTCTCGCGTGGGGCGTGAAGGTCCACCCACAGCTACGTTCGCATGCCTTACGGCTTGCCGAGCAACGCTGCCGCCACGCGCCGCCTCACGAGGAGCATCCTGGAGGCTCAAGAGGCTAGGCGTTCGCAGCCTGGCGGAGATGGAGATGGTCACGAGGAGCCACCGGCACCTCCGGAGCCTCCCGAGGCCCCTGAGCCTGGGGGCTCGTGAGGATCGGCTCCCGCAGCCCACCGAGTCTGCTGCACCAACACCCTTTCGTCTTCAACGCTATCAGGTGACATCTTTCAAGTTTCATTTCCAGCTGGGCGCCCCGTGGCTGCATTATTCCCGGGCAGCGTGGGTCCGCCCCTGCGCGTATCCCTTTACTTCATGTTCCTAGCTTATCTTGTTTGGGCGCCCTCGGGCTACATCATCCCCAAGTCGCTCGGGCCAGGACCGGCGGCATGTATCCCTCTTGCGTTTATTTCGGGTCATGCGTTCGACCCATCATGCTTGTTATTTGATGCCAATCCATGGCACCTTTTCTTCGTTCATGTCGACCGCTTGCACGTTAAAGGGGTACCTGAGCATCACGACTCAGGGCTCCTACTGGCTCTCCAGCCCTCACCCTCTGGCCTTGTCCACGGCATCGCGACACAGCATACCAATGACGGTGAGACCAGCTCGAGGGCGGGACGGGGCGTGAGCCGCCGCATCTAACCAAATCTGCAGGAACACATCACAAGATAAGGCCCAGTGCCAGGCGCAACCCGCCTTGAGGTAGGGCCCCGTGAGTCCCGCGCTGTCTCACGGGTGCCCAGATACACCTCGTCAGGCCCTATCGTGCCAGCCACGTGTCAGGGCGGGGCTGTACATGCCCCGGGGGCTCCTCCCGGAGGGGATCCCCCTCCCACGCACCAGTGGAAGCACCATGCTCCATGCTGGCTGACGACACTGCCGAGGAGCGGCTATGCCCGTACACATCTGAGCGCTATGCTCCGCTGGTGATAAACAAGCGAGGTCGCCCGGGCTGCATCAACCTCGGGGAGCCCAGGCTCGTTGTCTGGCCTCATCGCAGCGCCTCCCTCGGGAGTGCAGCGAGGGCTGGGCACGGGGGCTGCGCCTGGGTCACGCCCAGACGCACGCCACCCAGCCAGGCACCTCGGGCCTGGTTCGTCAGACGCCCCTCCCGGCGGAGCCAAGGTACGAAGGCCGTTTGAGCGTCAAGGGGACTCTGAGCATCGCGACTCAGAGCCTAACTGGTCACGTAGCCCCTCACTCCTTAGTTCCGAAGGCTAGCGGCGGTTGAGGTATCTGTGAGGGCGGGCTCTGCAGGCGTAGAAGCGGTAGATCCACCCACATCTCACCTCCCTACTTGTTGTTCGTGCCAGGGGACTCACGAGCATCGCGACTCGAGAGCCTAACTTGTCACGTAGCCCCTCACTCATTGGTCCCGATCCTGGTTTCGGTCATGACTAACGGCGGCTGAGGTATCTGTGAGGCCGGCTCTCGCCGCGTAGAACATAAGCAAGTAGGAAGGAAAAGCATAAATTTCAAGGAATTCAAAAGAAAATATTACAGTCCATAACTGTTATCCTAGCATAAATGCAAGTTTAAACGCCTCCCGAGGCATGATACATGAGCAGGAATTAAAAGTAGAACAGGAGCCACAACGGAGTCACTTGTCGGCGGTGGGCTGCTGTGAGCGGAGTTCGCCTTGTGGAGCCTTGAGGTTGGCAGCGCACCGCTTGGCTTTCTTTGTCAAGGCCCAGGACTTCCCAGTGAGAGCCTCCGCCACGACCCTTCACGGCCTCAACAGCGGCAGCGGCAAGCTTGCCGCCATTGCCCAAAGTAGTCGAGGTCGGCGTTGGGATCGCAAGGTAGATGTGGGTGAGGACCTGCGTCAGCGCTGCAGAAGACAAGACACGCGCCTCGGCCTCAGCCGTAGGGCCAAGGCCAAGGGTGACATCTTCAAGAGCGCGAACCAGGAAGGGAAGCAGCTTGGCGGGGCCGTCCTCTGCACCGGCCAGCGGGCTCTCCAGGCCGCTATCATAAAGCGTCCTCAGCAAGGCGCGAGCTTTCACCTCCATCTCCGTGAAGGCCATGCGATCCTTGGCAAGGACCCGTGCCTTGCCTTCCAGCTCGACCTTCCTCGCCTCCAACTCTTGCTCCCGCGCGCCTAGGCGGTCACGGCGCTTCTTGAGCTTGGCGTCCCGGTCCTTGACGGCCACCTCGCGAGCTTTCATGCCTTCCTCCTGCTCTTGGCGAAGGCGGGCCTCCTTGGCGAACTGGTCCCGCAGGCCCTGCAGCTCGCTCTCCAGCGCCTTGCAGCGACCTCGGACATCGGCGAGCAGCTTTCGCCCCAAGTATGGCCTGCTTCTCCTCGTCGCAAGCCGTCGAGGCCTGGACCAGCGCAGCCCGAATCGAAGCGTCGTAGCGAATCCAGCCAGAAGCCAGCTCCAAGCGCCCGGCCACTAGACGAGGGTCGGCGCCCAAAAGATCTGCTGCAGCCGGTCCAGTTCGGCAGCAAGACGATCAGAAGCGGTAGGAGGTCGGAGAGACAGCAATCGATGGGGTAGGAGGAAGGCAAGGCCACCTCAGAGTCGCTTGGGCCGTGGGGTGAGCTCGCCCGGCCGGCTTAGCCAGCCTCGTGAGGACGACCCGGGCGAGAGAGGCCCGTGCATTGCGGTCACCTTCTTCAGGCAGAGGCGCTGCCCCAGACGGAACCTCGGGAGATCCCTTCGCTTCTTTGCATGGGCGCCCACCTAGCCAAGAGATACATATGTCAAGCCTCAGCGACAAAACAAGAAATAAGATAGGAATCCAGCACTTCAGTGCGTCGCTCGTGGGCTCGAGCAACCTCGGCCGTGCCAAGCCCGAGAGCCGGCTGCAGGATCAGCCTCAACGAGCTCGGGAGCGAAGGCGCGCCACGGATTGCCTCGGGGTCGCAGGCGAGACCAGCGGGGATCAGCCCGGTCCTATCCTTCTTCGGGATCGGGGCAAGCTCCCGCCGCCCTACTCGTCATCATCCTCGTCATCGCTGCGCTCGGTGAGGCGGAGAACAGGACTTGCGCCAGGAGGGAGCCTCGACTCTCCATCGGTCGCCTCGGAGTCGAGCCCTCCTTCCCGCTCCCCTTCTCCTTTCTTTTCGCTGGAGTCGCCGGAGGACACATCCACCGGGTCCTCGGGAACCTCCGCGGGCACGGGCCCGTCCCCGTTGAAGACAGACATGGACTTCACTACCTGCTCCCAGTCATCGCGGAGGAATAGGGGCGTAGGAGCGCCCTCCAACCTCGCCACGTCGCCCCCGACCAAAGAATGGAGAACCGCAGCCAGGTCTTCGTCGGCCAAGACCGCGGGGCTCGGGTGGGGCCTCCACATCGGAAGTGGGTACTTACGAAGCGGAGCCAGCTGGTGCTCCAGGAATTCCCTCAGCAGCGACGCGCCGGTCGGCTTTGCCGCCGCCATGCTGGCCGGCCTCAGATCCATGTCCATCTTCTCCAACACCGGCCTCGCGTGGGGGTCCACGAGCTCCACTCGAGACCAATCGTCGGAGTGCGTGGGGTGCTCCGTGGGCAAGATTAGCCGAGGGTGGATCGTAACATCTACCAAGACCCACTTGCTCTCAAGCCCTCAATCCTCTTCCGGGGTTCGAAATGGCGATGGAGCTACCGTGCTCGAAGCTTCGCACGCAGAGATGGAACCACGAGAGGTCCGGAGGGAGAAATAGTGGCGCAGCAGGGCCCTTGAGGGCTGCACCCGATGTGAGCCTCACAATAGTAGGTGAAGATCGCGAGAAGGAGAAACGAGTTGGGGTGGAGATCACGAGCTTGTAGCTTGTAATGGCGGAGGACAGAGAAGAAGAACTCGGAAAATGGAGGCATCGGACCCGGCAGCAATGGCGCTTACAAAAGCGGATAGAAGGTGCTCCCTTGGCCCTCGGGGAGGGCGGGCGACCTTGAACACCTTCGCCCGTCGATGCCTGCGCCGCCACCATCTGGCGCCGACAGGCAAGGCTCGCCTCCGACACATTCGGTGAGTCCAGGGCAGGCGAGTACCAAGCTTCGGCCGGGGTCTGGCGAGGCGCCATGCCTTGCTAAGGCGTGCATTCAAAGTGGATCTGAAGATTTCGGAGGCAGGAAGGAGAGGAGCAAGAAAGGGATCGAGCAGTAACCGGAGAAAGCAAGGGAAGCAAAGCCTCAGCAGCGCCGCCTCCTTTATCAACTCGCTTGCGGTTGCTAAGGCGCCCACGTCCAATCAACCGCCACCACGGCGTCAAAGCATCAGCTGTTAGGCCCAGGCCGCCTTGCCCCTCGCCTCTCTGCTCGGCCAAGCCCGGCGCTTTGAGGCCCGGGGCTCTTGTCGTCGTTTTGGGAAGCAGGGGTCCCCAGACTTGCACTGCAGCCTGGGCGTGGCTTAAAGGGGGCCCATCCGTCCCATCTTCATCAACACAAGCTCAAGACCCTCGCGAGGGGCCAAGCCTCGCGGGGCGGACGATAGGGAGCTTCCTCAGGCACGGCCTCATCAGGCTGGCTCGCGAGGAGGCGGAGAGATCAAGGCGGGGTACCTCACGAGGTGCCCATGATGCAAGCCATGACGACCAAGGGCACCAGCCTGCGCAGTGTCCTCCTTTCCTTTTTGGTGCAAAGGGAGCAAGCGCAAGCGAGAGCATAAACAAAGGCGTCCATTTCGGTGCAACAAGACCAAGACCAGCCCAACGGCAGGAAGGAAGTCATTGTGGAGCCCAAGCCGGCGTCACCACCAGAGCCTTTGACAGACGAGGACCAACTTTAGTCAGGATAAGTGTACCAGATGTTCCCCTTCAAAATGGCCAATTATTGGCGCCCTTCCCGCTCAATATGTGGGAAGAGGCCTAGGGCCTCCGCCTATAAATAGGACTAGCCTCCCACAGGGTAGAGAGAGCTGGATCCGGGATCCAGAACAGAGCTAGAGGTCAAGCAATCTAGAGAGAGAGAAAGAGCGACTGAACTCCTCCAAGCAGTTCATCGCCCTGGCCAAGAACAGACCCTCGCGAGGCTGTTCTTCCTTGTATTGTTCATCACCATCAGTCCAAGAGGCAATCCACCACACCACAAACTAGAGTAGGGTATTACACCACAATGGTGGCCCGAACTAGTATAAACCTTGTGTCTCTTGTGTTGTTCCTTTCGTAGTTTAGATCCTAGCGAGGCGGCGGGGTGCAGGTAGGTAGAGGGCGAGATCTCTGCGCGCACCCCAGTGTTCGAACCTCAAGGGTCTGCCGGAACCCGAAATCCGACAGAATTCACTCGCCTTAAGTACCGAGATGGCTTTTCCATGTAGAACCCCCCCTAGCTGGGTAGGCTTTTGATCCAGAACCTTTACTCAATCCTCTTCCTGAGCCGCAACTAGTTGAGTTTAACCAGGCCATTTTTTAACAAGAATGTAGGAAGGCCACTGCGGGGATCTATAGTCCTGCTCCGCAGCCGGAGGACCATATTCGGGACCTAGATCCTGAATTTGAGGAGGATCCGGACATATCCGTGGAGCTTAAGGAGGCGGTATTTTATCAGACGAGCTAGTACGGCACACAAGTGGCCATCGTAGCCGATTACCCCGGCCTTCTCCCTTCTTCCCACGTAAGTGCCCAGAGAACGTCTCCTCCAAAAGGGTTTCCCCGTCACGCCTCACCCACTGCACTGTCTCGTGCTTCAAAGGGGTGGTGCTCATCTCACCATGCTGCATCAGGGTCATCTATTAAGAAGGGAACACCGACACAAGGCGTGTCTTTGAAAAGAAAGGCGGACGGTGATACATCCAAGCCTTTACCTTCATCAAAAAGGTACGGTCTTTAGTACGTCTGACGGCAAACATACCGAACTGCGATGTTATCTTCTGTGCCATATTTTAGGAGGAGCATTCACCGGACTATATCTGGAGATACTGCCGGACATATGTCCACCAATCCGATCCCGGACCCTGCCTCTAGGGCTAGAGATGATGCGGGTGCAATGCCGGATTGTCCTCTCTTCGACAATTCGGATAATGTATCCGTCACCAACTCCGAAGTGGAGAGTGCCGTGAACCATCGGCGCTGGAGGGCAGCCATGCGTGATCCTAACTTTACTGAAGAGGCATTCAATGCCTTCGGCTCGGCAGATGCATATATCCGAGCTGCTTAGGATGGGCTTGCTGGAGCCACTTACCAGCTTTCGAAGGATATGTGGGTAAGATTTATTTTGTGTAGATTTACTAGCCATGTACCAGTAGCCCCCGAGACTTAAAAACAGTTGAAACAACTGATTTTAAGGATCGATGCATGATCAGGTACTCACCGACACGAACAACATGCTATCTCAGGAGCTAGAACAGTGTCAGACCCAGCTGGCTGCCGTTACCACTGAACTGGCGAAATCTGAGAAGGCACCGACTGCTAATGTCCCCTCTTATCCGGGAAATATGATCATGTGCCCGTGCGAATAAGCACTGTTGTATTTTATGATAGCAGGATTGTCGGATCAGCTGGAAGAGAACCTGAAGGCCGCACTGGCTGATAAAGAACATGCCGAAAGGCAAGAGGTCACCGGTCAACGTGTACTTCAACGATCCAGGGACGAGAAGAACAAGCTGCAGGATGCCAACACCCATCTCGGCGAGGAGCTGAAGGATGTGCGAGCCCAGCTGGCGGATGCCCTAAAGGAGAACAGAAAGCTGCGAAGCGGCATATTCGGTATGCCTTTTAACTTACTGTCGTACTGTTCGATGATGCGAATCCTAACAACTTATTTCTGTAGGAGTGTTGACTGGACGGCCAGAAGAGGAGGTGTCCGGATTTCAAGGCGACCTGCTACAGGAGTTGTCCAAGATGCATGAGCGAGCTCGGAAGGCAATGAGAAACATTGCTAAGGCTTTATGGCCAGCCGATTCTCCTCCAGGAAGTATGGAGGAACTCGTCAATTTATTCAAGGGAGCTCGGCGTCGTTTTGTGCTATGGAAGGTATCAACATGCCGAGAACGTGCTCGGGAAGCCTGGTCCATGGTAAAAACATGGTACACCAAACTTGACCCGAATCATATGGCACGGGTCGGACCTCGGGGAACCGATGGACAGGAAATTCCGGTCAGCCTGGTGTACGACCAAGTGAAGATGGCCGCCAAGTATTCACAACAAGATTGTGAACTAAACAAGATGTTAGAGGGTCTAGAGGAAGAAGTTTTTGAGTCCAAGTAGCAATGTACTTTCATCTACCGACTTGTCTCCAACCGAATTTGTAAAACTATTGTCATGGCAGACTTTCTGCTTCGACCTCCGAAGACCCAAGGGTTGGAGTGTTTCCGAATACTATACCGTAGGTAAACACCAAAGTATGTTCGGAAACCAGGCAGTCTGGTCATAGTTGCTTGAACAGACAAGTTGTGTTCGAGGAGTTATGTTATATTACATTTAATTGTAAGAAACGTCTTCCAGGGAGAATAGTTCCGTTAAGGGTTCCTTTCCCTGGGCCAGCATGCATTGTTTGTTTGCGTGCTGAAACTGTGATGCTAAAGATTACGGTGTACGTTATGGTCTGGGGGTTGTGTATCGCAACGAGGGAAATTCGTCTTTTGTCCGCCGACCACTTATTCTCTTAAGAATGCTAGCTTTCGGCTTCACCCAGTCTGAGGTACATGTCCGGATAACCCGGCTGTAACAATCGCAGAGGTGCTCCCTTTATGCCCAAGGCAAACAAGCGGGAACATAGGGCATAAGCATAGGAGCCAGGCAACCCAGCTTGGCAAAAATCTTAAGTCATAAAAGGTGCATATAATGGCGAAGAAAGACATATATGAGTGGACAACACATATATACGGTGAGCTTGATGCTCGAAAAATAATAATAAGCGTCATGTGAAAAGAAGCCCCCAGGTATTGTGGGGTATGTACATTTAAGGATGTATACCCTCAGGTGTGCGGTTTAACCGAACACGAGCTAAAAGTCTCATAAAAACGAGAAAAAAAGAAAAAATGAAAGAGAGAAAAGAAGGAACGATGAAAAAAGGGGCATATGCACGGACTTTAGGCGTAGAATCTTCGGAGCCTTGCAGCGTTCCATGGGTTTGGCTCCAGGCGATTATCCGAAGCATTGCAAAGGCGATAGGTTCCTCCAGTGAGAACTTCATCTATAATGAAGGTACCCTCCCATTTGGGCTTGAGCTTGTCCTTTTTCTTCACTGTAGGAGTAGAACGAGTTCACCGATGTTGTAAGTCTTTGCCCGTACTTCTCTGCTTTGATATCGCCGAGCCTGCTGTTGATAGAACGCGGAAACGAGCCTTCGCGACATTGCGCTCCTCCTCCAGGCCGTCCAAGTTGTCCTGCCGATCGAGCTCATCTTCTCTCTCTTCATACATGCGCACGCGAGGTGAGTCGTGAATAATGTCACAAGGCAAGACTGCCTCCGCACCGTACACCATAAAAGGGTGTATATCCGGTCGTGCGATTGGGCGTGGTCCGCAGCCCCCAGAGTATGGAATCAAGTTCCTCGACCCAGTGTTTGTCTGATTCTTGCGGAGATCGCACTAGTTTGGGTTTGACGCCGCTCATTATTAAGTCGTTCGCTCGTTCAACCTGACCGTTTGTCTGAGGGTGGTAAATGGAGGCGTAATCGAGCTTAATGCCCAGATTAGCGCACCAAGCTTTCACCTCATCAGATGTAAAGTTAGAGCCGTTATCAGTAATAATACTGTCTGGGACACCATAACGGTGTACGACCCTAGATATAAAGTCTATCACTCGTCCGGCCGAGGCTGTTTGGACTGGTTTGGCTTCTATCCATTTAGTAAACTTGTCGACCATGACCAGTAAATATTTCTCCTTGTGGCTTCCCCCTTTAAGGGGTCCGACCATGTCTAGCCCCCAGACCGCAAAAGGCCAAGTAATGGGATTGTTCGTAGGGCAGTGGGCGGCATATGGCTTTGATTAGCAAAGAGCTGGCATCCAATGCAGCGCTGTACGAGGTCCTGAGCGTCTGCTCGGGCCATGGGCCAATAAAAACTCGTACGAAAGGCTTTACTTACAAGGGCCCGAGTGAAAGTGCAACTATCCCTAGGTGGTTTTGGTAATTCGTAACAACATATAGCTCATTGAGCTAATACTATTCCAATATATATATTTCAGGAAAGCTCAATGAATGGCATGGCATGGATGATGAAAGTGGATCCCTCAAAATATCAAGGATAAAAGGATTGGCTCAAGCTAAACAGCTCAAGACTCTGCATTTTACATTTTAGTGATCCAAGATCACATTGAGTCTATAGGAAAAGCCAATACTATCAAGGAGGGATGAGGTGTTGCTTAATGAGTTTCTTGCTCCATGATGCTTAGTGATATGCTCCAAAAACCCTCACTACTTTCTCACATCCACATATGACCTAAACCCAAAGTCAAACTCGGCCCCACCGATTCTTTCTAGCCGGCGCCACAGAGTTCAGATGTCATAGCCACTGCCTCAAACCCTAGGCAAATCGGTCTCACCGATAGGGCTCTCGGTCTCACCGAGATGGGATTGTAATCTCTCTGTTTCCCTTTGTAACGTTTCGGTCTAATCGAAGTGAGCGATCGGTCCCATTGAGATTGCAATGTAAACTCTCTGTTTCCTTTCCGTAACATTTCGGTCCCACCGAAAAGAGCGAATCGGTCCCACCGAGTTTACCTGACCAACTCTCTGGTTAGCTAATTACCAAAATCGGTCTCACCGAGTTTGTGTAATCGGTCTCACCGAGATTACGTTATGCCCTAATCCTAACCATATCGGTCCTACCGAGTTGCATGTCGATCCCACCGAAATCACTAACAGTCACTAGGTTTACTGAATCGGTCAGACCGAGTTTGTTGATTCGGTCCCATCGAGATTGGTAAATTGTGTGTAACGGTTAGATTTTGTGTGGAGGCTATATATACCCCTCCACCTCCTCTTCATTCATGGAGAGAGCCATCAGAACAAACCTACACTTCCAACTTACCAGTTCTGAGAGAGAACCACCTACTCATGTGTTGAGGCCAAGATATTCCATTCCTACCATATGAATCTTGATCTCTAGCCTTCCCCAAGTTGCTTTCCACTCAAATCTTCTTTCCACCAAATCCAAATCCTGTGAGAGAGAGTTGAGTGTTGGGGAGACTATCATTTGAAGCACAAGAGCAAGGAGTTCATCATCAACACACCATTTGTTACTTCTTGGAGAGTGGTGTCTCCTAGATTGGCTAGGTGTCACTTGGGAGCCTCCGACAAGATTGTGGAGTTGAACCAAGGAGTTTGTAAGGGCAAGGAGATCGCCTACTTCATGAAGATCTACCGCTAGTGAGGCAAGTCCTTCATGGGGCGGCCATGGTGGGATAGACAAGGTTGCTTCTTCGTGGAACCTTCATGGGTGGAGCCCTCCGTGGACTCAGCAGCAGCCGTTACCCTTCGTGGGTTGAAGTCTCCATCAACGTGGATGTACGATAGCACCACCTATCGGAACCACGACAAAAACATCCGTGTCTCCAATTGCGTTTGAATTCTCCAAACCCTTCCCTTTACTTTCTAGCAAGTTGCATGCTTTACTTTCCGCTGCTCATATACTCTTTGCATGCTTGCTTGAATTGTGTGAGGATTGCTTGACTTGTGCTAAAATAGTTAAAACCTGCCAAAGACTAAAATTGGGAAAAGGTTAAGTTTTTAATTGTTCAAGTAGTCTAATCACCCCCCCCTCTAGACATACTTCAAGGTCCTACAAGTGGTATCAGAGATTTGGTCTCCATTTGCTTTGATTTCCATAGCTTTTGGTGGTCATAGCCTTGGTTTCACAACCTAGGAGAGTATGGCGTCTAGCGAGGGAAACTATCACCGTAGAGGTCCTTACTTTGATGGCACTAATTTTGCTAGTTGGAAGCATAAGATGAAAATGCATATTCTCGGACATAACCCCGCCGTTTGGGCTATTGTGTGTATTGGCTTGCAAGGTGAATTCTTTTATGGGAGAGAACCGAACCGTGAAGCTAGTGCGGATGAGTTGAAGATGCTACAATACAACGCTCAAGCTTGTGATATACTCTTCAACGGATTGTGCACCGAAGAATTCAACAAAATCAGCCGTCTTGAGAATGCAAAAGAAATTTGGGATACTTTGATTGATATGCATGAAGGTACCGACTCCGTCAACGAATCCAAGTTGGATGTGCTCCAAAGTCAGCTGACAAGTTCAAAATGAAGGAAGGTGAAGGTGTTGCTGAAATGTACTCTAGGCTTGCTCTTGTCACAAATGAGATTGCCGGCTTATGAAGTGAAGAGATGACCGACAGATTCATCATCAAGAAGAACCTAAGAGCATTGGATGGAAAATATGATACCGTGTGCACATTGATCCAAATGATGCCCAATTACAAAGATCTCAAGCCAACGGAAGTCATTGGAAGAATTGTTGCTGATGAGATGTCGCTCAAGGATAAGGAGGAACTTCACAACAAGTCAAGTGGTGCTTACAAAGCCTCATGTTAAGCCCCTACATCATCAAGTGAGAAACAAACCTTCAATGAAGAATTGAGCTTAATGGTGAAGAACTTCAACAAATTCTACAAGAGTAGAAGTAAAGAGAGAAGCTCCAAGTCAAGGTCCTACAATAACAAAAGATCTTCTAGTAGAGAGCGCAATTGCTACAATTGTGGGAGATCCGGACACTATTCCAATGAGTGTACGGCACCCTACAAAAGAAGAGAAGATTCTCCAAAAAGAAGAAGTAGAAGAGAAGAATCACCACCAAGAGAGAGAAGGAGTAGAGATGATCGTTATGAACGAAGACCCTCACGGAGAAGCAAGGACTCGGAAAGGAAGGACAAGTCATCAAGGAGCTACACAAAACAAAGACATCAAGCTCATGTTGGTGAATGGGTATCCGGCTCCGACTCCGACAATCACTCCGAGAGAAGCTATCACTCCGACTCTGAATATACTCAAGATGAAGGTGTTGCCAGTCTAGCACTAGTGTCAACCAACTCCTATGACATATTTGATGCACCAAATGAAGGAATTGGAAGATGCTTCATGGCCAAAGGTCCTAAGGTAACACGCCCCGAGTATGTTGATTTCAATAGTGATGAAGATGACTTGCTAGGGGATGATGATTTACTTGTTGACAACTCTAGTGATGAATACTATGATGAAACGTCAATCAATCATGCTAATCAAGATAAAACGGATGACAATGATAAGGAGAAGATTGAGATTCTAACTAAAGAACTAAACACTCTTAAGTTAGATCATGAAACTATCTTCGAAGATCATCAAGAACTTTTAAGGGCTCATGATAAGTTACGCTTTGAAAAGCTCAATCTTGAGCAAGAGCATGAGTTCTTAAAGGCAATCAATGATGATCTCCGTAAGAAAAGTTCTTCTTACATTGCCAAGCGTTTACTCTTATCTACTTACATGCCTCAAGTCAAGTCCATTAACAAGAACAAGAAAGATTCTTCCTCTAGTAGTAACAATAATCATGTTAAATCTAATATTGTTGATTCTTGTAGTTCTCTTGATTCCACTAATGTTTCTCTTAGCCAAGTTACACTTGAGCAAGAAAATAGCTTATTGAAGTGAATTATAGAGAAAGGTGTATACAAGAGCCTTGCCGGGAGTAAGCAATTTGAGGAAATTGTACGCAAGCAAGGAAGGCACCGGAAGAATCAAGGTGTTGGTTTTGAACGAAAGTTCAATGCCAATGGAGTTGAGTGGGAAGAAGATCAATATCCCAAGACGGAGTTTGTTCCTCAACAAGAAAAGTATGATCCTACTTCCTTCAAGGGAACACAAGCTCAAGATGATCTTCCACCACAAGACCACAAGAACAAAGGCAAGGATAAGCTTCAAGAGGAGATAGATGCATTTGAAGAATCTCCTAAGGCCTTAGTCAAGTGGGTTCCCAAGACTACGTCAAGTTCTACTTCACCAAGCACAACTACAACTCCAAGGATTCCCATCAAGATGATGTGGATCCCTAAGAAGAAGAACTAGAGAGTTCTTGAGGGTGACTCCGCCAACATTCTTCACTCATATCATTATGGCAAGGACAAGTGCAATCAACTTCCACATCCTGCACTAGTTCAAAGAGTCACAAACCCTCTTGTTGGTAAGGCAAGGGACAAGGTAACATAATGCTTTCATGGACATCATCTTATGTGAACATCACTCTATGTCTATGGATATACTTGTTTTTCCTTGTGGGACTAACCCGTGTAGGTATTGAAAGTGCAACTCACTCCAAAAGGATTGCTCCAAATGATCTACATCAACATTGAGCATCCACATCTTCAACACCTACATGAAGTCATCATCGACAAAACCCAAGGTTAGTTCATCCCTCTAAGGGGGATCTCACATCTAGGGGGAGCTTAACTCTAAGAATTGAGTCAAAGCAACTCTAATGGTGTGAACATATCAATGCTATATGTAAAAGTGGTAACCCCACTTGAGCTTAAACGATGAGTATGACCTATGATCAAATGCTCTCATTTGACTCCTAAGTCAATATACTCATATATAGATGACCTAGTCATCGCCAATTGTTTGATAGATGCTAGAATTGGTTGTGCATGCTTTGCCACATATTTCATTTGCCATTTTATTGTGTGAGCATGTTGGTTGCATATTTTATTCATTCGAGGACATCCACTTGTTGTTTTCATTGATTGGTTTATTTTTCTTCGGCCAAGTGGATGGACAAGAATGCCTAAGAATGTTCTCTAGCTATCTATGCTCTTCTCGTCTCAAACTCTATTCATGCTACATCACAAAATTTGATCAAGTCAGATTCGAACCACTCTGTGTGAGGAGCACTCAAAGTCCCCGATTCTTCATGGACTTAAACTTCCAAAACTTCTTTGTGCTTTTCGGTCTGACCGATTCTTCCATTTCGGTCATACCGAGATCACTAAGTCGATCTAGGTTTTCAATCTCGGTGCAACCGATTTGAACTTTTAGGTCTCACCGAGTTGCTGTAACTGTCAACAGTTATGCATCTCGGTGCCACCGAGTCGTTCCACTCGGTCACACCAACAGGGTCGGGCTATATATCCACACGGGCAAAAATTTGGAAAACTTTCTCCAAACCTCTTCGCCCGCGCATAGCTCGCTCTGCCTTCTAGGTCTCTGGATCGTCGACTTCGTTGCCAGCCGCTTCCTGTCGCTGGTCTCTGCCGCCGTCAACGGAATTCATCTCCGCCGTTGCCGCCGTAGCGAGTTCATCGCCAAACTAGAGTATGGACTCGATCACAGTGCTATCCCCGTCCGATTCTTAGCACATTGTGTTCATTATGATTCTTTCCACGATTGAAACACCTCTATCCAGTCAAAACAATCCTTAGAATAGATGCTATTTGAGAATTTAGGGTTAGGTTTCCGCCGAAATCATCTCGGACCCACCGAGTTGAAAAACTCGGTCCCACCGATTCGGCCAACGCCATTGCACAAGTAACTCTCGGTCTGACCGAGAATTGCTAATCGGTGTGACCGATTTTAGAACTCAGTGAAACCCTAGCAGTCTCGGTGCCACCAAACTATGACTCGGTCTGACCGAGATTACTAGTTTAGGTTCCAAAAGCTGCTTTGGTATCACGGAGTTTACAAATCGGTTGATCCGAAATGCTTTCTGTGGAAAACTAAAACTAAGTTTTTGAATAATTCTTTTGCAAAAATCTCTGCATTTTGTGATGCTCATCCACTCTATCTCATCAATAACTATTCACAAGGTCAGCAGTCAGTGTTTGCAGCATGTCAGACCAAAGTGATAGTCAGAACAGGGAAGAAGAGCAGATTCACATGAGTGAGGGCACTAGTCCCTCTAGCAGCTCAGATGAGGGAAGCAGAAGCACTCCCGACAATTTGCCCAAAGCTGCCACCAGGAAAGGAAGAAGAGAACCTCGAATCCGAGGATGAGGATTATGTGGCGAGAGAGGATGAGGCCATTTCAAAAAAAAGGTGCTCAAAAGGAGTATAGCTCAACTGCAGTTAAGCCGGGGCTGAAGATCAAAAGGCCAGCTGGAAGACAACCCATGTCTAAAGCCAGATCCTCCACTCAAGCATCTTTGGAATCCCAACCCAAAGAGGCTGCTGCAGAAGGGAAGAAAAGGAAGGAAAGAGTCAAGAAGACCATGGCCAGAGTTGTTGGAAAACCTTCCATGATGGAAGAGGAGGAAGAAGAAGAGGTTGCTGCACCAGCACCCAAGGCACAAAAGCTGATGGGTGTTGCTATAAGGTCAGGGGCTGCATCATCAAAGCCCAAAGAAGCACCCAAAGCTGCCTCCAAGCCCAAGACTGCACCTAAGAGGAATACCAGGAACATATCTGCCACTAAGAAGAACAAGGCCCCAGTGCCTGAAGTTGCTGCTGAGGAAGATGATGAAGGATAAGTCCTGAGGAAGCTGAAACCTAAGATTCCAGACCACAATGATGCTCATCATGTGGCTGAGAACATGAAGATCAGGAGAGACTCAGAGTTGAGGCTATGGGGAGAGTCAGATCCATATGCCACCAGAAGAAGAACTGCTATTGATTACAGGTTCCACACTAAGGAACAACAGGATTTCTATGAGACAATATTGTTGGACAAGAAGCCTATAGTGTGTGATATGAGGTGGGTCGACTGGACCTACATAAAGGAGAATGAAGAACACTATCCTGGAGTGTATGACAGCTTCAGTGTATGTGGAGTTGCAGACTTTGTTGGGCAGAAGCTCACAAACTGGAATGATGAGCTAGTTATGCAATTCTACTCCACAGCACACATCTATCCAGATGGTAGGATAGTTTGGATGTCTGAAGGTACAAGATACCAATCAACTATTGAGGAATGGGCCAATCTGATCAATGCCCCAAAGGAGAGTGAAGATGACTTGGACGTTTATGCCAAGAAAAAGATGGATCACAATTCTCTGTCACATATGTACAAGGAGATCCCAGACAAAGCACTTGAGACTTTCAAGTTTGGGTCAGTCCATTTTCTTCTGTCAGGGCTGCCAATGATCAACTGGATCCTAAGACACACTCTTTTGCCCAAGTCAGGTGACCACAACATGATCAGAGGGCATGCAATTAATTTGCTACACATATTTGATGTGCCATAGAAATTCAAGGTCATGAGCCTCATGGTTGAGACTATCAAGAGGACAGCAGCAGACCAAAAGAGAAGTTGTGGATATGCCCCAAAAATTCAGGAGTTGATTAACTCAAAGATGGGCACAAGCAAATATCTGTTGAATAAGGAACACTTTGTTCTCTATCCAGACTTTGAGGACAATCAAGTTGTGATGAATGAGAATGAACCATCTTTAGTGCAAGCTCAAGAGAAGAAGGAGAAGGCAAAGAAGGAGAAGGCTGCCAAGATGCCAACTCGAGAGGAGGCATCTGAGTACTTTTTGAAGAGCAAGCAGGACCAGCTTGGTTACTTGATAGCATCAACTCTGAGGATTGAGAAAGGGTTGGCCACCCTAACTCAAAACCAGGAGAGCACAGGAAAGAATCATGGAACAAAAATTCTATGATTTAGATGTCAAAATGGCGAGATTGATCGGTTGTGGAGCAGCTACAGGATGACATGCAGGAGAGGAAGGGCAGGACAACTACTGATGCATTTGCCAGAGTGCCTCGAGCTCAGAGACCAGCTGCAGAGCAAGTAACAAACACTTGAGTCACTTCATCTGCACCAGCTACAGCTCCAGTGCAACCAGCTCCAGCACCAACTCCTTCAGCTCCATCCACATCAACTGAAGTCTTCGTCGAAGGAGCCATCTCTACGCCACCAACTGAAGACCAAGCCTGAGAGACAAAATAGTACTATGCATTTTCTATGAACTTTTTGGTAACTTGTTGCCAAAGGGGAGAAAATGTATAGATCATAGGCCTCAAGAGAGAGAGTTTGCTTTTGTTCTCTCTTGTCTTCTTGGTTGAACTTTATTTGCTTTTGCTTGCTTGAGGTACTATGCTATTGCCTGTGAGACATTGATGATCATGTGTTTGATCATAAGCTACACTTATGCTTGTTGGATGATATTATCTTATTTATCTTTATTTGATTATTCACTTTGCTTGGTGATGAGTGCATGTATTCAATCTTTATTATTTTGAGCGCTCCACCAAGATGTATGTGACATGGAAGAGTAACCCATGAGCCTAATTCCTTGTGCATTTGCAGTCCAAAGCAAATCTTAAATCTATGCACGAATTTAGGGGGAGCTCTTGCTTATCACATACTTCTCAAAGCGACGATGTTTTTCAATCTTATTATCATTTGTCGAAGCTTTGATCTATATATTGTCATCAATTAGCAAAAAGGGGGAGACTGAAAGTGCAACTATCCCTAGGTGGTTTTGGTAATTCATAACAACATATAGCTCATTGAGCTAATACTATTCCAAGACAAATATTTCAGGAAAGTTCAATGAATGGCATGGCATGGATGATGAAAGTGGATCCCTCAAAATATCAAGGATAAAAGGATTGGCTCAAGCTCAAAAGCTCAAGACTCTGCATTTTACATTTTAGTGATCCAAGATCACATTGAGTCTATAGGAAAAGCCAATACTATCAAGGAGGGATGAGGTGTTGCTTAATGAGTTTCTTGCTCCATGATGCTTAGTGATATGCTCCAAAACCCTCAACTACTTTCTCACATCCACATATGACCTAAACCCAAAGTCAAACTCGGCCCCACCGATTCTTTCTATCCGGCACCACCGAGTTCAGATGTCATAGCCACTACCACAAACCCTAGGCAAATCGGTCTCACCGATAGGGCTATCGGTCTCACTGAGATGGGATTGTAATCTCTCTGTTTCCCTTCATAACGTTTCGGTCTAACCGAAGTGAGCGATCGGTCCCACCGAGATTGCAATGTAAACTCTCTGTTTCCTTTCGTAACATTTCGGTCTCAACGAAAAGAGCGAATTGGTCCCACCGAGTTTACCTGACCAACTCTCTGGTTAGCTAATTACCAAAATCGGTCTCACCGAGTTTGTGTAATCGGTCTCACCGAGATTACGTTATGCCCTAACCCTAACCACATCGGTCCTACCGAGTTGCATGTCGGTCCCACGAAATCACTAACGGTCACTAGGTTTCTTGAATCGGTCAGACCGAGTTTGTTGATTCGGTCCCACCGAGATTGGTAAATTGTGTGTAGCAGTTAGATTTTGTGTGGAGGCTATATATACCCCTCCACCTCCTCTTCATTCGTGGAAGAGCCATCGAACAAACCTACACTTCCAACTTACAGTTCGAGAGAGAACCACCTACTCATGTGTTGAGGCCAAGATATTCCATTCCTACCATATGAATCTTGATCTCTAGCCTTCCCCAAGTTTCTTTCCACTCAAATCTTCTTTCCACCAAATCCAAATCTTGTGAGAGAGAGTTGAGTGTTGGGGAGACTATCATTTGAAGCACAAGAGCAAGGAGTTCATCATCAACACACCATTTGTTACTTCTTGGAGAGTGGTGTCTCCTAGATTGCCTAGGTGTCACTTGGGAGCCTCTGACAAGATTGTCGAGTTGAACCAAGGAGTTTGTAAGGGCAAGGAGATCGCCTACTTCATGAAGATCTACCGCTAGCGATGCAAGTCCTTCGTGGGCAACGGCCATGGTGGGATAGACAAGGTTGCTTCTTCGTGGACCCTTCATGGATGGAGCCCTCCGTGGACTCGCGCAGCCGTTACCCTTCGTGGATTGAAGTCTCCATTAATGTGGATGTACGATAGCACCACCTATCGGAACCACGACAAAAACATTCGTGTCTCCAATTGCGTTTGAATTTGCGAAACCCTTCCCTTTACTTTCTAGCAAGTTGCATGCTTTACTTTCCGCTGCTCATATACTCTTTGCATGCTTGCTTGAATTGTGTGAGGATTGCTTGACTTGTGCTAAAATAGTTAAAATCTACCAAAGACTAAAATTGGAAAAAGGTTAAGTTTTTAATTGGTCAAGTAGTCTAATCACCCCCCCCCCCTCTAGACATACTTCAAGGTCCTACACCGAGCCGCAGCATGATGGCCACCAAGACAAGCATGTATTTCAGTCAAGAGCTGTCGTCCCTCCTCTTCGGAGATACATCCTTGAAAGACTCCGGTCGGTAGTACTTTTCTTGTATAGTTCTCCTTCATGGACTTTTAGGCCTTTGAGCGTTGAACGATACGACGGGCCTCAGTCTGATCGTCTGGGAGCTCGTTCCTAGTGAGGTAGGCGAGGAAAGGTTCAGTCCATGGGGCAATTACGGCCATGATTTCATGGGCCGATGGCGTTATTTTGGTACCCGAGCCCCCGATGATATCAGAACTGTGTTCGGAACCTGGGGGTATGATTGGCTCCGGACTCGCGGTGCCGCTCTCGTCCTGCCACACCATGAAAGGCTTGAATAGCCTTTCCACAAAGGTGTTGGGTGGGACGGGGTCGCGTTTAGCGCCCATGCGAGCAAGGATGTCCGCGGCTTGATTACTCTCTTGGGCCACGTGATGAAACTCGAGTCCCTCAAACCGAGCTGCTATTTTGAGTACGGTGTTGCGGTAAGCCGCCATTTTCGAGTCTTTTGTGTCGAATTCTCCGTTTATTTGGGATATTGCAAGGTTTGAATCCCAGACCACTTCAAGGCGTTGTATGCCCATGGAGACAGCCATCCGAAGACCATGCAATAGGGCCTCGTATTCAGCTACGTTGTTAGAGTCTGTATACAATATTTGGAGCACATAACGGACTATGTCTCCTGTGGGGGATGTCAAAACGACACCAGACCCAAGTCCGGCTAACATTTTGGAGCCTTCGAAGTGCCGTATTCTTTAGGGAGTTCGGCCTCTATCCATTCGGCGACAAAGTCAGCCAACACCTGAGATTTAATGGCTCAGCGTGGTTTGTAAGTTATTTCAAATGGTAGGAGCTCAATGGCCCATTTGGCAATCCGGCTAGTGGCGTCCCGGTTGTTTATAATATCATTGAGTGGTACTTCTGAGGCCACCGTGATTGAGCATTCCTGAAAGTAATGTCGTAGTTTGCGGGATGCCATAAAGACCGCATATGCTATCTTCTAATAATGTGGGTATCGGGATTTGCATGGTGTGAGGACCGTCGATACGTAGTATACTCGCTTTTGGAGTGGGAACTTATGCCCCTCCTCCTCTCGTTCAACGACGAGCATCGCACTCAACACCTGGTGAGTTGCAGATATGTAAAGCAACATTGGTTCGCCGACATTTGGTGCGGCCAGGATGGGGTTGCTTGCTAGAAAAGTTTTTATTTCCTCCAGTCCGGCTATTGCAGCGTCCGTCCACGTGAAGTGATCGGTGCGTCGGAGCAGGCGATACAATGGCAATGCCTTTTCTCCTAATCTGGAGATAAAGCGACTCAAAGCTGCCATGCACCCGGCTAGTTTTTGGACCCGCTTGAGGTCAGTTGGTGTTGCCGAATGTGACAGGGCTCGGATTTTGGCTGGGTTTGCTTCAATGCCTCTATTGGAGACAATAAACCCGAGCAGTTTGCCGGCGGGGACGCCGAAAACGCACTTTTCTGGATTGAGCCTTATGTCATATGTTCGGAGATTGTCGAATGTAAGGTGTAAGTCGTCCACCAGTGATTCAACATGCTTGGTTTTGATGACTACGTAGTCTACATATGCCTCCACAGTCTTGCCAATTTGCTTTTCCAGGCACGTTTGAATCATGCGTTGGTAAGTAGCGCCGGCGTTTTTGAGCCCGAAAGGCATGGTGTTGAAGCAGAAAGGCTCGTTGGGGGTAATGAATGCCGTTGCAACTTGGTCGGATTCCTTCATCTTAATTTGATGGTATTTGGAATATGCGTCGAGGAAACACAGTGAATCGTGTCCTGCGGTTGTATCGATAATCTGGTTGATGCGTGGTAGTGGGAAGGGGTCCTTGGGGCAGGCCTTGTTAAGGTGTTTGAAATCGACACACAGGTGCCAGGATTTGTCCTTCTTTGGTACCATGACCAGGTTTGCTAGCTAGTCCGGATGCTTGATCTCTCTGATGAACCCGGCTTCGAGTAGCTTGGCTAGCTCCTCCCCCATAGCCTGTCGTTTGGATTCAGAAAATCGCTGGAGTGTTTGCTTGACCGGCTTGTATCCCTTCAGTATATTGAGACTATGTTCGGCCAGTGCGCGTGGGATTCCTGGCATATCCGAGGGGTGCCAGGCGAAGATATCCCAGTTCTCGCGCAGGAACGTGCGTAGTGCGGTGTCGACCGTTGGGTCTAGCTGTGCCTCAATGGAAGCTGTTTTCTGGGGGTCCATCAGGTGAACGTGAAATTTGACTATTTCGTCAGCTGGCTTTAAGGAGGAGGATTTGGGCCTTTTATCAAGGATTATGTCGTCCCTATCCACTGTGGAACGCAGAGCGGGGTGTTCTTCGGCCGCTAGGGCTTTGGACAGTGCCTCGAGGGCCAGGGATGTGGTTTTATTTTTGGCGCGGAGTGCTATGTCCGGATAGCTGGAGATAGTGATAACACCATTTGGCCCAAGCATTTTAAGCTTCATGTACCCGTAATGAGGTATAGCTTGAAAGCGTGTAAATGCATCTCTTCCTAATAGGGCATGGTATCCGCTGTTGAAAGGAGCCACCTGGAAGATTATTTCTTCGGACCTATGGTTCTCCGGCGTGCCGAATACCATGTCGAGTTTGATTTTTCCCGAGCATTTTGCTTCCCTACTAGGTATAATGCCTTGAAAGGTTGTATTACTCTGCTCAATGCGATTCATGTCCATTTGCATTTGTTGAGCGTGTCCTCATAGATGAGGTTCAGTCTGCTGCCACCGTCCATTAGCACTTTACTAAGCCAAAAGCCATCCACGATTGGGTTTAGGACCAAAGCGGCCGATGCCCGGACTGAGCAGGACCTTGGTTCGTCGTCGGCATTGAAAGTAATCGCCGTGTCTTTCCAAGGTTTTATTGCTGCTACTTGGCAGATTTCGGCGAGGTCGCGGAGCACCCGTTTGCGCCGATTATTTGACGAGAAAGTCTCGAAGACCGTGAGTACTTTGGGATCGTCATCCGCTGAACAGTACTTTTCTGGGGTAGTGTTGGTGAGGATACCCTCGCCGCTCTTGGCCACCTGCCGGAGTATCCAACATGCCTGTAGGCTGTGCGTTGGTTCGATATTCGGCGTCGTGTGTATTTTACATGGCCCATAGAGCCGTCACTACAAAAAAAAAGACACATCCGTGACATTTTGGGCCGAACGAAAAAAAATTATGTCATACTTATGACACTTCTATGATGATAATTGTGACAAAACCCGGTATCATCATAGATGTGGTGGGCTCCTACTTCTATGACAAAAAATCATGACAGAAAATGGGCTTTTCTCGTCCTGGGCGGACCGGAGACACAGCTGCATGACATTCTTTAGGCCATCCATGACGGAAAAAACGATGGTAGAAGCGAGGGCGAGGAAAATATCGGGGTGTTCCCGGTTACGGTGGGTGGTCAGGGCCGAGCGATGCGCATTTCTCTCGTCAGACGCGCACGCGTGGGTGCGAGGCATTGAGCTCGCCGAACCCGAAGCGGCGTTGGGCTCTAACTAAACCCGGCGATTGCCTTTGCAAGCTACGCGTTACTGAACCCGAGCGATCGATCGATGGCTGTTAACTGAACCCGATCGAGCGATTCCTTCACTACTGCTGCTAACTGAAGCCGATCGATGCTGCCTCTGGATGAACAGTGAGCATTGCTAGGGGGTTTGGATGAACAGTTCCCGGTGGGGGTGGATGAACAGGACCCCGTGGAGTTGCCTCTAGATGAACAGTGAGCGTTGCTGGGGGGTTTGGATGAACAGTTCCCGGTGGGGTTGGATGAACAGGACCCCGATCGTTCGAGCCGGTTGGGGCAGGATGAACAGGACCCCGTGGAGGGCAGGATGAACAGGACCATCCCGTGGAGGGCAGGATGAAAAGTAGACGGTGGAAGGCTGGATGAATAGTAGCCCATGGAGGGGTGGTTGAACAGGAGCCCGTGGAGAGGGCTGGTTGAACAGTAGCCGATGGAGTAGCATGCGGTGGAGGCTGGATGAACAGGAGCCCGTGGATGAACAGACGCAGGTGGAGGCTGGAGGAGGTCGACGGTGGATGAACAGTACCCGTGGAGGCTGGAGGGGATCGACTGTGGAGATGAACAGTATCCCGTGGAGTCCCGTTTTGCGGTACACCACACCCCTCCCGATGAACAGGACCCCCGTTTTGACAGTAGCGCTCCAACACAAGTCCGTTTCCTCCATTTTGCGGTACGCCACACCCCTCCCGATCAACAGGACCCCCGTTTCGACCGTAGGAGGTCCGTTTCCTCTGTTTTGCGGTATGCTAGACCCCTCCCGATGAACAGGATCCCGTTTCGAACATGGCCGGTCGAACACAAGGCCGTTTCCTCCGTTCTGCGGCACGCCAGGCCTCATTTCCATCGGTTGTTCCGTCCAAGCCCTCCCGATGAACTCGACAACACATTTCATTCCGACCCAGCCGGTTGGCTCCCCATGAACACGACGATGACGTTGTTTCTCCGTTCTGACCCAGCCACGTACACGAGCCCTGGACGTACGTATGCGCGAGTAGGCGTTCGAGACTCCGCCCGTATGTACGAACGTGGCCGTATTTACTTTCTTGCATCCTGGCCGCTGTACGTACGTGTACATGCTACGTGCGCGCCTCTACTACGACACGTGCGCACCTCTACATCGACCAGTATGTAAGTACACGTTCGCGGCCAGAATGACAACGCTACGTACGCTTCGACCAGGTGGGTCCCGACTGTCAAGCAAAAAAAATATAGTTGTACATAATAATGAGGCACTTGCGTACGTACGGCTATGGCCCTAGTGGGTCCCTACTGTCAACCAATCAAAATAAAGTCATCTCCTGAATCCTCATGTTCATTGACCATCACTACTAGGGAAAACGTTATACACAGAACTTTAGCAGTAGCGCTTGTTAAAAAGGCACGCTACTGCTAGACAGCAGTAGCGCGTGCAAAATAAGCGCGCTGCAGATGGACATATATCAGTAGCGCATCTCACCCAAAACTCGCTACTAATAAAATTCCAATCACTTAGCCGATGGGCTACACATAGTAGTAGCGATCTTCCAAAAACCGCGCTACCGCTAATACACTTATAGCAGCGCGTTTAAGCATAAAGCGCTACTGCTAACGAAAAGAAAATAAAATGAAAAATGAATAGAAAAGTAAATAAGAATGAAATAAATAGAAAAAGGAGAAAGGAAAAATATATAATGTAAAGAAAAATAAATGAAAAAGGAAAAATGATGAAGATGTAGCGATGGCGGCGTTCTCGGAAGCGCTATAGCTAACAACTATAAGCGCTTTTAACGTGCCAGCTACCGTTACTGACTTAACCAAAATGGTTTCCCCAGCCACCACTTCTGCCCAAATCGATCCCTCGCCCCACTTCACGCCATCTCCCCACTTGCCGTTGCCCCCCGCCCGCCATCTCCTGCAGGCGTCGGCCGCCAAGACTCATCCTCACGGCCGCCTTGAGCCGCCCAGCTCACCGCCGCCGCCTCTCGGGCCGCCCTCGACCTCACCGTCGCCTCCTCGACCTCACCACCGCCGCCTCGGCCTCACAATCCCGATCCCTTGGGACCGCGCGTCCGATCCTGAGCCGCCCTCGCCGCCCCTACCTCCGTCGCCGAGCACCTCCCCGCCACCGTCTCTCCCCTCTCTGTAAGCCCTGCACCCATCCTTTTTAGTTAATAGATGTTAAAGTTAAGTAGTAGATAATTTTGATGTTTTTTAGTTAGGGTAATAATAGATGTTAAGTAGTAGATAATGTAGATGTTAATTAGTTCAGTTGGGTTTAGTTTTTGAATTGAGTTTGTTTAACTAGATGTTAATTAGGGCAGTAGGGTTTAGTTTAGAGTAAAGTTTAGTTCAATAGTCTAAATATAATCTATATTTGGTTTTTGAATTGAAGTTTGAGAGAGCATGAGATTTGTGTAGATTTTCTTGAAGTGTCAAACGCTAGGACATGCAAATTTGAAGTGGCCGGGATATATGCAAATTCCTCAGTTGTGTTTGCCCATGTTTCGATTGTGCCCAAGTGGCCTTTTGTTCTTTCCAGGGAATGAAGCTGAGTGGCCTATGTTTTGCCGGAATGTTGATTCATTTCCGTTCCGGCAAATTTCAGGTTTTCGATTTGTCCACTTTTTAGCAAAGCTCATGCCAAAATTTTCCGTGAATTTCGGCATGGCTTGTGCTACAAACTAGGACATATCGAGTGCCCGGGATTTGCCGCACCGGGAAGGAGTCAACGTTCCTGCAAAACATGGGCCTTTTTTATGTCATTATTCATTTTATTAGGTCTAGAATTAATTGACTAGATTTAATCGTAGGAAACATGGCTAGCAACGATGAAGGACAGGGTTCTTGTTATTGCGACGACGTCTACCTGGCGGCAGACAAATTTTTGAGCCTTGCCGACGAACAACCGATGTTGTTGTTGGGCCCACCGGTCGTATCGGGGACAGAGACCAACACGCAGACCGGTGCTGAGACTGAGATCGGCGCTGAGACTCAGACCGGCATCGAGACCGGCGCTGAGACTGAGGCCGGCGCTGCCTCGGGGAGCGGAGCCGATGTAGAACCGAAAGCAAAGAGGCAACGGCTTCCTAACAAACTCAGGACTAATAGACTGGTGGTCACGTTGGTGGACGATGGCAATTTTGAGCCAACCGCACCTGAGGAAGCACGCGCGTGCTACTGCAATCAAATAGGCTGCATCGTACGGACAACCGCCACCATCAACGATGAGAGACTACAGAAGATAGATAATATGAGGCCCTCCCTCCTAAAGAAGTTGCACCAGATATTCTTGTTCCCGGGCCGGAATGAAAAGGATTATAAAGATCCAGATAAGGACCCGGCAATGAAGAAGATAAACAAACACGCCATGTCCAAGTTTAGCGACGCGTTGACCGCCTAGAAAACAAGGGTGAAAGTAAACATCGACAAAAAGGAACCCTACTCCGAGATTGTAAAGGATAATCCGACAATCATGGCAGAGCAATTTGAAATATTCAAGGCGGCTTGCGAGGCTGAAGATGCCAAAAAAAGTCTAAGTACATGAAGGGGCTTCAACAGAGGAACATTGGGTGCCACCACCTCGGAAGTCATGGTTACGGCGGGAAGAGTTCCATATGGGCCAAGGAGGACGCGGAAGCCGCGAGTCTGGGCATCCCAGACCCCTTGGCGGAGTTCACTGTCCCGCAGGAGTGTGACGTCCTCAGGGCCCGGCATCGTTGGGACCCAGTGAAGAAGGTTTTCGAGGCGAACGCGGTCACGATGGAGTTCATTAGACTGCTGGTAATTTTAGAATTTTGATCAATTTGACTACACGTTAGTCATATTTGTAAACGATCCTTGTGCCTTTTGCAGAGAGAGCAGCACAGGATTGAGGCCGAAAGGCCTCGCCGTCTGAGGCGTTGGCAAGGCCCAAGTGGGACACTCCATTCAACCGGGCATTGAACATATTGAAACAACTCCCGGTGGATACTCGACCGTCGTATGGACGCGTGCACGGTGTCGGAGACGGCGCCATGTGGAAGAAGTGCTGCAGTGAGACCAAGGAGGAGAGAAAGGAAAGACAGAGGTTAACCGAAGAAAACATCGACAAGAATGTTGAGATTGCGGTTGAGAAGAAATCATCTCAGACAGTCGCAAAAGCGGTAGCTGCCGCAAAACAGATGGTTGTAGATATGTCTACTTCCTTGGTTCCGGCCGTTTTCAATTGGACCAGGCAAAATCCATAAAAAAAATGCAGTGGACTTTCCCCTTGTTGACTTCTTGGGGATCAGCTCGACTAGCGTTGCACCAGCACATGCAGCTGCACCCGCTCCCGCACCTGCTCCCGCACCGGACGTGCTCGGCGGTGCTTCATCTTTGGATGAGCTCAACGCCATCATGGTATCTGTCACACCGGCCCCTTCAATAAATGTATAATCTCCGGTTTTCGTTGCCTTTCGGATGTCTCACGTCGCAGACTTTTCTTCACAGGCCGACGAAACCCCGTGCACCATATTGTACACCATCGGCGACCAGAAGGTGGACGTGGGGAAGGCGATGATAATGAAGCCGAAGGAACCATTGTTCCACAGCCGGCCGATCCACCCGAACGTCTTCAAGGTTTCCATGGCCAGTGTCAAACCGGGCCACGAGAATTTGCCTCCTCTGGTTCTAGGGGGGGATGATGACGAGACCCCTCAGCGGCTTGGTGATTGTTGCAATGGGTGGGTCCTGCTGTGGCCAAAGAGTCTGCTTCGTCTGGAGGCGGCCGGGAGCACACCCACGAGGACGCAGCCTCAGCAAGGTATGAACATCAACACCCCACCTACCCAATTATCGTCGGGTGTCAGGTTGGGTGATAGCGGACAGGGTAAGGAAGAGGCTCCATTAGTCGCTGATGATGTCGCCATGGATGAGGATGAGGATGACGATGGCACTCAACAATATGTCTATACTGGCGCCTACTCAGGGTTTGAGCATCATGAGTTGGTGCCTGAATTGCCGCCTCCGGAGGCTCAACTTATTATAGACGACCTTCCAGCAAAGAAGCCTAGGAAGAGAGCGAGGAAAGGCAAGAAAGCTGATTCTATGGTCTAGCCGCCTTAGCAGCCTCGGGTTCAAGACCGTATAGATATCACCGGTGCGGATAAATTGCATACCCTGGTCAACCAATCCTACCTACAGCAGCACTAAGGGCCAGATTCGGTGATTTAAGGAGTCTTCGTGACGATTTGCTGCGGATAGAGAAAGGCCTCATCGCCTCGAAAGATCCAGGATACCCACTCTACGTGGTTAACATTCCGCAGCAATTGTCGTACGTCGACTTCTTCCCCGCGGATAAGTTCTTCCTTTGATTCGATTACACATTCGACATGTTTCACGTGAAGAAGCTGGATTTTACGTTTGTCCGCCTTTATGCCTTGCACATGAACTACATTATCGGGGTTGAGCAAATACCTCATATCTGTGTCGCTGACCCGTTCTTCATGCACGAGAGCTTCTTGGGAGTCTGCGCAAAGCACCGTAAATACGCGAGGGAATACATCGTCAATTTCATGCTCGCTAATAAGGACAAGGAGGCGATTCTCGTGCCTTATCATTCCCTGTAAGTCATCCGCGCAGACATCCTGCCTTTGATTTCAATCATTCATTTGCACGGTGGAGGCTAATTAATTTGAGGTGTACTTATTTTACGCAGCGGCGGGCGCGCCATCCTCATCATCCTCTACCCCCGATACTCCCACGCTCTTTACTTGGACTCGTCGAAGAACATTAACAAAAAGGATTACACCCACATCAAGGATGTTCTCGACAGTGCTATGTGTTACTACGAAGCACGGGGTGGAGAGGTCCAAGACAAGAAGAGAAGGGGCGGTAGGCTCGCCTTCGGCCATAAGACCAACTTCTGCTGCATCCAGCAACCAAGTGGTTCTCTTAATGATGGATTCTATGTCCTACACCACATGCTGGAGTACAGACGGGATCACCAGAACCTTCGCATGTCACCTACATCCGGCGATGCCCATATTCTGCAATGGGCAAAGAACGTAGGAGATATCGAGGATCATCGACTTCAAGCCGAGTTCTATCACATCCAGCGCGAACTTGCCCAAATCATCATGGAGGAGGTCGTCGGAAAAACAGGGATGTTCTACGAAGAAGGACAAATCTCGCGGGAAGATGTCCGAACACGGGTAGCCTGTCAGGACCCTGATTCCAAGTCACATTGATCTAGCCGGTAACACCTCATATCACTTTGCGGCCTCACGCACGGTATTCCCACGGGTGTCGCCTTACCATGGCCCGGGACCGTTTGCGCCTTTTGGCTCACGTATATGATAATGTCGCTAGCATCCATATGACAAAGAACCCGGGCCGACGTGGCTAGTCGTGAACCCAAAGCGGCACTAACCCATGGGGACAGGCATACATGAATCACATCGAGCATGTCGGTCAACAGCGTGTGAATCCGGGCTGTAGCACTGGGCTAACAGGACTCCGGGAACCCGGGCTGTAGCAGGCTAGGCAGGACTCCGGATGTCATCGCGTGACATTTCCACGAAGGGACAGACACAGGAACGAAGTGAAACACATGTCGGCCCGATCAAGTGTCTGGCGGTAGTCTTTGGGCTAGCGGGACTCCGGTGAACCGGGCTGTAGCGGACTACTATGGCTCACGGAAGCACTAGACTACATTTCCCCATAAGAGAGGCTGCCAAGGATAAACAACTAGATTGTCAGATCCCACACATACCAAGCATTTCAATCATACACACGATGTGCTCAATATGTGTAAATACAACATGGCATCACAACATAACTCTATGACTCAAGTATTTATTCAATAGGCTTCGAGGAGCGAGATATTACAAACATGGGTCTCATGACCCAACACTCAGAGCATACAAGTCAAAACACAAGCGGAAGCTTACCATGTCTGAGTACAGACATCTAGAAATGAAAAAGGCTGAGAAGCCTTAATATCTACCAGACCCTGCCGAGGGCACAAGATCGTAGCTGAGGTAACAAGCTAAACGTCGAAGTCCACGCGGAACTACTAGCGAGACTGACGTCTCTCTGCAAAACATAAAATAAGCAAACGTGAGTACAAATGTACTCAGCAAGACTTACATCTGAACTATCTACATATGCATCAGTATCAACAAAGGGGGGTGGTGGAGTTTGACTGCAGCAAGCCAGCTTTGACTCGGTGGCTATCCAGAACTACGACTGCAAGTAACTCTTTTGAGGTGGTGCACACGAGTCCACATATTCAACATATCAATACACCACTATGGACCCGCTCCCGTCCCCCTACGAGAACGCCATCCATAGCACTCATGCTTATCTTGCGCATTTTAGAGTATCCACTTTCACTTCTCTATGAACTGTTATAGGCAACCCAGAAGTCATTTTCCGCGGACACGGCTATTCGAATAGATCATATTAACCCTTCAGGGGTGTACTTCTTCACACACGCTCTCGCCACTTACAACCATGTACACGTCGTGTATCTCGGCAACCTTCAAGCGGAAGCCTGGCGAGGGAGTCGGACACGACCTGACTAACCACACAAGTCTCTCATCCAGGTTTATCGCCTATTCGGGTTCCATCCGCAAGGAGATCCAGCCGGGGTGTCGCTCACGGCCCCAAACGATGTGAGCAGGGCTCCCGAGACACCAAACGGGCGCCCGGTACACCGTGCCACGGTGTATTTACTGCAACATAGCCCACCTCTAGGGTCAGCGCTACGCACAGCCCCCAACATATATCCTACAAACACCAGAAACTAGTTGCAACTCCTGGAGAGAGATCGAGGCGGTTAATAAGCCGAGAGGGGCCGAGTTACCGGAACCCAATGTGTGGGAGTAACTGTTTCATGGATCACAACACAGAACTCAGTTCCTGAGGACGGCTGCAATGTGACAACCCACCATGTACTCCTACATGGCCTCTCACCGCTACCTTTACCAAATCGTGTTCACACACTTAGCTCTCAACAGTAGGACATGTTCACACACCTCTGATTCATCCCCGATGAATCAGACCTGACTCAACTCTAAGCAGTAGTAGGCATGACAAACAAGCATGTACGAGTAGGCACATCAGGGCTCAAACAACTCCTACTCATGCTAGTGGGTTTCATCTATTTACTATGGAATGACAGGTCATGCAGAGGATAAAGGGTTCAGCTACCGCAGCAAGTAAGAGATAAATCGTTGTTGTCCTGATGCAGTAAAAGAGAGCAGGAGCGAGAGAGTGGGATTGTATCGGAATGAACAAGGGGGTTTTGCTTGCCTGGCACTTCCGAAGATAATATAGCTCTTCATCAGTGTCATCGATCTCATCGTCGAAACCACGTCTATCGAGAGGGGACAAATACCGGCAACAGAGAAGAAACACAATCAATGCAATGCACAATATGATGCATGATCATGACATGGTAAAATGAGTGTGTTGGGCTAATGCAACTACAACCAGGTGGGTTTGAGCTATTTTGAACCAAAGATTCAAAGTTCAAACACATTTGTGATCTTAAATAGTGCTTCATCATGTTTTGCACTAAACAGCAAGTTAACTTGTCTAAACATGCATGAAACTAGTACAGATGGATAGATTGGATTTTTCTGATCATTTTTCATATATAAATTATTTCATTTGGAGTTACGGTTGAATTACTATGAATTTTAGAAGTTTGTACTATTTTCCGGAATTTCTGTATAAGAATAATTCCGATGTCGAATTAATCGTTAGCATTGCGTCCTTTATGACGTCAGCGGTCAACGGGGATGGTCCAGGTCAAACCTGACCAGTGGGGCCCTTGTGTCAGTGTCACAGCTATTTAACTGAGTTGATTAGTGCTAAGTTAAATACTAATTTAAGTTAATTAGGGCATGGGCCCACATGCCAGTGACTTAGCTGGTTAACTAAAAGTTAATTAGCACTAAACTAAAATTAGGAAGGCTCTGGGCACACTTGCCCAGACCCAGGGGAGGCCAGACGCGGCGAAGGGCCTCGGATTTGGTCCTCCGGTGACCAAATTGACGGAGGAGATGTGCTACGCATAGCTGGGGAGCTGCCGCATCCAATGGTACAAGTGGTTGGACACGGGGACGCCGGAAACGACACCGGCAAGCTCGACAGCGGCGGCCGGAGTTCGGCCGTGCTCGAGTTCCTCGCTAGGGTGTTCGGGAGGAGGAGCTGGGGGTGGCTACGGGTGCGCGGGGAGGTTCTGAGCACACTGGTGTGCTCGGGCACGGGCTGCAGTGACCGTGGCTGCGGCGGTGACATGACCGGCGGCGAGGTGCTTCGGCTGGGGTGGGATAGGGAGCTACGGCGCGAGAACAGAGGAACGGAGAGATGAAGACGGCCTTGACGGAAAGCTCGGGGATGCACTGGATACGGCGGGGCGGCGATGACGATCTCCGGTGTCCGGGGATGAAGACGGCGTCGATGGAGGCGCTACAGGGCCTCCCGAGGCGCGTGGACTGGCGGAGAGGTAGCCGGCCACGTGGTGGAGCTTCTGGGCACGGCGGAGGGGCGAGGGATCGGCGGTAACTACGACAACGGTGGTCGGTGGCGACGGCAGCGCTCGGCTGTGGGGAGGAGAGCGAGACAGAGGAGGGGGAAAGCACGGGGGGAGAGCAAGAGAGGTCCAGGGGGTGCGTGGCGTCTCCCAGGGGCGTCCAGGCGTCGAGGGGGAGCGGCAAGCAGGAGGTGGCCGGGGCGCGTGGCCGCACGCACGGGGCACACTCCCGGCGTCCTTCTGTCGCGAGGAAGACGACAGGGGGGAGGCCAGTGGGCTGGGCCGCCAGGTGGGCTGCACAGGTGAGTTGGCCCGGGTTAGTCTCTCTCTCTCTCTCTCTCCCTCTCTGCTTTCTGTTTTTCTATTTACTTTGATCTTTTTTGAATTAGTAAAAATACTAACTCATTTAGTAAAATCTTGACAAAAATTGTGGGCACTATTTGAATTATTTCCAATAGCCCCCAAGTACGTTCAGGATTATTTGGACATTTAAAAATATTTATAAGATTTAAATGTCCAAATTCAAATACTTATGAATTAATTCAAAAATCCAGGAATGGCCTAGAGATATGTGCACCATTTTTTGCAGAGGTTTTAAACCAATCCAAAAATGATGAACTTTTTTGAAGGTCATTTTGGGTTCATTGAGAATATTTTTATTTGAACCTAGTTGATTTGATCTGGTGCTAGGGTTTGAGCAATTCCCATTTCAACTTAAGAGAAATGTAAACATGATGCAACACAAGACTGGCTAACCCAGAGCAGACCAGAACTGGGGATGTGACAACTCACCCCCACTAAACAAGAATCTCATCCCGAGATTCAAGTCGTGAGGTAAGAAGACAGAGGGACACAAGCTAGCACAATCTTCACGATCCAGATGCACTTCATAAGAACGTTGACATGATCACCATCTTTGTCTCGACGTCTTGCCTTGAGAACTACATCCAACATGACAACGAGAAGAAAGGGGGGATTTTAGAAGAATCGATCTTCTTGAGGTTCAAACAATTTAGGATCATCTTAATGATCACAAGATCAACTCACGGAATGAGACATAGAAACATCTCTGGAGCTGAGAGGCAAGGCATGCATCAGGAGCGACAGAAGAAACAATTTGACGAGGGTTTCAAAGTAGCGAGAAGAAACTGCCATGATCCCATAACGGGGCACCTTGAAGGAGGAGACTCGTAGAGTTATTCCCTTAAATGGCAAAAGAATTACTTTTGATATAGAGATCATTGAGACTCTTAATACCAGCCTAAGGCAATCACAATCGATCGTTTGGCGGAGTTCAAAGGAATGGCATATCCGGATTCGAATGGATGATGTGAACTATCTTGTTGAAGACAACACAATGGATGATTTTGCTTATCATCGGTGATGGATGGGACCCAAGGTAGGGCCACTTTTGAGGAAGATCCTGAACAAGAGTTACTAAGAAGGCAGGCCATAGCGAAATGGCACAAAGATGGTGCAAGCTAGGAACAAAATGCAAATGCCGGGAATGTTCCAGCCATCATATCTGCCTGAGATTCGGATCTGGCTGGGAACGGGATATTTCAGACAGCATGTCTCGGAAAGAAAGTTTGCAACACAGACCAACGAGATAACATTGCGGGATTCTCAGGAAATGAACTACGATAGCAAGCTCCAAACATGAGCTGGTTCTGCTACGTACATGTGAACACGTTGTCCCAGACAAGCATGACCACGTAGTAGTCTTATAGTAAAGCACTACCGAGTTCAGGCGGGGAACCATCATCGAGGATATCGAAGTCCTTACATCAGTCTTGCTCTTAAGAAGGAACTTCTTCTCCTTGAACAAAGCAATCAGTGGCTTGGTGTGCTAGGGATACATATAGAATGAAGGTTGCAAGTCTCCAGACCACAGAATACTTCGCACGTATGCATGACTGACTTGGAATGATTCCAGGGGAAGCAAAACAAACCTTTCTCAAATTCATGGCGGCAACTTGCATCTGATGCACATGAACTTGGAGAAAGTCACTCCTTTCATCCAAACGTATACCTCATGAGCGGAGCATGAAGGCAATGCTTACAAAGTTTCCAATACTAGTGTAATGTTCAACATGAATCATGGGGGAGACAAAATGCTGCTGATGGGCTCAACAACAACTCATCGGAATTTCCATATCACTGGACTTCCGCCATCATGTGAACACGGTGATAGTATTGGTCAGACCAAAAGATGTAATGGTGTATGCTCGATGGATCAACCACGAGTAAGACAACATCACGAATATCGTTGGTTCTAACTTGATTTGACGATAGCCCATACTCAAATCAAGGTTTGGACAAGACAATAGATTCAACAACTAATCACGGGGTTCAGTCGATGAAGATATCATCTTTCTTCAACACACACACACACACACACTCAAGGATATCCCTTAGTGATGAACTAAGTCGGACAAGCTTTCATCTTCCAACTCTCCAAGTTGTTGTTTAGCTTAACCAACTAGCTCGGGGGTATCCAACACAGAATCTTGGAGAATGGGTGGTTTATATGAAACCAACTTGATCGCGAGCTCAACATAACAGTCAGGTGACGACCTGGTGATACTTCCGAGAACCACCAATATGTTACTAAGCTCGAGAACAACCTTGCTTTTCCGGGCAAGATGATATGATCAAAAGAGTGAGGGATTGACACAATCCTAACTCATTGATCGGAGAGTGTACCAGAAATAAGGACTAGGTAGCACGATCAATCTTAGGATGATGATTTAATAACCAACATGCTAAGAATGAGAGTATTGTCCATTTACTACCAAGCAACGAGTTGCTCGAAGTATTGATTTCGCACATCACAGTACACCTGCCGGCATTCCGGTTGCAACAACACGGGACCGAGGAATGAACAATGATGGCGAGAAGTATCACTACGTCAAGAATTCATGAGAGATGGTGCAATTCTCGTGACAATCCTGACATAAAGGGGGTAATACTCCGAGGTAGAACAGAATCAAAAGATGGATTGGCATTTTGATCTAAGGAATACAACTACTTTGACCCAATCCTGGATATGGATGAGGTACTGGAGTTTGTTTCTCCTAGTCATTCCAGAATAGAATGGCTTGACAGACCACAAGAATAATAGTCATCGATAAACATGATCGCACACATACCCTTGACTATCAATTGATAGACGGGGGTTAGAATACAACTACAGAGGGTCAACTCAAAGGAACATATATCTTTCTGAGTTGTGGATGCATAGGTTAGTATGTCGAACAAGTTCAACATATTTCTTCCGGATAACCCATGCTGAAGAGGAAGGACTGGCAGATTCACAACTATGAATGGAGGACTCGTCAAGAGCACCCTAGTTGTGATCTTTTAGCTCAAAAGAACTTCTGCCATAAGCAGTTCATGGTATTTGGAAGAAGGAAATACCACGGACCTCGAGGATTATTGCAAGGTTACTAATATCCTAAAGGAACTAGCAAACACTATCAACAGGAGGTAAGTAGGGTGAACCTCGGGTTCAAGAACCCAGGAATAGAATACCTACTACTAAATGGCATCACATGATGCTTTCAAGAATGGTGGTCAGAATTATCACACTGGGAACACAAAACATTGCTAGATTACTAGGTGACTCCCTAAAACACCTAGGGTCATAATAAAACTCCAACATATATGTCAAGGCAGCGGAGTACCTCAACATACTAATTTGTGTGATTAATCTGGCCCAAATGAACATTAGAAACGGAGGGAAGGGATTTGCAAATGCATCAGACTATTTAGAGACCTGGGATGACTCGGACAGCATAACAGCTGTAAATGCTCAAAATGATTTGAGATATCATGCAAAAATGGTGGCATAACCACTCAGAAGCACAAAATCAAGGTTCCGAGACCAACTATGAACACAGGGAAGTAGTAGAAACTAAACTGGGCTTAAAACCAACAATCTTAAAGGTCTATGGATTAGTAACACGTCATCCTGATAGATAGATGAGAAGCCTAGTTTTTAAACCCGTAGAAGAGAAGAGGATGACTCGGATCGAAGGCCATGAGGTATAAGGAGTAAAAAGAGCCTTACGTTCCTTCCACAATCAATTCCTTACATAACTAAAGCATTTCTATACACAACTTCAACCGGTTTGGCTTGGTAATCCTCACAGCGATCGGGGCTCGATACCAAAGGTGTCGGGACCACGATTCCAAGTCACATCGATCTAGCGGTAACACCTCATATCACTTTTGGCCTCACGCACGGTATTCCACAGGTGTCGCCTTACCATGGCCGGGACCGTGTCGCCTTTTGGCTCACGTATATGATAGTGTCGCTAGCATCCATATGATGAAGAACCGGGCCGACAAGGCTAGTCGTGAACCCAAAGCGGCACTAACCCATGGGGACAGGCATACATGAATCACATCGAGCATGTCGGTCAGCAGCGTGTGAATCCGGGCTGTAGCACTGGGCTAACAGGACTCAGGGAGCCCGGGCTGTAGCAGCTAGGCAGGACTCGGATGTCACCGCGTGGCATTTCTGAAGGGACAGATACAGAACGAAGTGAAACACATGCCGGCCAATCAAGTGTCCCGAAAAGATCTTTGGGCTAGCAGGACTCCGGTGAACCGGGCTGTAGCGGACTACTATGGCTCACGGAAGCACTAGACTACATTTCCCCATAAGAGAGGCTTCCAAGGATAAACAACTAGATTGTCGGATCCCACACATACAAAGCATTTCAATCATACACACAATATGCTCAATATGTGTAAATACAACATGGCATCACAACATAACTCTACGACTCAATTATTTATTCAATAGGCTCCGAGGAGCGAGATATTACAAACATGGGTCTCAAGACCCAACACTCAGAGCATACAAGTCAAAACACAAGCGGAAGCTTAACAAGTCTGAGTACAAACATGTACAAATGAAAAAGGCTGAGAAGCCTGACTATCTACCAGATCCTGCCGAGGGCACAAGATCGTAGCTGAGGTAACAAGATAAACGTCGAAGTCCACGCGGAACTACTAGCAAGACTGACGTCTCTCTGCAGAACATAAAATAAGCAAACGTGAGTACAAATGTACTCAGCAAGACTTACATCAGAACTATCTACATATGCATCAGTATCAACAAAGGGGGGTGGTGGAGTTTGACTACAGCAAGCCAGCTTTGACTCGGTGGCTATCCTGAACTATGACTGCAAGTAACTCTTTTGAGGTTGTGCACACGAGTCCACATATTCACCATATCAATACACCACTATGGATCCGCTCCCGTCCCTCTACGAGAACGCCATCCATAGCACTCACACTTATCTTGCGCATTTTAGAGTATCCACTTTCACTTGTCTATGAACTGTTATAGGCAACCCAGAAGTCCTTTTCCGCGGACACGGCTATTCGAATAGATCATATTAACCCTTCAGGGGTGTACTTCTTCACACACGCTCTCGCCACTTACCACCATGTACATGTCGTGTATCTCGGCAACCTTCAAGCGGAAGCTTTGGCGAGGAGTCGCCACGACCGACTAACCACACAAGTCTCTCATCCAGGTTTATCGCCTATTCGGTTCCATCCGCAAGGAGATCCGGCCGGGTGTCGCCACGGCCCCAAACGATGTGAGCAGGGTTCCCGAGACACCAAGCAGGCGCCCGGTACACCGTGCCACGGTGTATCTACCGCAACATAGCCCACCCCTAGGGTCATGCTACACGACTTGCCCCCAACACATATCCTACAAACACCAGAAACTAGTTGCAACTCCTGGACAGAGATCGAGGCGATTAATAAGCCGAGAGGGGCCGAGTTACCGGAACCCAATGTGTGGTAGTAACTGTTTCATGGATCACAACACAGAACTCAGTTCCTGAGGACGGCTGCAATGAGACAACCCACCATGTACTCCTACATGGCCTCTCACCGCTACCTTTACCAAATCGTGTTCACACACTTAGCTCTCAACAGTAGGACATGTTCACACACCTCCGATGAATCAGACCTGACTCAACTCTATGCAGTAGCAGGCATGACAAACAAGCATGTATGAGTAGGCACATCAGGGCTCAAACAACTCCTACTCATGCTAGTGGGTTTCATCTATTTACTGTGGAATGACAGGTCATGCAGAGGATAAAGGGTTCAGCTACCGCAGCAAGTAACAGATAAATCGTTGTTGTCCTGATGCAGTAAAAGAGAGCAGGAGAGAGAGAGTGGGATTGTATCGGAATGAACAAGGGGGTTTTGCTTGCCTGGCACTTCCAAGATAATATAGCTCTTCATCAGTGTCATCGATCTCATCGTCGAAACCACGTCTATCGAGAGGGACAAATAAAGCAAGCAGAGAAGAAACACAATCAATGCAATGCACAATATGATGCATGATCATGACATGGTAAAATGAGTGTGTTGGGCTAATGCAACTACAACCAGGTGGGTTTGAGCTATTTTGAACCAAAGATTCAAAGTTCAAACACATTTGTGATCTTAAATAGTGATTTATCATGTTTTGCACTAAACAGCAAGTTAACTTGTTTAAACATGCATGAAACTATTACAGATGGATAGATTGGATTTTTCTGGTCATTTTTCATATATAAATTATTTCATTTGGAGTTACGGTTGAATTACTATGAATTTTAGAAGTTTGTACTATTTTCTGGAATTTCCTGTATAAGAATAATTCCAGTAATCGAATTAATGCGTTAGCATTGCGTCACTGTGACGTCAGCGGTCAACGGGGACGGTCCAGGTCAAACCTGACCAGTGGGGCCCTTGTGTCAGTGTCACAACTATTTAACCGAGTTGATTAGTGCTAAGTTAAATACTAATCTAAGTTAATTAGGGCATGGGCCCACATGCCAGTGACTTAGCTGGTTAACTAAAAGTTAATTAGCACAAAACTAAAATTAGCAAGGCTCTGGGCCCACTTGCCCGGACCCAGGGAGGTCAACCCCCAAGTCAGCGGGGTCAAACCCGCCGGCGACTCGTCGCCGGCGAGGCCAGACGCAGCGAAGGGCCTCGGATGGTCCTCCGGTGACCAAATTGATGGAGGAGACGTGCTACGCATAGCTGGGGAGCTGCCGCATCCAGTGGTGCAAGTGGTTGGACACGGGGACGCCGGAAACGACGCCGACGAGCTCGACAGCGGCGGCCGGAGTTCGGCCGTGCTCAAGTTCCTCGCTAGGGTGTTCGGGATGAGGAGCTGGGGGTGGCTACGGGTGCGCGGGGAGGTTCTGAGCACACTGGTGTGCTCGGGCACGGGCTGCAGTGACCGTGGCTGCGGCGGCAACATGACCGGCGGCGAGGTGCTTCGGCTGGGGTGGGAGAGGGAGCTACGGCGCGAGAACGGAGGAACGGAGAGAGGGGAACGGAGCTGAAGCTCACAGCGGACTCGACGGCCTTGACGGAAAGCTCGGGGATGCACTGGAGACGGCGGGGCGGCGATGACGATCTCCGGTGGCCGGGGATGAAGACGGCATCGATGGAGGCGCTCCAGGGCCTCCCGAGGCGCGTGGACTGGCGGAGAGGTAGCCGGCAACATGGTGGAGCTTTTGGGCACAACGGAGGGGCGAGGGATCGGCGGTAACTACGGCAACGGTGGTCGGTGGCAACGGCAGCGCTCGGATGTGGGGAGGAGAGCGAGACAGAGGAGTGGGAAAGCACGGGGGGAGAGCGAGAGAGGTCCAAGGGGTGCGTGGCGTCTCCCAGAGGCGTCCGGGAGTCGAGGGGGAGCGGCAAGCAGGAGGTGGCCGAGGCGCGTGGCCGCGCGCACGGGGCACACCGCCGGCGTCCTTCTGTTGCAAGGAAGACGACAGGGGGGAGGCCAGTGGGCTAGTCTAGCCACTTGGGCCGCCAGGTGGGCTGCACAGGTGAGTTGGCCCGGGTTAGTCTCTCTCTCTCTCTCTCTCTGTTTGCTTTCTGTTTTTCTATTTATTTTGACCTGTTTTGAATTAGTAAAAATACTAACTCATTTAGTAAAATCCTGACAAAAATTGTGGGCACTATTTGAATGATTTCCAATAGCCCCCAAGCACGTTCAGGATTATTTGGACATTTAAAAATATTTATAAGATTTAAATGTCCAAATTCAAATACTTATGAATTAATTCAAAAATCCAGGAATGGCCTAGAGATATGTGCACCATTTTTTGCAGAGGTTTTAAACCAATCCAAAAATGATGAACTTTTCTGAAGGTCATTTTGGGTTCATTGAGAATATTTTTATTTGAACCTAATTGATTTGATCTGGTGCTAGGGTTTGAGCAATCCCCATTTCAACTTAAGAGAAATTTAAACATGATGCAACACAAGATTGGCTAACCCAGAGCAGACCAGAACTGGGGATGTGACATAGCCTCTCAGCGTCTCGACCTGAAGCCTTTCACTAGGCTCGGGGACTATCTCCCTGACTTGAATGAAATGGCACGACATGTTGGAGTGATTGTCGATATATGACAATGTGTCCGTTTAGTCCATACTTTCTGTATGACGAAACTTTGAGTTATGCATGACGAAACTTTATTTGTGATGTAATTAAACCGTCCTCCTCGACTAGCGACGATCACTCTAGTTAGGGTATTTTGGGTACGATCAACTTTGTTATTTATGCTTATGATATGTTGCTTCTATTTTTGCCAAGTCTGTCTCTTTCTGTTGCTCAACTATATATGTTGCATATCATGGACTCATGTGACGATGCAAGTGCATAGATCATCGATGGCGAAGAAGTGCTACGCCATGAGTATATATACGACGAGTGGCCGGAGTGTCAGGCCCAGGTGTACCGGTTTCCAGTTTCTGAGCGATAGGAAGTAGTTAGTTTAGGTTCACGCTAATGCGAGAGAGGGATACGAACTCATGTACTGCATAGTTCCGCTCTCACTCAAAGTGATAGCTCTTCTTGCGTATATCATTGTTTAGATGGATGACGATGTAGTTGCAAGTAATCGAGACTTGTATCACTATTTTCGAGATGATGATGAGAGACCACTTTGTGTTGGATGATGATTATGATGATGACATGATTTTTTGAGACTAGTTGTATGTATATGCTATGACTACATTTGTATGTGTATGATATGCTAAAGATTATTGTATAAAGCCTATTCAAATATGAAACAAATATGCAGAAAAAAACTAATAAAACTAGTAGTAGCGAGGGGTAGAAAGTTAGCAATAGCGCCGCCTTACCAGTAGTGCTTCCATGTAAAAAGCGCTCCTGATATTATCAGCAGTGCTCTTCACCAAAGCGCGCTGCTGCTATCCATGTATAGCAGTAGCGTGGGACGACAGGCGCTACTGCTACATGTTAGCTGTAGCGCCTTATCAGTAGTGCACCGTCCCGCGCTACTGATAGGCATAAAACCCGCGCTGCTGCTAGGCTTTTCCCTGGTAGTGCATGTTAACAATGCTCGGCGCCACGGCGAGCGCAGCAACTCGAAGGACGACGGAGATGGCCTCGTGGGCCCTACGGATGGTCTGATACAACGCTCGCTGCTCATTCAGGAAGACAGGATCATCGGACACCTATGAGCAACTTCGAGAGACTGAGACGGCATGAAACGGTAAGGCCGCGCTTGGGAGCTCTAGTTTATTTCACAACTCTATTAAGATTGTCGTGGTTTTGTCACGGCAGATGTCCTCGTGAAGGGACTTAGTCGTGGAGCCATCGCAACGGGTTAGCTTAAAGGGGTTAAAGCGGACAAGGGACGCATAAAGTTTATACTGGTTCGGCCCCTTGCGGTCAAGGTAAAAGCCTAATCCAGTTGTTGTGGAATTGCTAGGGTTTCGATGACCGGGGAGCGAATACGCTTTGCCTGAGTCTCGAGTTGTTGTCTGTTATCCCTAAACCACCACCGAGTCGTCCCCTTATATACATGGGTTGACGCCCATCGGTTTACAGGGTTCCGAGGCCGGCTCATAGACGTGTCCAGCCCGGTCTTTACTATTTCTGCCTTACAATACAAGCATACATATCAAGGTCGTTTTATGACTACAGGCCTTAATCTGCCTTTGGGCCATGGGCCTTCATAAAGCGTAATCATCTTTGTCTTCATGGGCTTCAAATATAATAACTCATTATAGGGATAATCCGGCCTCTCCTGGCCCGTTTACGCCCAGTAGTAATATCCCCAACATTAGGCCCCAGATTGATTTGAACTAGTTCATGTCAATCTCCAATACTTAAGAAAATCTCTTCTTCAGCACTTTCGCATTAGTCTTGTAAACCACCATGACATCATCTTCCAGGATCATGATAAACCACCATGACGTCATCTGTTATTAAAAATTGCATAAAGCTCACCTTTATTAATGAGCCTCCGACAATCGAGGCGACATCACTGCCTCATATCCAAATTTTAGGCTCCTCGATTTTCGCGCCTATCACTTATCCCTTTGCCTTTATAAATAGGGCCAGGGGTCTTTTCCATTTTTTTCCTCACGCCTCTTTGCAATATCTCCTTCCTTGCGCCGACCGAACCTTCGAGCTCTACCGCCGCCGTGGACCTTCGCATCTGCCTCAACAACAGCCACTGCATCAACCTGATTGTACCAGAAAACTGCGGCGCTCCTCTGTTGTTCCCTCAACATCAGTAAGTTCTTTTCCTCGCTCTAGATCCACCATTAGGGTTTCGGTGTTCATCGGAGCTTATTGAGGCTTCAGCTCCATTCTTCCCTATTCTTTCTTATTAGCACAAACGACTAGCTTGGATCTGGCACTTCTTATGCGGCCGTAGCCATCCCCTTTTTCCTTATTGGATCTTCTCCTGTATATAAAACTCATCTGAACTTGCTGAACTGTTCAAAGCACTTGAAAGTAGGTCTGAATATTTTCTAGTTTTCTGTTACACTGCAGATCTGAAATTATCAAGCCAATCTGTGAAACTTGTTTTTTCCTTCACTTATGCATCTTAGATCTGTATCTTCTATATCAGAGTAGACGGTTTAATCTTTATAGAAAAGTGATAATCCGGTAGGTACCATTAGTCCCCTGTTGAACCGCCAAGTCGCTTTTACCTCTGTACATCTCCCATGACTGATTCCGGTTTAACAATGTGTACATATTTCTGTCTTCTTCTGCTCTTGCACCGCTTTATACTTACTCAATATAAACCTTAAAATGGCAATAATCATGTTTCAGCTTTCCATTGAAATGGCCAAACAAGTCTATGAGTGCAATTGGGCTCCTTCCCGGGTCACTGAAGATCAATTGGACAGATGCGTCGCAACTGGCGCTTCAGCCAAGAAAGAGGTCATCCACTAGAGGGCCCCCGGTCCGGAAAATCCTCCTAAACCCAAGGACGGAGAAGTAGTTGTTTTTGTTGACCATCTGGGTCGAGGCTTTAGCCCTCCCGGTTAAAAATTCTTCCGAGATGTGCTTGCTAGTTTTCAACTCCATCCTCAGGACATCGGTCCAAACTCTGTGTCCAACATCTGCCATTTCCAAGTCTTTTGTGAGGCTTATCTTCAAGAGGAGCCCACAGTTGAATTGTTTAGGGACTTCTTCCACTTAAACCGTCGCACAGAGTTAACAGATGGACCCAATACTGAGCTCGGCGGAATGGCAGTTCAAAAGAGGAAAGAAGTCAGCTTCCCTCACACCAAGCTTCACAGTCACCCCAAGGAGTGGAACCAGACTTGGTTTTACTGCAAAGATACATCTCCAATTGATAAAAATCCTTTGCCGGGTTACCTCCCTCACCGTCTTAGCAATACACACCCCTTTCCTCAGATGTTGACTGCGAAGGAAAGGGCCACTTATGCTCCACAACTGTCAAAGCTTAGAGCCTTTATGGTGAACAGTTTAACAGGTGTTGATTTTGCTCGCTGCTGGATAACTTGGAGCATATTGCCCTTAAGACGACTCCCTGGTTTAATGTGTGAATATACCGGGAGCTTGAAGGACCCTCAACGACACATTGATATCCAGCTTACAGATGCTGAAGTTACTGAGGCTGTGAAGAAGATGCGGAATGAACCGGAGGCTGTCTGTAGCCAGACCGGATTAAGTCCTTTCTGTGTTTCCAACAAACCTCCAAAGGTAATAGTCACATAACTTTTTTCTGTTTTAACTTGCTTCTTTCAAATATTCTCTGAAAATCTTGTCCATATTTGTCAGGGCGATGATCCGTTCTGGAATAAAAAACCACAAGATAAACCGGCAAAACCGCAAGATAAACCAGAAAAGCCACTTCGCCCGAAGACCAAGGTTGTTAAAAAAACCTCCCAAGAAAAGGACCACTGCGTCTTCCGAGCCAAATGCAGATGCCGATAAAGCTAATCCAGACTTAGAGGTAGAACTTGACTCTCTTGGTTCATTTTTCATACACCTCATTGACGATGACTATTATCAGGACGACGCTGAAGGCAGTCAAGCTGATGACGTTGAGGTAATTGTTCTTTCCTCCGATTCAGATCCTCTGCCAACATCAAAAATCCGTCGAGCAAACCAGAAAGTAAAATTTTCTCACCCCCTTGCTCACTTGGACCCAAACTTTCTTTTGAAGACGCAGCAACACGAAGCTCGCCGCACAACCCGGCACAGCGGCCAGGTAGTTACCTCCACCAGTTTACCGAACACTCCAGTTCGGAAACACCGATCAGAGGTTTCTTATACTCTTGATACTTATTGCCCCAAGGCGGGTTGTTTCCGGCAACCTCTTAATCCGTCTGATTCAAATTATCAGGGAACACCTCACTCATCCTCTGATTCAAAGTGTTTTCAGCAGACTTTCCATGGTGTTATTTATGTGCAGAAACAGAAGTTCTCGGAATGACCTGAAACTCCACGGAACATCTATTTGGAAAATAAGAAAAATACCGGAAGAAAAATCCACGTCAGGGGGCCCACACCCTGTCCACGAGGGTGGAGGGCACACCCCCCTACCTCGTGGGCCCCCTGACACTCCATCGACCTCAACTCCAACTCCATATATTCATTTTCGAGGAGAAAAAAAATCAAGGAGAAGGATTCATCACGTTTTACGATACGGAGCCACCGGCAAGCCCTAAAACCTCTCGGGAGGGCTGATCTGGAGTCCGTTCGGGGCTCCGGAGAGGAAAAATCATCGCCGTCGTCATCATCAACCGTCCTCCATCACCAATTTCATGCTGCTCACCGCCGTGCATGAGTAATTCCATCGTAGGCTTGCTGGATGGTGATGGGTTGGATGAGATCTATCATGTAATCGAGTTAGTTTTGTTAGGGTTTGGTCCCTGGTATCCACTATGTTCTGAGATTGATGTTGCTATGACTTTGCTATGCTTAATGCTTGTCACTAGTGCCCGAGTGCCATGATTTCAGATCTGAACCTATTATGTTTTCATGAATATATGTGAGTTCTTGATCCTATCTTGCAAGTCTATAGTCACCTACTATGTGTTATGATCCGGCAACCCCGAAGTGACAATAATCGGGACCACTCCCCGTGATGATCGTAGTTTGAGGAGTTCATGTATTCACTATGTGCTAATGCTTTGTTCCGGTACTCTATTAAAAGGAGGCCTTAATATCCCTTAGTTTCCATTAGGACCCCGCTGCCACGGGAGGGTAGGACAAAAGATGCCATGCAAGTTCTTTTCCATAAGCATGTATGACTATATTCGGAATACATGCCTACATTACATTGATGAATTGGAGCTAGTTCTGTGTCACCCTATGTTATGACTGTTACATGATGAATCGCATCCGGCATAATTCTCCATCACCGGACCAATGCCTACGAGTTTTTCACATATTGTTCTCTGCTTATTTACTTTTCCGTTTCTACTGTTACAATCACTACAAAACACCAAAAATATTACTTTTGCTACCGCTACTTTTGTTACCATTACCACAACTATCATATTACTTTGCTACTAAATACTTTGCTGCAGATATCAAGTTATCCAGGTGTGGTTGAATTGACAACTCAACTGCTAATACTTGAGAATATTCTTTGGCTCCCCTTGTGTCGAGTCAATAAATTCGGGTTGAATACTCTACCCACGAAAACTGTTGCGATCCCCTATACTTGTGGGTTATCAAGACTATTTTCTGGCCTGTTGCCGGGGAGCATAGCTCTGTTCTTTGAGTCACTTGGGATTTATATCTGCCAAACACTATGAAGAACTTGAAAGACGCTAAGACAACAATTTATCCCTCAACTACGAGGGGAGGTAAGGAACTGCCATCTAGCTCTGCACTTGATTCACCTTCTGTTTTGAGTAAGCTTGCGACACCTAAACCTTCTTACGCTATTAGTTACGATATGTGCATGTTATTGATGATGCCACTTCTGCTATGCATGATACTTATGATGAAACTACTTATATGCTTGATACTACTGTGCCACTTGGTGAATTTCTTTATGAACAAATTGCTAGGGTTAGAGAGAAAGAAATTATTGAAACTGATAATGAAAGTGATGATGAAGACTCTCCCCCTAATAACTATGAATTGCCTGTTGTTCCTGAGCGTTATGTTTTGGATGAAGAATCTGCTAGAGCTATTCTTGCTTGCAATGATATAAGTGAGCTCAAGAGGTTATTAGCTAAATGGAAGCAGCAATCTCTTAATGCTAGAATGAAGCCTGGCCCTGCTTTTGCTACTTCACCTATATGTGTTACTGATAAGGATTATGAATTCTCTGTTGATCCTGATATAATTACTTTGGTTGAATCTGATCCTTTTCATGGCTATGAATCTGAAATTGTTGTGGCACATCTTACTAAATTAAATCATATAGCCACCCTATTTACTAATGATGAGAGATCTCGCTACTTTTATATCCTTAAAATATTTCCGTTTTCATTAAAGGGCGATGCTAAGATATGGTTTAATTCTCTTGATCCCGGTTGTGTGTGTAGTCCCCAGGATATGATTTATTACTTCTCTGCTAAATATTTCCTTGCTCATAAGAAACAAGCTGCTTTAAGGGATATATATAATTTTGTGCAAATTGAAGAAGAGAGTCTCCCACAAGCTTGGGGGAGGCTTCTCCGATTACTTAACGCTTTGCCTGATCATCCTCTTAAGAAAAATGAAATACTTGATATATTTTATAATGGACTAACCGATGCTTCCGAAATTACGGATAGTTGTGCTGGTTCATTTTCAAGGAAAGAACACCGGATGAAGCTGAAATTCTATTGAATAATATGTTGACAAATGAAAATAATTGGACACTTCCGGAGCCAGCTCCTGAGCCAACTCCTGAGCCTATTCCTAAACCAACTCCGAAGAAAAGAGGTGTTCTATTTCTCAGTCCTGAAGATATGCAAGAGGCAAAGAAATCTATGAAAGAAAAAGGTATAAAAGTTGAAGATGTTAAGAATTTACCTCCTATTGAAGAAATACACGGTCTTAATTTATCGCCAGTTGAAGAAACATATGATCTTAATCCATCACCTATTGAAGAAACTCATGGTCTTGATAACCCGACACAAGTAGTAAAGGTAAATTCTCTCTATAGATATGATAAAGCTGAAATCCCTCCTACTAAGTTTGCTAGCCAATGTTTAGATGAGTTCGACAACTTTATGGTTAGGCAAGAAGATTTTAATGCTTATTTTGGTAGACAATTAAAACAAAATGCTTATATGATTGAACACTTGGGTGATTATATGTCTAGAGTTAAGGGTGAACTTAAACTCATTAGTAAACATGCTTCTATGGTTACCACTCAAGTAGAACAAGTACTTAAAGCTCGGAATGATTTGCTTAATGAATTGAATAGTAATAAAATGATTATGCTGTTAGAGTGGCTACTAGAACTGGTAAGATGACTCAGGAACCTTTGTATCCTGAAGGCCACCCTAAGAGAATTGAGCAAGATTCTCAAAGAAATAATATTGATGCACCTAGCTCTTCTAAAAAGAAGAAAAAGAAAAATGATAGGACTTTGCATGCTTCTAGTGAACCTATTGATGAATCACCTGAGAATCCAAATGATATTTCTATCTCTGATGCTGAAACACAATCTAGTAATGAACATGAACCTAGTGAAAATGTCAATGATGATGTTCATGACACTAGTGCAGAACCGGGCAATAGCACCGGTTCGTAAGGACCTTTAGTGCCGGTTCCATAACCGGCACTAAAGTGTGGGCACTAAAGCCCCCCTTTAGTACCGGTTCATACGAACCGGTGCTAAAAAACAACCACGTGGCACGAGCCAGCTCCGGGCCTGGAGCCCTTTAGTACCGGTTGGTAACACCAACAGGTACTATAAGGTTTGGGGGGTTTTTAGTTTTATGATTTCTTTTTCATTTAATTTTTTGTTTCCATTTTAATTCTTTTTCATTTGCTGGTATTTTACGATACTACACATTGTACACGTATATATATATATATATATATATATATATATATATATATATATATATATATATATATATATATATATATATATATATATAAATTTCTAGTAGAACCAATCATGCATATATATATCATCAATGTCTCACAAACCACCATATTAATTAATTCACACATACACACATGTATAGCTATATACAATTTCTCCTACATATGCATGTTGCCTTGAGCCAGTGGCATTAGCCTAATTGGTGCCTTGAACACGATGACAATCGGAAGTGGTTCATGGGGGCGGTGGCGGGTAATAGTATTCTCCTTTGGATTTATGACCTGGTCGAGCAAAAATCCGCTATTTCCTCTTGAAGTGCTTCTCTGGCGCTCCGTTTCTAGGAGCTTGTCCGCACCTCTGTGAACTGTTAAGAAGGAGATCAACATGCATGTGTATTAGTTGTGTGACTAGATATCGATAATGGTGTAAAATTGTGAATAGTGTTCGACAAGCGTACCCATTCCTGTCTTTGAGATCTGCTCCTTTGGACGCCATCATGCGAATGTTCTCGCATAAGCAGAATGCACACAGATCAGTCCCTGCGCCTGCTTGAGGGCCTTTACGAGAATGGAATTTGATCAGATAATAATTAATCAAGCATGATAATTAAAGAGATGGCAGCTAGCTAGCTAGCTAGTACTATAATTACTTACCTTGGGTGAAACCATTTAAGCTTTTTTTCCATTCGCCTTCCGTGACGCTGATGAACCTTGCCCAAGCCCTGCCCGCCGACAAATAAAATGAATAAAGGGGTTATTAAATAGTTCATATTATGAAATGATGAACTAAATAGGTCGAGATATATAGTTAATAATGATTGAAATTACTTGTTGACTATCCCAAACAAGATGTTATAGTCAGTATTTGCTTTGAGTAGTGAGTCCAGTATTTCAACTGTTCCGGCGTCAACTTTAATGATACACAAGATCCAGTGAAATCCGCATGCACACACGTCTGCATGTCTTAATTAAGCGGGCATATGTAAGCAAAAACATGTAGCTAGCTAGTAGGTAAAAACAGAGAATTTATAGTACAAGACAGTGTGACTCACTGGAAGTTGTAAGGAAGTAGTATATCTTCATTGTATTTGAGGCGCTTCAAGAACTCTAGCATGTTGTCCTCTACGGCCTTTTCATGATGTGGATTTATTTGCCATGTGTATTCATTAACGGTGTTTGGGTCAATGAACCCAATGCCATAGCGTCCACCTTTTCTCATTTCATACATCTTCATCCTGCATAATACCACAGAAAAGAATATAGTGAGGATAATTACAGGTAATGATTGATCAAAAGGATCACTACAGCTAGCTTGAGACTTAAATTACAGAAAGAAATCACTTACAGACAATAGCAACTGACGATAGACTTGTCGAGTGCGTCTTGATTGTATAATTGAAACAATTCAGAATACTCAACGGTCACAGCTTTCTGATGGTAGTAATGATCCTCCTTGACTTGCACCATGAGGGACTCTCGATTGGATCTCTTGGTAATGTCCATGTACCATTGATGCAATTCATACATTCTCGTTGGGAGCTTCTTGGCCTCGTCTGGCTTGACCAAAGGTTTGCCCCGGACATATTTCCGTTTTATTTCATCCTCTGTAAGCACAGGCATGGGCTCGATCTCGAGGAGTTGTCCAACAGTGATGTTGAGAACTTCAGCCTGCATTATATGGTCCTTGGTTATTACCACATTGCCCACCTCGGGAACGTAAACTGTTTGCCCACAATAATATTGGGCGCACGTACTGTCACGTGTTGTTGGTACAACAAGCGAGGGATCGATTCGCGCCCTGTTCTCTCCTAGGTGGGAATGGTTTTCCCGCATTTTTTGACAGCTGCTTGTTGTTTGCTCGATCCCGAGCTCGCCTCCTTACGTAGACGTGCTTGATTTAACTTCCTAATGTGGCGCTCATAGTCTGTGTCAACAGGCTTGGGAGCTGGTGGTTGAGCCATCTGAATGAAGTGGTCAATCGTTTCCTCGAGCACTTTCTTCCTTGGCGGCGGTGGCGGTTTGGTGCAAAATGGGCTTCCACCTCGGCCTTGATATGGCTGCGTTTTCCTCCTCGGACTTGTCATAAGGCCTCTGCGGAAGAGGCGTGAGGCTTGGACCATATTTATATCGCTTGCCTCCTTTGTACTTCTGTACTACCTCGACTCGTGCCGCTTCGCACCATAGCTGCAGGGGTGTCTCTTCTGCGATTGCCGAGGCGGAGGAGACGGGTGGCGAGGCTGAGTTGGACGAGGAGGAGTGGCTGAAGCTGTGCGGACTTGGAGGAGGTGGCTGAGGTTGTGCGGACTTGGAGGAGGTGGGCGTCTGCGCTGTGGCGGACTTGGAGGAGGAGGTGGCTGACACTTTGCGGACTTGGAGGAGGGTGGCACGACACTTTGCTGGACTTGGTGGACTTGCGGGGGGCGGAGTCTGCTGACTCGATGGCGGACTTGACGAGGTCGGTGGCCGCGGTGTCGGTGGCCTTGAAGATGATGCAATCCTTTTTCCATAGGATGATCGATGTTTGGCCTCTCAGAAAGTGCTCGTCGTCACCTCCGGGAATGTCAAGCTGTAGCTCGAATATGGGTCCACCACCTCATCAACCAAGACACGAGCATAGCCCGCTGGAATCGGGTTGCAATGGAAGGTTGCCTCGGGGATTTGTAAAAGCAGCGGCGTCCGCCACCTTCATGGATATGTTCTTCATTTTGAAGTGTAGCTCATGATTAGTGTTCTCCGTGATGTCATCCACGGGTATCTATCCACATTGCGTCGTCGGGTTGGAACCCACGCTGCTTCTCGGCATGGATGGTGCGGTGCTATCAATGCTGGATCATCCGCTAGCTGCTGCAGCTCTTTGAGACCCCTTTGCTGGCTAAGTGAGTCGATCTGCTCCTGCTGCTGCTGGAATTTGTTGCCAATTCCGCTTGACTTGCTTCTAGGCCTTGAAGGCGTTCATAGTCCCTTCCTCTGCTCCTCCTCCATCTTCCTCTTCTTCTCCTCCGCAATCTTCTCTCTCGCACGGGTTACGTAGTTGGTGTTCGAGATGAAAACCCCTCATACCACGGAATAGCGCCCTTGCCTCGTGTTCTTCCGGGTGTTCAGGATTTCCCAGACGCAGCGTAAGCTCGTCGTTCTCTCTGTTGGGCTGGAACACCCCGATCGTGCCTCTTCTATTGCAACAAGTATCGCATCATCGGCTCCGTTCAGACATGCCTTCGTCGAAACTTTGCTGTCTTGGTCCAACTCCCCCATGCGCATAGAACCAAGTCCTGCACTGGGGCCAGCTCTTAGTATCCGGAGTGACACTGCATCCTCCATCTCTTTCTCGGACTTATCTCACTTAGGCATTGCCACCGCATAGCCACTGCCCCTGACTTATGGAACTTATCCTTTTTTGGCATTCTTCTTGTTTATTCTCGACCGTTCCTTAGCTAATTCCGAATCCTTGAATTTCACGAAATCGTCCCAATGAGCACGTTGGTTCTCTAGTGTTCCCTCGAATCTGGAGTCTTCCTTCCTCCTTGGCGTACTTGTCCCATTCACGATTCTTGTGGTTCTTGAATGCAACCGCCATCTTCCTAAGAGCAGCGTCCTTGACTTTCTGCACATCATACGTGAAATGATCGGTAGGGTGAAATGTTCCATGAGAGTATCCCAAAGCAGACCTTTTTATCATTGTCGACAAAAGTAACATCTAGGCGTGGCTTTGCTGGCTCTCTCCATTCTTGAAGGGAGATCGGAGTTGGTCCTTCACAAGAACTCCGCATTGACGAGCGAACTTGTCCGCAATCTTCTTAGGCGCTAATGGTTAGCCATTAGGTCTGATTGCCTCGATATTGTACTTCGCCCTCCTTCAACTTTTTGTTCGGGCCTCGTTTAGTCCTTTTGCACGAAGATTTGCTCGATCCGGATGGGTGAAAGAACAAAGATCGATTCGTTAATATATCTTCAAGTCATTTAAAACATGTGATGATCACCGGATGCCTGCTTATATAAATATATATACCTCGCGGTCTTTGTTGTTTCAAGATCAACATTTTCTTCATCAGCATCATAATCATAGTTCATGACTTCATCAATTCGGTCGTCGTGATCGAATATCATATCACCCTCTCCGGTGTTGTTTAGAAATTCGGAGCCGTCATAATCTTCTTCATTCTGATCATCATCTGGCCCGTGAGGATGGCGTATCATATCGAACATGGCATGTTCTCCCTCTCTGTCGGTATTGTCCGCCATAGCTTTTATTTAACTAATCCAAAAGAAATATAAAACAATTTAGTATTCAAATTACATCGTCTCGAATAATAGATATAATCTCGAATACATCGTCTCGAATAATAGATATAATCTCGAAAACATCGTCTCGAATAATAGATATAATCTCGAATACATCATCTCGAATAATAGATATAATATCAAATACATCACTGGCTAGGTAGCTAATAAAGATCGAATACTACAGAAGAATCTAGGACACTCGCGGTTCTGCGGCTGGCGGTGGACACCCAAGAGAAGGAACCCTCACGGGATCATAGCTGAAGTGAGATCCTGAAGAAACTGCCGGTATTGGAGAACCTGCCGCCCTCTAACGCAACCATGTAGCGATGGGCGTGCTCGTCCTCCTCCACGACGGGGACGTACCACCTCCGGCGGGGCGGCTCCTCCGCACCGAAACTGGCCTGTGACGCCACCAAAGCGAGATCAGGGTCGACGGCGGGACCGGGGCGGGTTCCTCATCAAGCGGCGCGCCCCTCGAGCAGCACCTCCAGTGCCAGCCAGTGAGCCAGTCCGGACATGGGTCAGCCGGACGTCGTCATGGACGTGTCGGCGGCGAGGATCTGGTCGGGCATCATCGAGAACAAATACTAGCTATATGCCCATAAAAAGTAACATTTTTTAATGATTGGATTTTGATAACTAAAATTTCTAAAATTTCTATAACATTTCTAACAATGCTATATATAACTAACATTTCTATAACATTTCTAATATTTCTATAACTAAAAACAGGAAAACATTATAACATTTCTATATATATAACTAACATTTGTATAAAATTTCTAATATTTCTAGAACTAAAAAAAGAAAAATTTCTAACTTTTTATAACTATTTCTATAACTAAAAACAGAAAAATTTCTAACAATTCTAACATTTCTAACTATTCTAACAATTCTAACATTTCTAACTATTCTAACAATTCTAACATTTCTAACTATTTCTGAAAAACAGAAAAATTTCTAACAATTTCTAAAAACAGAAAAATTTCTAACTATTTGTATAACTAAAAAAAAAAAAGTATGTGTGTGTGTGTGTGCGCTCACGGCGAGGCGAGGGCAGCGAGGCGGGCGGCGCATGGCAGCAGGGACAGCGGCAGCGCGGCGGCAGCGGGATGACGACAGCAGCGGGGCAGGGGCAGGCGGCGGCAGCGAGGGGACGGGACAGACGGGCGAGGCGGCGGCGGCAGAGGGGACGTCTGAGGCGGCGCCGGCAGCGGGGCAGGGCAGCAGCAGGCACGGGCAGGGGCAGGCGGCGGTGGCAGCGGGGCGATGGGGGACAGGGGCGGCAGGCGGCGGCAGCGGGGCGAGGCGGCGGCGAAGCGGCGGCGAGGATGGAGACGTCTGAGGCGGCGGCGGCAGTGCGAGAGGAGAAAAGCGGATGAAAACTGAAATTTTCGTAAGTGTTGTTTATATAGGAGGGCCTTTAGTACGGTTGGAGCCACCAACGGTACTAAAGGCAATTTAACCAGCCCAAGCGGCGAGCGACCCCTTTAGTACGGGTGGTGGCACAAACCGGTACTAAAGGCCCCCCCAATAGTACGGTTGGTGCCACGACCGGTACTAAAGAAGTCTTATTTGGCGCAGTCGGTCTTGACAAGTTTAGTCCCACCTCGCTAGCCGAGGGCGACCGCGATGGTTTATAAACCCCGTGCGGTAGCTCTCTCGAGCTCCTCTCCAAAGCAGGCCTCACTGGGCCTCGTGTTCTTTGCTGCCCTATGGGCCCTTGGGCCTTCTTGGCCTGCATCTGGCCCAACAACAGGTTGGGTTTCTAGTCGTATGCAGGCCGCTCTGGCCTAGTAGGCGGGCTTTTTTTTATTTTTTTTTTGCTTTATTTTTTTTGTGTTGTTTTTTTTGTGTATTTAGAGTTTCTTTGTGAATATTTTTGCTTTAGGTACAAAAATTACAAACTTTCATTAGTGCCGTAGTTTTCAAATTTGAATAGTTTAAATTTTGAATTATTTGAAATTAGTGTGAATCACTAGTTTGTGAATAACTTAACTTTAAAAATCAGTAAAGGCATGAAAGAATTTGTTTGCACATAAAATTTCTTGGCGTTTCAAATGCCAAAACACATAACTACCCTAACTATTACAGAGATTCCCCTCGGGTGTGAAACACAAAAGAAAGTGATGATAGTGAAGCCGATCACATCCCAGATCTTTGGGTGTGAAACTTTTTCTTCAGCGTGTGTCCCTTTCTTGCCGTAACCATGGAAAATCTTCATCATTTAACGGGATGCTCGGGTCAATATTCACTGTGAATGGAGCAATTTCATCAAACTTTTCATAATCTTGACTTGTCATCTTGTCATCCACTCCCACGATGTTTCTCTTCCCGAGAAAGAACTATGTGCGCTTTGGCTCATCGTGCGATGCATTAAGCTTCCTTATCTTTTCTTTTTCTTGGCTTGGTAGACATGTCCTTCACATAGAAAACATGTGCCACATCATTGGCTAGGACGAATGGTTAAATCTGCATACGCAAGATTGTTGAGATCCCTTGTTGTCATTCCGTCTGCGGGTCTTCCGTTACCCGCCTCGTGTCATATTGACCCATTTGCACGAAACAAAGGGACCTTTAAACCACGTCGATAGTCAAGTTCCCATATGTCATGTATATAACCATAATATGTTTCCTTTCCGTCTTGGTTTACGCATCAGCGGACACCACTGTTTTGGTTGGTGCTCTTCTTATCTTGGGCGATCGTGTAAAATGTATTACCATTTATCTCGTACCCTTTGAAAGTCATTATATTGAAGATGGTAGCTGGGACAGCAAGTACAGGTCATCTTCAATAGAGGTGTCATGCATAGTGCGTGTACGCAACCAGTGGCGAAACTCCTGGTTTGTTCACGTGTAATCCGGTCATCGAGACCGCTCGGGTGTTTGGGCGTAGCAAATTCTTGTGTTCATCCATATCGGAGCCACAAAGGCGGAATTCTGTAGAAGCTGTGTAGTGTGCTTCGGTGAGAGAATGTCCGTCCATACATATTATTTGTTCCCCTCTAGCGTGCCTTTTCCATCTAGTCTGCCCTTATGCCGCGATTCAGGAACACCAATCGGCTTAAGGTCAGGAATAAAGTCAATACAAAACTCAATAACCTCCTCATTTTGATGGCCCTTGGAGATGCTTCCTTCGGCCTAGCACGGTTATGAACATATTTCTTTAAGACTCCATGAACCTCTCAAAGGGAACATATTGTGTAGAAATACAGGACCCAAAACGTTAATCTCTTCGCAAAGGTGAACTAGGACGTGCGTCATGATGTTGAAGAAGGATGGTGGGAACACCAACTCAAAACTGACAAGACATTGCACCAAATCATTTTGTAACCTTGGTATGATTTCTGGATCGATTACCTTACGAGAGATTGCATTGAGAAATGCACATAGCTTCACAATGGCTAATCGAACATTTTCGGTAAAGCCCCTCAATGCAACCGAAGCGAGTTGCGTCATAATCACGTGGCAGTCATGAGACTTTAGGTTCGGAACTTTTCTCTGCCATGTTTATTATTCCTTTATATTCGACGAAGCGAGCGGTACCTTATCTTGGCAGGCATTCAAAGAAGATTTCCTTCTCTTCTTTGGTAAGGCGTAGCTTGCATGACCCTGATGTATGCCGTCATCTCCGTGCATCGTTGCTGGTCCTCCGTGCCTCGGTGTATCTTTTGTCTTCCCATACGCCCAAGAAGCCAAGCAGGGTCACGCAAAGATTCTTCGTCACGTGCATCACGTCGATTGTGGAGCGGACCTCTAGGTCTTTCAATATGGCAGGTCCCAAAATATAGATTTCTTCTTCCACATGGGTGCGCGTCCGTCGGCGTCCTTGAACAGGTTGTCCGCGGGGACCCTTTCCAAATATCACCTTCAAATCCTTGACCATATCATGTACATCAGCACCGATGCGGTGGCGAGGCTTCGTCCGGTGATCCGCCTCACCTTTGAAATGCTTGCCTTTCTTTCTTATGGGATGCCTGCTCGGAAGAAATCGATGATGTCGGTACACATTCTTCTTACAACTATTCAAATATATATTGTCGGTATCATCCAAACAGTGCGTGCATCCGCGGTATCCCTTGTTTGTCATCACGAAAGGTTCTTGAGAGCAGGCCAATCATTGATGGTCACGAACAGCAACGCCTTTAGGTCAAATTCTTCCCCATGTGCTCATCCACACACGTACACCTGTTCCATTCCACAGTTGTAAGAGTTCTTCAACTAATGGCCTTAGGTACACATCAATGTCGTTGCCGGGTTGCTTAGGGCCTTGGATGAGCACGGCATCATAATGAACTTCCGCTTCATGCACAACCAAGGAGGAAGGTTATACAAACATAGAGTCACAGGCCAGGTGCTATGGTTGCTGCTCTGCTCCCCAAAAGGATTAATGCCATCTGCGCTTAGACCAAACCATACGCTCCTTGCGTCATCGCAAACTCCTTCCGTACTTTCTTTTGATTTTTCTCCACTGCGACCCGTCAGTGGGTACTCTCAACTTTCCGTCTTTCTTACGGTCTTCTCTGTGCCATCGCATCGCCTTGGCATGCTCTTTGTTTTGGAACAAACGTTTCAACCGTGGTATTATAGGAGAATACCACATCACCTTGGCAGGAATCTTCTTCCTTGGGCGCTCGCCCTCGACATCACCAGGGTCATCGCGGCTGATCTTATAGCGCAATGCACCACATACCGGGCAAGCGTTCAAATCCTCGTACTCACCGCGGTAGAGGATGCAATCATTAGGGCATGCATGTATCTTCTGCACCTCTAACCCTAGAGGGCAGACAGCCTTCTTTGCTTCGTACGTACTCTCGGGCAATTCGTTGTCCTTTGGAAGCATATCCTTTATCATTACCAGCAACTTTCCAAATCCCTTGTCAGATACACCATTCTCTGCCTTCCATTGCAGCAATTCCGGTGTGGTGCCCAGCTTTTCTTGTCACCTCAATTCGGGTACAACAATTTTTGTGATCCTCTAACATGCGCTGCAACTTCTTCTTCTCCAAATCACTTGTGCAGTTTCTCTTTGCATCGGCAATGGCCCGACCTAGATCATCAGCGGGCTCATCGATGCCTCTTCTTCAACTTCTTCCGCATTGTCGGCTCAGCTTCTTCCGCATTACCGGCTCAGCTTCTTCCCCATTGTTGTATCATCGTATTCAGGGAACCCATGGCGGGATAGCTGTCGTCGTCCTCTTCTTCTTCATTGTCTTCCATCATAACCCCTCTTTCTCCGTGCTTGGTCCAAACATTATAGTGGGGCATGAAACCGGACTCAAGCAGTGGGCGTGAATGGTTCTTGGCGTAGAGTAATTGTGACCATTCTTACAGCCAGCACATGGACAAGGCATAAAACCATCCGCCCGCTTGTTTGCCTCAGCCATAAGCGAGAAAAGTATGCATGCCCTCAATGAACTGGGAGAGCATCGGTCATCGTACATCCATTGCGGCTCATCTTCATTACACAACACCGAATAGACCAAATTAATACAAGTTCATACATAAAGTTCATACAACACTTAAATGCAACAAACAAATAACTCTCTAGCTAAAGCATTTAAATGCAACAACAAATGCGATCAAGATCGCAACTAAGGTAACAATTGATCCAACAGCATAATGATACCAAGCCTCACTATCGATGGCATATTTTCTAATCTTTCTAATCTTCAAGCGCATTTTCTCCATCTTGATCTTGTGATCATCGGCGACATCGGCAACATGCAACTCAATTCCATCTTCTCCCCTCAATTCTTTTCAATTTTTCTTTCAAGTACTCATTTTCTCTTTCAACTAAATTTAACCTCTCGACAATAGGGTCGGTTGGAATTTCGGTTCACATACCTCCTAGAAAAAATTTCTATGTCAACTTTATGGGCATAATTTGTCATAAACACGAAATGCAACTAGTTTTAAAAGAGAATATATATACCACATCCGAATCATAACAAGGGCGAGGGCCGGCGGGGCGGATATCAAAACCATGGCACTATATGTATAACAAACAACGTCGGGTAAGATAATTATCGAGTAACTATATATCCAAATCACACAAACATCAATTTTTATATAAAATTTCATGAACAAGAGGCTCACCACAAGGTGGTGCCAGCTGACAGAGACAGTCTTGAGGCGATCGGCAGTGAATTCTGACGGAGATTTAGAAGGCACTAAGTAAACCACACCTACATATGCAAACTAAGTGTTATTTTGACCTCAAATTGCATATAAATCAAATACTAGCACATATATATATCCTCCCAAATTACTAAACTCACAAATTAATCACTATATAAAGCATTGCAAGAGCTAATCTAGCAATGAGAGATGAAAGGACAAAGTTGCTAACCTTTGTGATCATTTGAATGGATGGGGCCTTCAAATCTTGACAAATTTTGGGCAAAATGTGTGATGAGCTCGAGAGGAAGAGGGAAGAACAGAGAGGAGAGGGGAAAGGGAAGAACAGAGCAAGCTCGGGTGGGCGAAGGGTTTATGTAGGAAGACCTTTAGTACGGTTCGTGCCAAGAACCGGTACTAAAGGAACTGGAGGGCCCAGTCGACAACATCCTGCCACCACTCTCATTAGTACCGGTTCGTGGCACGAACCGGTGCTAAAATTCGCCACGAACCGGTACTAATAAGCGGCCCGGCTAGCCGTTGGAACCGGCACTAATGTATACATTAGTGCCGGCTCAAATTCAAACCGGCACTAATGTGCTTCACGTTTGACCCTTTTTCTACTAGTGTGATGATGCTCAACCTAGTAATGACAATGATGTAGAAATTGAACCTGCAGTTGATCTTGATAACCCAATATCAAAGAATCAATGTTATGATAAGAGAGACTTTGTTGCTAGGAAGCACGGTAAAGAAAGGGAACCATGGGCTCGGAAACCCATGCATTTTCCTCCCAAACCATCCAAGAAAAAGGATGATGAGGATTTTGAGCGCTTTGCTGAAATGATTAGACCTATCTTTTTGCGTATGTGTTTGACTGATATGCTCAAAATGAATCCTTATGCTAAGTATATGAAAGAAATTGTCACTAATAAAAGAAAGATACCGGAAGCTTAAATTTCCACCATGCTTGCTAATTATACTTTTAAGGGTGGAATACCAAAGAAACTTGGAGATCAAGGAGTACCTACTATACCATGCTCCATTAAAAGAAACTATGTTAAAACTGCTTTATGTGATCTTGGAGCCAGTGTTATGCCTCTCTCTTTATATCGTAGACTAGATTTGAAGAAGTTGACACCTACTAAAATATCTTTGCAAATGGCTGATAAATCAACTGCTATACCTGTCGGTATTTGTGAGGATGTTCCTGTTGTGGTTGCAAACCTTACTATTTTAACGAACTTTGTTATTCTTGATATTCCCAAGGACGATAGTATGTCTATTATTCTTGGAAGACCTTTTTTGAATACTGCAGGGGCTGTTATTGATTGCAACAAAGGCAATGTCACTTTTCATGTTAATGGTAATGAGCATACGGTACACTTTCCGAGGAAACAACCTCAAGTTCATAGTATCAACTCTATTGGAAAATTTTCATCAATTATTTTTGGAGGCTTTGAATTTCCTCTTCCTACTGTCAAGAAGAAATATGATATTCTTATTATTGGGGATGTGCATATCCCCTTTGAGGTAACATAGTGTTATTCAAAATTTCTCCAGTTCCATGTTATTCGGAATGAGTTTGTTAACAAGACTTGATCAACCTTACTAGTGGATTCCTTTTGATGAGCATGAGATGGATGAAACTAGAAGGCACAACCTTCTGTACCCCCTCTTACTTTCTGTTATTTAGTTGAAATAAACTAAAAATTGTATTTTTCTGTCTGTTTCCTGAATTATCCGTGCAATATAAAAATACTCCGAAAATAAAAGTTCTCCAAATGCCCTGAAATTGAAATATGATTTTTTCTGGAATATTTGAGAATATCTGGCACTGAGAACACAGTAGGGGGAGCAAGCACCTGGCCACGAGGGTCCAGGGCGCGCCCACGCCTACAAGGCGCGCCCCCCCTTCCTCGCGGGCCCACGGTGGCCCCCTCCACTTATTCCTGCACCCACACACTTCTTCTTCCTCCCAAAAAAATCACCATCCAGCTCAAGCACGAGTTCTAGCTCATTTTTCTGCGATTTTCGATCTCCTTACTCGAAGCACCTCTCACAAAACTGCTTGGGGAGATTGTTCCTTGGTATGTGACTCCTCCATTGGTCCAATTAGTTTTTGTTCTAGTGCTTTATTCATTGCAAATTTGTGCTGCCTAGGTGACCATGTTCTTGAGCTTGCATGTCAAATTTATATGGTTCCAAGTAGTTCTAATGCATGATATAGGCTCTAGGCACTTGTAGGAGTAGTTGCTATCAATTTTGTTGAGCTTGGTTCACTTTTATTTGAAGTTACTAAAAATTTCAGAAATTTTCAGAAAATAATGAAGAGATTTTTGAGGGGCTCATCAAGCCGAAGCTCGAAGAAAAAGCAAAGTGAAGAAGCACAGAGGCCCAAATATAATTTGCCTTGCACCGCGGAGGTCCGGCCGTGTGAATGGCCTTCCGATGATTTCTTGAGAGAAGTCGGGATTTACAATGATTTTCATGAATTAGCTGAGAATGCAGGCCTCACCGACTTCCTCCGCAACCAACGCAATCAGTATCTCTTACTCACCAATACTTCTACTATTATCCTAAGGAATCACCTCCTTCAGTAGAGTTTCATTTATATGATGTTGTTAAGAAGATGCCACTAGATGAACTTTGCAAGGTTTGCAAAATACCTTTTGAGGGTAGTTTAGAGGAACCACATCGTAAAGATGTGGACGGATTTATTGATACTATTACTGTGGGGGAAACTAGGAAGGTTTCCGATGCAAGAGTCACTAGCATACATTTTCCTGTTTTACACTACTTTGCCATATTTGCTAGTCGTTTCTTAATTGGTCGCGGAAATTGTGGAAACCTTAGTGTTCCTGATATTATCATTTTGTTCCATGGTTTATTCTGCGATAACACTGTTAGTATGGGCGGTATTATTGCCAAACGGTTAAGTCTGAACCGTACAAAGGGCCCCATCTTTGGAGGTATTTATGCTTCACGCCTTGCTGCACACTATAACATACCTATTAGGCACTATGCAAAAGAAGAAAAATTGCTGCCCACTGCTTATTTAGATTATAAGAGTATGGTAGCGCATGACTTTATTGTTAAGAATAGGGAAGGAGCGCTTAAATACAAATTGTTCTTTGATAAAAATCACCCTGAGACTATTACCTTGCATGCTCCCTCCTTGTTTAATTTATCTGAAGGTCCATATCTCGTTCCTTTGGTGGCCATTCACGCTTGCCGGAACCCTACACCTGCCGCGGAGCTAGAACCACAATTTGAACCTCCACGACAGTCTAATTACCAGTGCGATCCGGAGATGATTTCCAACCAGTGGCAATCAGAGTCTTCTTCATCTCAGTACGACCCCGGTTACAACTATAGATATCCACCAGGCCATCCGTGGCAATAAACCAACTTAGGCCAAAAGCCTAAGCTTGGGGGAGTACGTATTTCCCACCGACATTACATTTATGTTCACGCACTCATTGCTAGACGTCGTTGCTCATACTCTTTCACTGTAATATCCATGCTAGTTTATTTTCTTTTTCTTGCATTCTTCTTGTGTGTTTGATAAACCTTAAGAAAAACAAAAAAATTAGTGTAGCTTTTAGTTAGTTTAGATTTCTTGTTGTAGTAGTAATAATTAAAAAGAAAACCCAAAAAGATTTCCCGTTCTTCTTTTGCTTGTTGGGAGCTTTCCCGTGTAAATAGTTTTTATTTCTTTTCTTTTCTTTGGGGGTCGATAGGATAAGATCATGATTAAGTTGTTGAAATGGCTCTTATATGCATTATTGTTGATTTAACCAAGAGCCCATATTGCCTTGTCTTCTCCTGTTTATTGAATGCTCGCAGATTCCAGCTTAGTCCAAAGCACATGCACTCTTATTATTTTCACATCGTTCGGTCGTGCAAGTGAAAGGCAATTATGAAGATATATGATGGACTGACTGAGATGAGAGAAGCTGGTATGAACTCGACCTCTCTTGTTTTTATAAATATGATTAGTTCATCGTTCCTGATTCAGCCTATTATGAATAAACATGTTTGCAATGACAATTAGAGATCATAGTTGCTTATGCCATGCTTGATTAGCTATGAGTTATAATGGTTTACCTTGCGTGCCAACATGCTATTAAAATGGTTGTGATGTGGTATAGTGGGGTGGTATCCTCCTTTGAATGATTTAAGTGACTCGACTTGGCACATATTCATGCATGTAGTTGAAACAAATCAACATAGCCTTCATGATATTTATGTTCATGGTGGATTATATCCTACTCATGCTCGTACTCAATGTCTATTAATTTTAATGCATGTTCGTGACTGTTGTCGCTCTCTAGTTGGTCGCTTCCCAGTCTTTTGCTAGCCTTCACTTGTACTAAGCGGGAATACTGCTTGTGCATCCAATCCCTTAAACCCCAAAGTTATTCCATATGAGTCCACTATACCTTCCTATATGCGGTATCTACCTGCCGTTCCAAGTAAATTTGTATGTGCCAAACTCTAAACCTTCAAATGATATTATGTTTTGTATGCTTGAATAGCTCATGTATCAACTAGGGCTGTCCGTATCTTCCACGCTGGGCGGGTTATCTCAAGGGGAGTGGACTCCGCTCCTCACTCGCGAGAAAATGGCTGGTCACCGGGATGCCCAGTCCCATGCTTTATGCAAACTAAATAAAATAATTGCTAACAAAACTCCCCCTGGGACTGTTGCTAGTTGGAGGCGCTCGTTGTTTCGAGAAAGCCATGGATTGATGCTTGTTGGTGGAGGGGGAGTATAAACTTTACCATCCTGTTTGGGAACTGCCTATAATGTGTGTAACATGGAAGATATCGCCATCTCTTAGTTGTTATGTTGACAATGAAAGTATGCCGCTCAAAATATTATTTATCTCTATTTCAAAATCGAGCTCTGGCACCTCTACAAATCCCTGCTTCCCTCTGCGAAGGGCCTATCTATTTACTTTTATGTTGAGTCATCACCCTCTTATTAAAAAGCACTAGCTGGAGAGCACTGCTGTCATTTGCATCTATTACTATTAATTTAGATTGGGTATGACTATGATTGGATCTCTTTTTACCATGAATTACAATGTCTAGTCAGTCCTTGATCTTTAAAGGTGCTCTGCATTTATGTTTTGCGGTCTCAGAAAGGGCTAGCGACATACCATCTTATTATATCATATCATGATTGTTTTGAGAAAGTGTTGCCATCCGAGATTTATTATTATGGCTCGTTAGTTGATTGTGCCATTGATATGAGTAAACATGAGATCTAAGAGTTATTGCGAATGTGGTTAGTCATAATCTTTGCTGAAAACTTGAATGCTGGCTTTACATATTAACAAAAACAAGAGCAAACAGAGTTTGTCAAAAAATTTCTTTATCACTTTCAGTTTATCAACTGAATTGCTTGAGGACAAGCAAAGGTTTAAGCTTGGGGGAGTTGATACGTCTCCGTCTTATCTACTTTTCCAAACACTTTTGCCCTTGTTTTGGACTCTAACTTGCATGATTTGAATGGAACTAACCCGGACTGACGCTGTTTTCAGCAGACTTTCCATGGTGTTATTTATGTGCAGAAACAAAATTTCTCGGAATGACCTGAAACTCCACGGAACATCTATTTGGCAAATAAGAAAAATACCGGAAGAAAAATCCACGTCGGGGGCGGCACACCTGTCCACGAGGTGGAGGCGCTTTGCCCCCTAAGGGCGCCCTCTACCTCGTGGGCCTCCTGACGCTCCACCGACCCAACTCCAACTCCATATATTCACTTTCGGGGAGAAAAAAATCAAGGAGAAGGATTCATCGCGTTTTACGATACGGAGCCACCGCCAAGCCCTAAAACCTCTCGGGAGGGCTGATCTGGAGTCCGTTAGTGGCTCCGAAGAGGGGAATCCGTCGCCGTCGTCATCATCCACCATCCTCCATCACCAATTTCATGATGCTCACCGTCGTGCGTGAATAATTCCATCGTAGGCTTGCTGGACGGTGATGGGTTGGATGAGATCTATCATGTAATCGAGTTAGTTTTGTTAGGGTTTGATCCTAGTATCCACTATGTTCGAGATTGATGTTCTTTGTGACCTTGCTATGCTTAATGCTTGTCACTAGGGCCCGAGTGCCATGATTTCAGATCTGAACCTATTATGTTTTCATGAATATATGTGAGTTCTTGATCCTATCTTGCAAGTCTATAGTCACCTATTATGTGTTATGATCCGGCAACCCCGAAGTGACAATAATCGGGACCACTCCTGGTGATGGCCGTAGATTGAGGAGTTCATGTATTCACTATGTACTAATGCTTTGTTCCGGTACTCTATTAAAAGGAGGCCTTAATATCCCTTAGTTTCCATTAGGACCCCGCAGCCACGGGAGGGTAGGACAAAAGTTGGCATGCAAGTTCTTTCCCATAAGCACGTATGACTATATTCGGAATACATGCCTACATTACATTGATGAATTGGAGCTAGTTCTATGTCACCCTATGTTATGATTGTTACAAGATGAACCGCATCCGGCATAATTCTCCATCACCGATCCAATGCCTACGAGCTTTTCACATATTGTTCTCTGCTTATTTACTTTTCCGTTGCTACTATTACAATCACTACAAAACACCAAAAATATTACTTTTGCTACCGCTACTTTTGTTACCGTTACCACTACTATCATATTACTTTGCTACTAAATACTTTTCTGCAGATATTAAATTATCCAGGTGTGGTTGAATTGACAACTCAACTGCTAATACTTGAGAATATTCTTTGGCTCCCCTTGTGTCGAATCAATAAATTTGGGTTGAATACTCTACCCTCGAAAACTGTTGCGATCCCCTATACTTGTGGGTTATCACCGCCGCAACAAGATTATGACTTCATTGTTGAACGAGTAGGAGTTGACACCACAGGTCATAAGGACAAGCTGACTAGTCTGGCATGCACAGATGATAAAGCGGCCAGTCCGGCTAATGCTGCTGATAAGCCGTCCACTCCAGTGAAGGCCACTGATGATAAAGAGGACGGCATTATGATTACTGGCGTCAGCCACACTGCTCCTGGCAACCCGGTCGCTTTATCCAAGCATAGCGCCAAGGATGAGCTTTCTGCTATGGGCAAGGGTAAATGGAACACTGATTTATCCAGCTACGCCCATCTCAACGCCCAAGACATTCACTCTGGCTTCTTGAACCGTCTGTATACTAGCCGCGACTATGAAGCCGGTTTAGTAAATCTGATGAAGGAGCGATATGAGGTAACCACACAACTGTTTTCTCTTATGTCCAATTTCCAATGTCAACTCCAGTAGCCCCCAAGGGTCGGTTTGTGATATTAATCCAAACCGGGACTTAATAATAACTTAATTTTTCATGCTTAGCCTCCAGGGACTGGGTTGTCTCTTTAAGATGAACCGATATTGTAGAATTGCAGTACTGTATCTTTCACTGGTGTAGCCCCCAAGGGCCGGTTTAACTTTGTAAAGATGAACCGGGACTTTTAAAAGAGTTCCCAGATCAGTACTTTGAGCAAACATACATTAGCCTCCAAATGCCAAGAGTAATACTTGTATTGTGCTTGGGACTTGTAGAAATTTCCGAGAACAAGCAAATATTCATTAGCCCCCACGTATCAAGTGCATAACTTGTTATGTGCTTGGTACTTAAAACATGTATTACCAACTCATTATACTTATGTCTGTTACAGGCTGAGCTGAGCAAAAAGGAAGCTCAAACCGCTGATCTGCAAGACAACATCAGATCCCAGCAAGCCGAAACCTCCAAGGCCAAGGAAGAGTTGACCAGCGCTTTAGACGCTATGGAGAAACTGAAAGAGAGCTTCAACAAGGAATGGGCGGATTGGGAGACAGAAAAATCCGCTTTGCGAAAAAGAGCCAAGGATGCAGAAGCAATTCTTAAACCAGTGGTAGATGAGCTGACTGGCGTAAAGCAGCAGATACATGCCATGACTGCTGTTGTGTTCGGTAAACATCCTTGCTTTACACTTTTAACATATCTTCCCATGCGTTGTCGGTTTACTGACGTTTGTAATGATGCAGGAACTCGCATTAGTCATTTGGGCTCTGATGTACAGAAGAAGTTGAAGGCTGCCTACACGCTGATAGATGTTGGGGAACGCAGTAATTTCAAAAAAATTCCTATGCACACGCAAGATCATGGTGATGCATAGCAACGAGAGGGGAGAGTGTTGTCCACGTACCCTCGTAGACCGAAAGCGGAAGCGTTATAACAACGCGGTTGATGTAGTCGTACATCTTCACGGCCCGACCGATCAAGCACCGAAACTACGACACCTCCGAGTTTTAGCACACGTTCAGCTCGATAACGATCCCCGGACTCCGATCCAGCAAAGTGTCGGGGATGAGTTCCGTCAGCACGACGGCGTGGTGAGGATCTTGATGTTCTACCTTCGCAGGGCTTCGCCTAAGCACCGCTACAATATTATCGAGGAGAACTATGGTGGAGGGGGGCACCGCACACGGCTAAGAGATCTCAAGGATCAATTGTTGTGTCTAGGGTGCCCCCTGCCCCCGTATATAAAGGAGCAAGGGGGGAGGACGGCCGGCCCTTGCTAGGCGCGCCAGGAGGAGGAGTCCTCCTCCTAGTAGGAGTAGGACTCCCCTCTTTCCTACTCCTAATAGGAGGGGGAAAGAAGGGGGAGAGGGAGAGGGAAAGGGGGGCGCCCCCCCCCCCCTCTCTCTCCACTAAGGCCCATAAGGCCCATTACATCTCCCGGGGGGGTTCCGGTAACCCTCCGGCACTCCGGTTTTCTCTGAAATCACCTGGAACACTTCCGGTGTCCGAATATAGTCGTCCAATATATCAATCTTTATGTCTCGACCATTTCGAGACTCCTCGTCACGTCCGTGATCACATCCGGGACTCCGAACAACCTTTGGTACATCAAAACATATAAACTCACAATATAACTGTCATCGTAACATTAAGCGTGCGGACCCTATGGGTTCGAGAACTATGTAGACATGACCTAGAACTGTTTCCGGTCAATAACCAATAGCAGAACCTAAATGCTCATATTGGCTCCTACATATTCTACGAAGATCTTTATCGGTCAAACCGCATCACAACATACGTTGTTCCCTTTGTCATCGGTATGTTTCTTGCCCGAGATTCGATCGTCGGTATCTCAATACCTAGTTCAATCTCGTTATCGGCAAGTCTGTTTACTTGTTGCGTAATGCATCATTCCATAACTAACTCATTAGTTACATTGCTTGCAAGGCTTATAGTCATGTGCATTACCGAGAGTGCCCAGAGATACCTCTCCGACAATCGGAGTGACAAAACCTAATCTCCAAATATGCCAACTCAACATGTACCTTTGGAGACACCTGTACAGCTCCTTTATAATCACCCAGTTACGTTGTGACGTTTGGTAGCACACAAAGTGTTCCTCGGGTAAACGGGAGTTGCATAATCTCATAGTTATAGGAACTTGTATAAGTCATGAAGAAAGCAATAGCAATATACTAAACGATCAAGTGCTAAGCTAACGGAATGGGTCAAGTCAATCACATCATTCTCCTAATGATGTGATCCCATTAATCAAATGACAACACATGTCTATGGTTAGGAAACATAACCATATTTGATCAATGAGCTAGTCAAGTAGAGGCATACTAGTGACATTAAGTTTGTCTATGTATTCACACATGTATCATGTTTCCGGTTAACACAATTCTAGCATGAATAATAAACATTTATCATGATATGAGGAAATAAATAATAACTTTATTATTGCCTCTAGGGCATATTTCCTTGAGTCTCCCACTTGCACTAGAGTCAATAATCTAGATTACACAGTAATGATTCTAACACCCATGGAGTCTTGGTGTTGATCATGTTTTGCTCATGGAAGAGGCTTAGTCAACGGGTCTGCAACATTCAGATCCGTATTTATCTTGCAAATCTCTATATCCCCAACTGGACTTGGTCCCAGATGGAATTGAAGCGTCTCTTGATGTGCTTGGTCCTCTTGTGAAATCTGGATTCCTTTGCCAAGGCAATTGCACCAGTATTGTCACAGAAGATCTTCATTGGTCCGGTGCACTAGGTATGACAGCTAAATCGGAAGTGAACTCTTTCATCCAGACTCCTTCATTTTCTGCTTCCGAAGCAGCTATGTACTCCGCTTCACATGTAGATCCCGCCACGACGCTTTGTTTAGAACTGCACCAACTGACAGCTCCACCGTTCAATATAAACACGTAGCAGGTTTGCGATTAAGAATCGTCCGGATCAGTGTCAAATCTTGCATCAACGTAACCATTTATGACTAGTTCTTTGTCACCTCCATAAACGAGAAACATATCCTTAGTCCTTTTCAGGTATTTCAGGATATTCTAGACCGCTGTCAAGTGATCCACTCATGGATTACTTTGGTACCTACCTACCAAGCTTATTGCTAAGCACACGTCAGGTCTGGTACACAGCATTGCATACATGATAGAGCCTATGGCTGAAGCATAGGGAACATCTTTCATTTTCTCTCTATCTTCTGTTATGGTCGGGCATTGAGTCTGACTCAACTTCATACCTTGTAATACAGGCAAGAACCCTTTCTTTGCCTGATCCATTTTGAACTTCTTCAAAACTTTATCAAGGTATGTGCTTTGTGAAAGTCCAATTAAGCGTCTTGATCTATCTCTATAGATCTTGATGCCCAATATGTAAGCAGCTTCACCGAGGTCTTTCATTGAAAAACTTTTATTCAAGTATCCCTTTATGCCATCCAGAAATTCTATATCATTTCCAATTAACAATATGTCATCTACATATAATATCAGAAATGCTACAGACCTCCCACTGACTTTCTTGTAAATACAGGCTTCTCCAAAAGTCTGTATAAAACCATATGCTTTGCTCACACTATCAAAGCGTTTATTCCAACTCCGAGATGCTTGCACCAGTCCATAAATGGATCGCTGGAGCTTGCACACTTTGTCAGCACCTTTAGGATTGACAAAACCTTCCGGTTGCATCATATACAACTTTTCTTCCAGAAATCCATTTGCCAAATTTCATAATCATAAAATGCGGCAATTTCTAACATGATTCGGACAGACTTAAGCATCGCTACGGGTGAGAAAGTCTCATCGTAGTCAACCCCTTGAACTTGTCGAAAACCTTTCGCAACAAGTCGAGCTTTGTAGACAGTTACATTACCATCAGCATCAGTCTTCTTCTTGAAGATCCATTTATTCTCGATGGCTTGCCGATTATCGGGCAAGTCAACCAAAGTCCATACTTTGTTCTCATACATGGATCCCATCTCAGATTTCATGGCCTCAAGCCATTTTGCGGAATCTGGGCTCATCATCGCTTCCTCATAGTTCGTAGGTTCGCCATGGTCAAGTAACATGACTTCTAGAATAGGATTACCGTACCACTCTGGTGCGGATCTTACTCTGGTAGACCTACGAGGTTCGGTAGTAACTTGATCTGAAGTTTCATGATCAGTATCATTAGCTTCCTCACTGATTGGTGTAGTTGTCACAGGAACCGGTTCTTGTGATGAACTACTTTCCAATAAGGGAGCAGGTACAGTTACCTCATCAAGTTCTACTTTCCTCCCACTCACTTCTTTCGAGAGAAACTCCTTCTCAAGAAAGGATCCGAACTTAGCAACAAAAATCTTGCCCTCAGATCTGTGATAGAAGGTGTACCCAATAGTCTCTTTTGGGTATCCTATGAAGACACATTTCTCCGATTTGGGTTCGAGGTTATCCGGTTGAAGTTTCTTCACATAAGCATCGCAACCCCAAACTTTAAGAAACGACAACTTTGGTTTCTTGCCAAACCCCAGTTCATAAGGCGTCGTCTCAACGGATTTTGATGGTGCCCTATTTAACGTGAATGCGGCCGTCTCAAAAGCATAACCCCAAAATGATAGCGGTAAATCAGTAAGAGACATCATAGATCGCACCATATCTAGTAAAGTACGATTACGACGTCCGGACACACCATTTCGTTGTGGTGTTCCGGGTGGTGTGAGTTGCGAAACTATTCCGCATTGCTTCAAATGTAAACCAAACTCAAAACTCAAATAATCTCCTCCACGATCAGATCGTAGAAATTTTATTTTCTTGTTACGATGATTTTCCACTTCACTCTGAAATTCATTGAACTTTTCAAATGTTTCAGACTTGTGTTTCATCAAATAGATATACCCATATCTGCTCAAATCATCTGTGAAGGTGAGAAAATAACGATACCCGCCGCGAGCCTCAATATTCATTGGACCACATACATCAGTATGTATGATTTCCAACAAATCAGTTGCTCGCTCCATAGTTCCGGAGAACGGCGTTTCAGTCATCTTGCCCATGAGGCACGGTTCGCAAGCACCAAGTGATTCCAGAAGTCCATCAGTATGGAGTTTCTTCATGCGCTTTACAACAATATGACCCAAACGGTAGTGCCACAAATAAGTTGCACTATCATTATCAACTCTGCATCTTTTTGGCTTCAACATTATGAATATGTGTATCACTACTATCGAGATTCAATAAAAATAGACCACTCTTCAAGGGTGCATGACCATAAAAGATATTACTCATATAAATAGAACAACCATTATTCTCTGATTTAAATGAATAACCGTCTCGCATCAAACAAGATCCAGATATAATGTTCATGCTTAACGCTGGAACCAAATAACAATTATTTAGGTCTAAAACTAATCCCGATGGTAGATGTAGAGGTAGCATGCCGACCGCGATCACATCGACTTTGGAACCATTTCCCACGCGCATCGTCACCTCGTCCTTAGCCAATCTTCGCTTAATCTGTAGTCCCTATTTCGAGTTGCAAATATTAGCAACAAAACCAGTATCAAATACCCAGGTGCTACTGCGAGCATTAGTAAGGTACACATCAATAACATGTATATCACATATACCTTTGTTCACTTTGCCATCCTTCTTATCCGCCAAATACTTGGGGCAGTTCCACTTCGATGTCGATCGCTTGCGTAGAAGCACTCAGTTTCAGGCTTAGGTCCAGACTTGGGTTTCTTCTCTGAGCAACAACTTGCTTGCTGTTCTTTTGAAGTTCCTTCTTCTTCCTTTGCCCTTCTTCTTGAAACTGGTGGTCTTATTGACCATCAACACTTGATGCTCCTTCTTGATTTCTACCTCCGCAGCCTTTAGCATTGCGAAGAGCTCGGGAATAGTCTTGCCCATCCCTTGCATATTATAGTTCATCACGAAGCTCTTGTAGCTTGGTGGCGATGATTGAAGAATTACATCAATGACACTATCATCAGGAAGATTAACTCCCAGTTGAATCAAGTGATTATTATACCCAGACATTTTGAGTATATGTTCACTGACAGAACTATTCTCCTCCATCTTATAGCTAGAGAAATTATTGGAGACTTCATATCTCTCAATCCGGACATTTGCTTGAAATATTAACTTCAACTCCTGGAACATCTCATATGCTCCATGACGTTCAAAACGTTGTTGAAGACCCGGTTCTAAACTGTAAAGCATAGCACACTGAACTATTGAGTAGTCATCAGCTTTGCTCTGCCAGACGTTCTTAACGTCGTCAGTTGCATCTGCAGCAGACCTGGCACCTAGCGGTGCTTCGGGGCGTAATTCTTACGTGTAGCAATGAGGATAATCCTCAAATTCGGACCCGATCGTGTAGTTGCTACCATCATCTTTCAACTTAGCTTTCTCAAGGAGCGCATTAAAATTCAACAGAACAACAGCATGAGCCATCTATCTACAACAAACATAGACAAGCAAAATACTATCAGGTACTAAGTTCATGATAAATTTAAGTTCAATTAATCATATTACTTAAGAACTCCCACTTAGACAGACATCTCTCTAGTCATCTAAGTGATCACGTGATCCAAATCAACTAAACCATGTCCGATCATCACGTGAGATAGAGTAGTTTCAATGGTGAACATCACTATGTTGATCATATCTACTATATGATTCATGTTCGACCTTTCGGTCTCCGTGTTCCGAGGCCATATCTGTATATGCTAGGATCGTCAAGTTTAACCTGAGTATTCCGCGTGTGCAACTGTTTCGCACCCATTGTATTTGAACGTAGAGCCTATCACACTCGATCATCACATGGTGTCTCGGCACGAAGAACTTTCACAACGGTGCATACTCAGGGAGAACACTTCTTGATAATTAGTGAGAGATCATCTTAAAATGCTACCGTCAATCAAAGAAAGAAAAGATGCATAAAGGATAAACATCACATGCAATCAATATAAGTGATATGATATGGCCATCATCATCTTGTGCTTGTGATCTCCATCTCCGAAGCACCGTCGTGATCACCATCGTCACCGGCGCGACACCTTGATCTCCATCGTAGCATCGTTGTCGTCTCGCCAATCTTATGCTTCTATGACTATCGCTACCGCTTAGTGATAAAGAAAAGCATTACAGGGCGATTGCATTGCATAGAATAAAGCGACAACCATACGGCTCCTGCCAGTTGCCGATAACTCCGTTACAAAACATGATCATCTCATACAATAAAATATAGCATCACGTCTTGACCATATCACATCACAACATGCCCTGCAAAAACAAGTTAGACGTCCTCTTACTTTGTTGTTGCAAGTTTTACGTGGCTGCTACGGGCTTAGCAAGAACCGTTCTTACCTACGCATCAAAACCACAACGATAGTTCGTCAAGTTAGTGTTGTTTTAACCTTCGCAAGGACCGGGCATAGCCACACTCGGTTCAACTAAAGTTGGAGAAACTGACACCCGCTAGCCACCTCTGTGCAAAGCACGTAGGGAGAACCGGTCTCGCGTAAGCGTACGCGTAATGTCGGTCCGGGCCGCTTCATCCATCAATACCGCCAAACCAAAGTATGACATTTTGGTAAGCAGTATGACTTGTATCTCCCACAACTCACTTGTGTTCTACTCGTGCATATAACATCTACGCATAAACCCAGGCTCGGATGCCACTGTTGGGGAACATAGTAATTTCAAAAAAATTCCTACGAACACGGAAGATCATGGTGATGCATAGCAACGAGAGGGGAGAGTGTTGTCCACATACCCTCTTAGACCGAAAGCGGAAGCGTTATAACAACGCGGTTGCTATAGTCATACGTCTTCACGGCCCGACCGATCAAGCACCAAAACTACGGCACCTCCAAGTTTTAGCACACGTTCATCTTGATGACGATCCCCGGACTCCGATCCAGCAAAGTATCGGGGATGAGTTCCATCAGCACGATGGCGTGGTGATGATCTTGATGTTCTACCGTCGCAGGGTTTCGCCTAAGCACCGCTACAATATTATCGAGGAGAACTATGGTGGAGGGGGCACCGCACACGGCTAAGAGATCTCAAGGATCAAATGTTGTGTCTAGGGTGCCCCCCTGCCCTCGTATATAAAGGAGCAAGGGGGGAGGCCGGCCGGCCCTTGCTAGGCACGCCAGGAGGAGGAGTCCTCCTCCTAGTAGGAGTAGGACACCCCTCTTTCCTACTCCTACTAGGAGGGGAAAAGGAAGGGGGAGAGGGAGAGGGAAATGGGGGCGCCGCCCCCCCTCTCCTAGTCCAATTCGAACCAGAGGGGGAGGGGGCGCGCGGCCCACCCTGGCTGCCCCTCTCTCTCTCCGCTAAGGCCCATAAGTCCCATTACATTTCCCGGCGGGGTTCCGGTAACCCTCCGGCACTCCGGTTTTCTCCGAAATCACCCGAAACACTTCCGGTGTCCGAATATAGTCGTCCAATATATCAATCTTTATGTCTCGACCATTTCGAGACTCCTAGTCATGTCCTTGATCACATTCGGGACTCCGAACAACCTTTGGTACATCAAAACATATAAACTCATAATATAACTGTCATCGTAACGTTAAGCGTGCGGTCCCTACGGGTTCGAGAACTATGTAGACATGACCTAGAACTGTTTCCGGTCAATAACCAATAGCAGAACCTAGATGCTCATATTGGCACCTACATATTCTACGAAGATCTTTATCGGTCAAACCGCATAACAACATACGTTGTTCCCTTTGTCATCGGTATGTTACTTGCCCGAGATTCGATCGTCGGTATCTCAATACCTAGTTCAATCTCGTTACCGGCAAGTCTCTTTACTCGTTACGTAATGCATCATTCCGTAACTAACTCATTAGTTACATTGCTTGCAAGGCTTATAGTGATGTGCATTATCGAGAGGGCCCAGAGATACCTCTCCGACAATCGGAGTGACAAAACCTAATCTTGAAATATGCCAACTCAACATGTACCTTTGGAGACACTGTAGAGCTCCTTTATAATCACCCGATTCACGATGTGAAGTTTGGTAGCACACAAAGTGTTCCTCCCGTAAGCAGGAGTTGCATAATCTCATAGTTATAGGAACTTGTATAAGTCATGAAGAAAGCAATAGCAATATACTAAACGATCAAGTGCTAAGCTAACGGAATGGGTCAAATCAATCACATCATTCTCCTAATGATGTGATCCCATTAATCAAATGACAACACATGTCTATGGTTAGGAAACATAACCATCTTTGATCAATGAGCTAGTCAAGTAGAGGCATACTAGTGACATTAAGTTTGTCTATGTGTTCACACATGTATCATGTTTCCGGTTAATACAATTCTAGCATGAATAATAAACATTTATCATGATATGAGGAAATAAATAATAACTTTATTATTGCCTCTAGGGCATATTTCCTTCAATAGAGCATTTGTATACCGGCACGCGACGAATCATCTGCACCGCTTCACACAATAAACCGCCCCAACGTTAATCAAGGATACCTTAGAAAGGTTGTCTATGCTGCCTGCCCGGGTAGAAGAACTAAAGAGATCTGCTGCATGGGCTGGTGCTCTGACCACACTAACCCGGGCAAAGGCGTGGGTGCCTGATCTTGATCCGGAGGATGTTAGCAAAGGCTATCCGAGCTTAAAAGAAGACGGATCAGAATTTGGGAATGATAACCTCCGAGCAATAAACCAGGAAGTACGTACACTGGCTTGCCAATTAGCTGAAGAAGCTGATCTTTCACATTATCAGGCAAGTTATGACGTTAACAACAAACGGGTGGCCGCACCAACTCCTGAGGTTCAAAATCTCATCCCGCCAATTCGTAAGCACACTTATGCCCCTGACATTGAACCGTCCACCCTTATAAGCGACGAAGATGTGTTCCAAGCCCTGACTGGGATGGACTGGACAACTATTGACTTCCAGCCGCTGGGTAGAGACGAAGAGGATGAACCAGTGGAAGATGATCCGCAGCCGTCAGGTCACTGGAGACGAATCATGATCCGGAGGCCGGTTTAGTCTTCCACATGCTGCAATGCTTATTGAGAAACAATTATCCTTTTGGGCACTGAAATGCCTTGTAATAGGCTAGTTAAAACACTTGGTCGGTTATGCCTTCGTGCATATTTATTTGTGCCTGATACTTGTTAATCCGCCATGCTTAAGACATATTATGTTCATAATCCGGAGCGATCTATTCCTGGACACAAGAAATTGATAGTGTCCTTGTGGTTTACCGCCGTACAGGTCATGATGCCCAGATATATAGCCAGATTTTATAACCAAGGCTATAAAAAGATAATCAAATATGAAAACAATTGATACCTGTGACCTTGAATCACAACGTTGGCTGACCAACGTTGGTAGTCAGGGTGATAACCCCAATCTTGAGTAATGATAACTCCTTTCATACCGTGCCGGTTTATGATAAAACCGTGCCAAGTTGTTTTAAACACCAGTTTATTCAATGTTGGCGACTTAGAGTCGAAACTAGACCGGGTTAAGAAACTCTGGGTTATAAGTGATTACTTACTGACAACTTGCAGTTGACAGCCTAGCCGGGTTGATGAACACCGGTTCATCAAAAAAATATCATAAGTCTTGTCAAAAGAGAGAAAAACTTGGCAAAAAGCAAATGAAAACTTGTAGTCGAGGCTTTTCACGGGCTGCCAGGCCCCAAATTCGAGGCTTTTCATGGGCTGCCAGGCCACTGAGTTAAACCATTTTACAAAGCCTTTTAAGATGGTCCTCAATCCTTAACCAATCGTCGTTTTAACTTGACAAGTTCAGGGTCTTATCAGAGTAACTTGTCAAAGTTTGACGGGTCATACCAGGTTTACCTGGGCGGAGTGACTTATTTAAGAAGGCAGGCTAACCCGGGGTTTGAGGTGTATACACCAGGCTTCCAAGCCGTGGCTTGATAGCCTATTAGAAGTGTAGATTCTTTGTTCATTGCGACAGCAAAGAATCCCCAAGTAACATTTTGAGTTGTGCTCAGTGGGTGCCTATGTTTGAGTTGTTGTTTTGCAACACTCTCTTTGGCCCCAGAGTAATTTCGCTTTGAGCCGATCAAGAGGTGTGACTATGGTTTGAATACGACCAAGCCCCCAAGTGATATTGTGGCATTGCGCCGATCAAGAGGTGTAGCTATGGTTCAAATGCAACCAAGCCCCAAGTGATTCTTATATAAAGCTTTAATAAGCTGAATAAAGGGGTAAACCGGATGCCGCTTTGTGAACAGAAGCCCCCATGTAACCACACATGATATAAGAAAAACAACAGATACCCCACTTTAGCTGAGGCTCCGGTTTATTATATTAATCATAATATATACATTGTCATAACTATGTACATGAGCAGAGCCTGTGGCTCAAGTATAGTAAGGCCGAAGATCAGTAATATTCCACGGCCGGTGGGTCTCCTCCTCAGATTTACGTGAGTCTTTGCGCTCTCGAACATCTATAAGGTAGTATGACCCGTTGTGCATATTCTTGCTGACAACAAAAGGTCCTTCCCAAGGTGGGGATAACTTGTGCATACCCGTCTGATCCTCGATGAGTCGGAGCACGAGATCGCCTTCTTAAAAAGTTCTGGTTCTAACCTGGCGGCTGTGATAACAGCGCAGATCTTGCTAGTAAATCGCCGAACGGGCTGCTGCAATGTCACGCTCCTCATCTAACATATCAAGTGCTTCTTGTCGTGCCTTCTCATTGTCAGCTTCAATATACGCCGCTACACGAGGTGAGTCATGACGGATGTCACTAGGAAGAACCGCCTCCGCTCCATAAACCATGAAAAAAGGCGTGTAACTCGTCGATCTGTTGGGTGTGGTATTGATGCTCCATAACACAGAAGGTAACTCCTCTACCAAACAACCCGGCGTTCGTTGGAAAGGAACCATAAGCCGGGGTTTGATTCCTCTCAAGATCTCTTGATTGGCCCTCTCCGCTTGACCATTGGACTGGGGGTGAGCCACTAATGATACGTCAAGCCGGATGTGCTCACATTGACAGAACTCCTTCATGGCACCTGTCGGTGTCAAAACCGGCGGATCTCGAGTAGGGGGTCCCAAACTGTGCGTCTAGGCGGATGGTAACAGGAGACAAGGGACACGATGTTTTTACCCAGGTTCGGGCCCTCTCGATGGAGGCAAAACCCTACTCTTGCTTGCTTAATATTGATGATATGGGTAGTACAAGAGTAGATCTACCACGAGATCAGAGAGGCTAAACCCTAGAAGCTAGCCTATGGTATGATTGTTGTTCGTCCTACGGACTAAAACCTTCCGGTTTATATAGGCACCGAAGAGGGTTAGGGTTACACAGAGTCGGTTACAATCGTAGGAGATCTACATATCTGTATCGCCAAGCTTGCCTTCCACGCCAAGGAAAGTCCCATCCGGACACGGGACAAAAGTCTTCAATCTTGTATCTTCATAGTCCAGGAGTCTGGCCAAAGGTCATAGTCCGGCTATCCGGACACCCCCTAATCTGGGACTCCCTCAGCAGCCCCTGAACCAGGCTTCAATGACGACGAGTCCGGCACGTAGATTGTCTCCGGCATTGCAAGGCGGGTTCTTCTCCAAATCGCGTGTACCTGTTGAATAGTGTCCGACTTCTCGTAAATATCGCGCTCCTTGGCTTCCACGCCCAATAATGGCCATCTTCCATGTGTTGAATGAATGCGAAAAGCCAGGGTATTTTACATTTACCCCCCTAGCTGCGCAAATGAGCTGCCTATATAAGAGACGAGGATCTAGATTGAATCACACCACCTTCCCTTCAGCGAGCTTTCATCGGGCGCATCGATGTGAAACCCATTCCATCATGGGACAGTCGGCGGCTCCTCTCGCCCTCCTAGTCCTCGGCTGGAGATTGGGAGAGATGCTCCGTCCCTTACAATGAGTTAGTGACGCTCAAACCAAGGGTTTCTTCCCCAGCCTTCATGGTTCGGTTTGAGCGGACTCGCCACCTATAAGGGCGGAAAACAAGCGGAGAGCGTCCCAGTCCCTCTGAGGAGGCGGGTATGCCTTGTCCCTTATTTGATAAGAGGCTCGGATTTTCCAATTCATCCGTTTCTCGGGGCTCTGAGTTCTATGGCCTCTGTTGCACAACCTACGCTTTGCCTCCATTACGCATATTGCGGGCTTCGTGGCCCTTTGCAAGCTGTTTTTGGGCATCGAGGCTCATTTCACGCTGTGGAAGAGGTTGTTACGCCTCGTACTCCGTTCTCGGGAGGGTCGATATATCAAGTGGGCGGGCGAACTATGGCGCATCGTCGGGACGGATATCTATCCGGAACCCGAAGAAAGCGTCCAAGAGCCGGCCTTCGGAATAGTTTTATATAGAAGATGTCCCCTGCGGACCCTGTTGAATCGGCCTCCGGAGTTCAATAATGCTCCTTTGAAGAAAGCGCCTAAGCTGGCGTCCCAGAGCCCTCGGAGGAAAATAGCGGGGCGTCCTTTACGATGAGCCGAATAAGGTTGTTGGCTCATTCCGGACTGACCATGATTGGGGTCATGGCCACATGCATTTATGCGGGGAATGCAGCCGCTCCAGTATAGGGGCCACCCCATGTGGGATTTCAGCGGGAGGATGATGCCACCCGCCATGGCCAGAGGGGCGGGATCGATCGCCGATCGATGAAGATCTTGTCCACATTGTACAAGGGAGAAGAGGAAGAATTTCTTCGCGTCAATCCACAGGACGGGTTTTCTATGAACAATCCTCCAAGCTGGGTAAGCGGACATTTCTTTTTGTCCATCCGATCCATATTCCCATAGTCAAGTATCTCATTTTGGGATTTCGGCGCGAGAACTGCGTCAGCCGTAAGGATATAAACAGCCTACCTCCACAACCCGAAGATCCGGAGCGGTTCCTCGATCCGGCCTCCCAAGAGGATCCGGACATATCGGTGGAGCTGATTGATGGGGTATTTCACCGGTGAGCATTGATAATGCCTGGTTGCCATTCGACCGATTACCGGAATACTTCCGCCTCGCGAATGGCGAGACCGAAGCCCCAATACTTTGAGAATGATTCATCTTTGCTTATTTTTTATCACCGTACACCAACCGTGTTTTGCATGGGAAGCCCTTGAGGCGGAAGGCCGAGCCTGCGGCGGCTAGCCAACAAGGGGCAGCACGGCCCAGCAGGCTAAAAAGAAGTGCGGTCCGGATTGAAGCGCCGGTGCAACAGCATGGCATGTCACCTTATTCCCAGGTTTTATTCCGGAAGGCATACTAATGCTCGTGCTCTCTTCAGGAAAAAGAGCGCTCACCGTACTATATCCGGAGAGGTTGCCAATCGAGCCTCCGCCAGCCAGGCTTCAAAGCCAGGCCCAGAAGCGAAGGCGAACACGAGGCGTGCGTCGGATGCTCCTCCGACAGAGGATGCCGACAGATTGTCCGCCACCAACTCTGAGGTGGAGAGTGCCATGAATCAAAGGCGTCGCCGGACAATTCTTCGTGACACATGTTTCTCCCAAGAGGCATTGAGCGCCTTCAATTGGAGATCGCACCTCCGTGCCGCTCAAGATGGTCTAGCTAGAGCCACGGGCGGTATGTAAAAGACATCACAGTGAGGAAATTTAATGATTATATATGCGGTAGCCCCGAGACTTGAAATAGTTACAATAACTGATTTAAGGATCATTTATTGTCAGAGGATCTTACGAGAAAAGAATACCCAACTGTCCGGGAGCTTGAAGAGTGCAAAGCCCAACTTGAGGCTGCACAAGCATGACGAGGGGAAGCCAAAGACCCCTACGGTAATATATGCTTTTAAAAGATAAGTATGTTGTGAAGTGCGGCGTGCGTATAGATCGACAATAACATTGCGAGATGGCGCGGGGTAGATCCGGACAAGCAACAGCTCTTGCGCGGTTAAAGGCGGCGAGAGCGTGCTTACGAGGTGAAGCGGGAAAAATAATCTCAAGATGCCAACACCCAGCTGGGCGAGGAACTAAAAGATGTTTGTGCCCGGCTATCGACTCCGTTAAGGAGAATCGGTGACTTCGGCGGCATTTTCGATAAGTGCTTAAGCGAACTTTGAAAAAGAGTTGGCGAGGAAGTCGACTAACGAGTTATGTCTGTAGGTATGCTCACGAGTCGTCTTGCGGAGAAATGCCGGTTCTCGGGTGACCTTCTTCGAGCTCTTACAAGCTGCCGAGCGAGTTGGCGGTGATGAAAAGCGTCGCCCAGGCCTTGTGGCCATCTGTCTCCCTGCCGAAGGCCTTGGGAGCTTGCAGAGAGGCTCCGAGGGGAGCGGCGGCGCTTCCGATTATGGAAGATATCGGCCTGCCGTCAAAGGCGCCGAGGAGGCATGGGCCATGGTGAAGGCGCGGTACACGGCTGACCGAAACCACATGGCGAGGTCGGACTGTGGGGCTGATGGGAAGGAGATCCTGTGAGCTTAGTGTGCGGCCGGTAGAATTGGCATAAAGTATTCCCAGCAGGATCTGTAAACTAGACAGCTGTTAGATGGCATTGAAGAGAATACAATCAGTCAAATTGACTATGTAATTTAAGGTGACATGTAAAATGCCTTCTAGTCGGATTGTAGATCGTTTTTCATAGCGGACCTTTTCGCTTCAACCTCGGGACCCAGTAGTCCGGAGTGTGTCCGAATACCCTCGCGGTTATATAAAAACCGGGGCATGCGTGGAGACCAGGCGTAGGGGTCATTAGTGCTTTATCAGACAAGTGCCCAACTAGTTATGTTATATTACATGGTTAGTAAGAAACATCTTCCAGGGAGAATAGTTCCGTTAGGGGTACCTATCCCTGGGAGGCATGCCCTAAAGTGCATGTCCGAACTGCGAAAAAAGCAGAAAAACATCTGGGGGCAGATAAATAAATAGGTAAGAAGTCTTATTTTAGTTCACCGACCGAATATTCTCTTAAGAACGCTAGCTTTCGGCTTCACCCAGTCGAGGTACACATCCGGCTGACCGGCGGTAACAATGTCGCAGAGGTGCTCCTTTACCACCTAGCCGAACAATCAGGAACGTAGGGGTAAGCACAGGAGCCAGGCAACCCAGCTAGGCCAAAACTTAAGTCATATCGATGCATATAATGGTGAATAAAAGGTAGATGCGGAAGTGTGACACATGTATTGTGCATGAAGCCCTTATAATTAAGCTTCTGTGAAAAATGCCCCCATGTACAATGAGCGTGGATAGCGCGTCAAGTGTGTGCGACAATGCGCTAACGAGCCTTCAAAGGCTGGAGAATAAAAGGAGGGAGAAGGAGAAAAATAGAAGACAGCTAAAATGTAAAATATGGACAGAAGAAGGAGACGAACTCAGAATCCGGCGCTAGGCGTAGAATCTTCGGAGACGGGCTGCATTCCATGGGTTCGGCTCGAGTCGGTTATCCGATGCATCTCGCAGACGGTACGCTCCACCGGTCAGGAGTTGGTCGATGATAAAGGGATCTTCCCATTTGGGCTTGAGTTTGTCCTTTTTCTTGTCCGGCAGGCGTAGAACTAGCTCGCCAACATTGTAAGTTTTGGCGCGTACTTCTCTGCTTTGATATCTTCGAGCCTGCTGTTGATAAAATGCGGAACGGGCTTTTGCTACATCACGCTCCTCTTCCAAGGCGTCTAAACTGTCCTGTCGATCAAGCTCGGCTTCTCTTTCTTCGTACATGCGCACGCGAGGTGAGTCATGAATTATGTCACAGGGCAGAACTGCCACTACGCCGTATACCATAAAGAATGGTGTGAATCCGATCGTGCGATTCAGAGTGGTCCGTAGCCCCAGTGCGGGTCGAGCTCCTCTACCCGGTCGTGTTAGATTCCTTGAGGACCGCACTAATCTGGGTTTGATGCGCTCGTAATTAGACCATTTGCTCGCTCAACTTGACCGTTAGTTTGAGGGTGATAGGCTGAAGCGTGGTCGAGCTTAATGCCCATGTTTTTGCACGAGTTTGACCTCGTCGGCCGTAAAGTTCGTGAGTTATGATCTTTGTGGGGACACCGTAGCGGTGTCGCCCCGATATGAAGTCTATCACGGTCCGGATTCGGCTGTCTTGACAGGCTTGGCCTCTATCCATTTGGTGAATTTATCCACCATGACCAGTAGGTATTTTTGCTTGCGGGTTCCCCCTTTAAGGGGTCCGACCATGTCAAGCCCCCAGACCGCAAAGGGCCAGGTGATGGGTATAGTTTTGAGGGTGGTGGGTGGCATGTGGCTTTGATTAGCAAAGAGCTGGCACCCGACGCATCGTTGGACTAAGTCCTGAGCATCTGCCCGGGCCGTCGGCCAATAAAATCATGTATGGAAGGCCTTGCCTACAAGGGCCCGGGCTGCGGCGTGGTGCCCGCCGAGTCCGGCATGAATTTCAGCCAGAAGATTCCGCCCTTCCTCTTCGGAGATACACCTTTGAAGGACTCCGGTTGTGATTTTCTTATAAAGCTCTCCCTCATGGACTTTATAGGCTTTAGATCGCCGCACTATGCAGCGGGCCTCGTTTTGGTCCTCGGGAAGTTCCTGCCTAGTTAGGTAGGCTAGGAATGGTTCTGTCCACGGGGCAATGACTGCCATTATTACGTGGGATGAGGGGGTTATTTCGTTGGTAGAACCACCAAGCGTGTCGAGAATGTTGGTGCGGGCGGTGTGGTTGGGTCCGGGTTGTTATTTCGGACTCTCCTCCCATATCTGGATGGCTTGAACAACCTATCTAGGAAGATGTTGGGGGACAGAATCGCGCTTTGCGCCGATGCGTGCCAACACGTCTGCTGCTGGTTGTTATCCGGGCTATATGGTGAAATTGAGCCCCTCAAACCGAGTGACATTTTAGGGCGGCATTGCGATAGGCTGCCATTTTCGGATCCTTGGCATTGAAGTCTCCATTTATTTGGGATATCGCGAGGTTCGAATCCCTGCGCACCTCTAGGCGTTGAATGCCCATGGAGACTGCCATCCGGAGACCATTTAGAAGGGCCTCATATTCGGCTGCGTTGTTGGAGTCCGTATACATTATCTGGAGTATGCATTGAACTGTATCTCCGGTTGGGGACGTCAGAACGACGCTGGCTCCCAGGCCAGCCAACATTTTGGAGCCGTCTAAGCGCATTACCCGGAAAAATGCACCGTACTCTTTAGGGAGTTCGGCTTCGGTCCATTCGGCGACGAAGTCGGCCAAAGCTTGCGACTTAATAGCTCTCCGTGGCTTATAGGTTATGTCGAGTGGGAGGAGCTCAATGGCCCATTTGGCAATCCGGACCGTCGCGTCGCGGTTGTTTATAATGTCGTTAAGGGGTACTTCGGAGGCTACTGTTATTGAACACTCTTGAAAGTAGTGTCGCAGCTTCCGGGATGCCATAAACACCGCGTACACTATCTTTTGATAATCCGGGTACCGTGACTTGCATGGAGTTAGGACAGTGGACATGTAGTAAACTGGTTTTTGAAGGGGGAACTTGTGTCCGTCCGTTTCTCGTTCAGCAACGAGCACCGCGCTAACAACTTGATGAGTTGCCGCGATGTATAATAGCATTGGTTCGCCCATGTTGGGCGCGGCCAGGACCGGGTTTGTTGCCAATATGGTTTTTATTTCTTGAGTCCGGCCGTGGCGGCATCAAATCCCTCGAAGTGTTGGTGCGTCGGAGGAGGCGATAAAGGGTAATGCCTTTTCTCCCAAGCGGAGATAAAGCGGCTTAAACCGCCATGCATCCGATCAATTTTGTATTTGTTTGAGGTCTTTTGGGATATCCAATTGTGACAGAGGTCGGATCTTGGCTGGGTTTGCTTCAATTCCTCTACGGATACAATGAAGCCCAAGAGCTTTCCGGCTGATGCGTAAAAACGCATTTTCAGGTTGAGCTTGATGTCATATGTTGGAGATTATCGACATGCTTGCTTTTGACGACCACATCGTCTACGTATGCCTCCACTGTTTTGCTGATCTAGTTTGCGGACATGTACGAATCATGCTGATATGTTGCGCCGGCATTTTTGAGCCCAAAGGGCATTGTGTTGAAGCGAGAATGGGCGTATGGAGTGATGAATGCCGTTGCAGCTTGGCCGAGCTCTGCCATCTTAATTTGGTGGTAGCGGAGTATGCGTCGAGAAACACAATGAATTGTGTCTTGCGGTAGCGTCGATGATTTGATCGGTGCGGGGAGGAAGGATCCTTTGGGCAAGCCTTGTTGAGGTCCTTGAAATCGGCGCATAAGCGCCGAGATTTGTCCTTCTTTGGTACCATCACCAGGTTTGCTAGCCGATGCGGATGTTTTATATCTCGATGAATCCGGCCTCCAATAGTTTGGCTAGCTCCTCTCCATGGTCCGTCTCTTGGGTTCGGGCTTTGAAGAGCCTGTTTGGTGGCTTGAACCCTTTTAGGATGTTTAGGCTGTGCTTGGCCAGCCGGCGTGGGATTCCTGGCATGTCTGAAGGGTGCCAGGCAAAAATGTCCCAATTTTTGCGTAGGAATTCTCTTAGTGCGGCATCTATATTAGGATTTAATTGTGCCCCGATGGAGGCCGTTTTTGTATGGTCCGTTGGATGGACTTGGAATTTGACTATTTCTTCCGCTGGTTTGAAGGAGGTGGACTTGGATCTCTTATCGAGTATCACATCGTCCCTATTCGCCGTGGAGCGCAGCGAAGTGAGTTCCTCGGCTGCTAGGGCTTTGGATAGTGCCTCAAGGGCGGTCACGGTTGTCTTATTTTGGTAGCGAGTGCTATGTCGGGTCACTAGCAAGAGTGATGATTCCGTTGGGCCCGGGCATTTTGAGCTTCATGTACCCATAATGGGGTATAGCTTGAAAAATTGTGAATGCCTCTCGCCCTAATAGAGCGTGGTATCCGCTGCTGAACAGGGCCACTTGGAACGTGACCTCCTCGGACCTGTAATTATCCGGCATGCCGAACACCACATCCAGTGTGATTTTTCCTGTACAACGTGCTTCCCAACTGGGGATTATTCCTCTAAAGGTTGTGCTGCTTCGCTCAATGCGGCTCCAGTCTATTTCCATTTTTTGGAGGGTTTCCTCGTAAATGAGGTTCAATCCGCTGCCACCGTCCATGAGTACCTTGGTAAGGCGAAAGCAAATCCACTATCGGACTGAGGACCAATGCGGTGGTGCTCGGGCTGTTGAATTTAGGTTAAATCCTTGGCATTAAAGGTAATAGCCGTGTCACTCCATGGGTTTATTGTTGCTACTTGGTAGACTTCGGCAAAGCTACGGAGTGTTCATTCCCGCATATTATTTGATGCGTAAGTATCGAAGACTGTTAATACCATACCGGTATCCCTGGGCTGGTGCTCTAGAGCTAGAAGCTCTTAGCCACTTTGGCCACCTGCCGTAGTATCCAACATGCTCTAAGCCTATGAGTTGGAGTGGCGCCCTCTGTACTATGAATTTTGAGGGTCCATTGAGCCATCCCTCGATGCACGGTTCCATGCCCTATAGAGGTTTTGCTTTACGGTATTTAACCCGGTGCTGGCGATGATGCACCCTTTTATTTGGATGGGGTTGTATTCAAGGCGGATTGTCCCAAAATCTTGCCCGGTTTTCGAGCGCTTTCCATCGCAGTAGATTTTCGTACTATGGGCGCCAAGTCGGCAAAGCGTGTAATGTCACGGCGACTTATAGCGTTGAGGATCCCGTTGTCCGTGCAATTATTGCAGAAGAATGAGATTGCGTCCTCCTCGCGGCAGTCCTTTATCCTGTCCATAACCAGGAGGAATCTGGCCCAGTAATGGTGTACTGTTTCTGCGGGCTCTTGCCGAATTTGAGATAGATCGCTTATGTTTGGGTGGGCGGTTGGGATTAAATCCAGAACCGCGCCCAATCTGAGACTTAAGGGCCAAGGAGCTTCCGAACTTAGAAGATTGGATTCTTGGATGTTGTCCAATGAATCTAGCCCGCTGCCTGACTTTAGGTTCAGGGCTTGCGTGTTGTCCTCTCCTCCGCGGGAATCCGGCATGGAGGGATCGGAAATCCGGACGTAGCTAGTCCTTAAGATAGAGGAAGGGTCGTCGTATTGTTCCTCTACCATAGCAACGTGGTGGGTAACCTGGGGAGAGTTAATCTCTCTCAGATCGGGTTTAGGCCCAATCTGATCATAGTCTGTAGCGACTCCCAGGGCGGCGATGCGATCCAAGAGCTCGTTTAAGGAAGAGAGCTCCATCGGATCTAGCTGCTCATCGAGCTCCGAATTAACGTGAAGATTGCTTTCGATGACCCAAGAAGTCATCGTCGGTAGCAGCGACGAACAGCAGTCATAAGAAAACCGCCTAGCCGGAGAGTTTGGCCGACAGCCAAAGCTTCTTTAGCAACAGTGCCGTCTTTAAAGACGGGATGAGGCATCCTTCCTGACGGCGACGACACAGAGGAACTCTTAATGAAAGCACCAATGTCGGTGCCAAACCGGCGGATCTCGGGTAGGGGGTCCCGAACTGTGCGTCTAGGCGTATGGTAACAGGAGACAAGGGACACGATGTTTTTACCCAGGTTCGGGCCCTCTCGATGGAGGTAAAACCCTACTCCTGCTTGATTAATATTGATGATATGGGTAGTACAAGAGTAGATCTACTACGAGATCGAGAGGCTAAACCCTAGAAGCTAGCCTATGGTATGATTGTTGTTAGTCCCACGGACTAAAACCCTCCGGTTTATATAGGCCTTTGAAGAGGTTAGGGTTACAGAGTCGTTTACAATGGTAGGAGATCTACATATCCGTGTCGCCAAGCTTGCCTTCCACACCAAGGAAAGTCCCATCTGGACACGGGACGAAGTCTTCAATCTTGTATCTTCATAGTCCAGGAGTCCGGCCAAAGGTTATAGTCCGGCTATCCGGACACCCCCTAATCTGGGACTCCCTCAGCACCTTTTGACAGATTGGTACCATTATCTGTTATAATGTTGTGTGGAAAGCCAAACCGGAAATCACCTTTTTGATGAATTGAACCGCCGTGGCCGCATCACACTTACTAACTAGCTCTGCCTCCACCCACTTCGTGAACTTATCAACCACCACCAAAGGGTGGGTCTTCTTATCCTTTGATCTCTTAAAGGGTCCAACCATATCCAGCCCCCAAATTGCAAACGGCCAAGTGATTGGAATCATCCTCAATTCCTGAGCCGGTACATGAGCGCGTCTTGAGAATTTTTGACATCCATCACACCTTTTGACCAAGTCCTCGGCATCAGCATGAGCCGTCAACCAATAGAAACCGTGATGAAACGCCTTGGCTACCAGAGATTTTGAACCGGCGTGGTGACCACAATCTCCTTTGTGGATCTCACGCAAAATTTCGCGGCCTTCTTCAGGAGACACGCAGCATTGAAACGCCCCTGTCACACTTCAATGATGTAACTCTCCATTGATAATAGTCATGGACTTGGATCGCCAGATTATCTGCCTGGCCGAAGTTTCATCTTATGGTAACTCGCCCCGGTTCATATACGCAAAATATGGAACCGTCCAATCCAGGATAACATGAAGAGCCGCCACCAAATGAGCTTCCGGACAAGGAACAGCCAAATCCTCTTCACCAGGGAGCTTGACGGACGGATTATGTAGCACATCCAGGAAAACATTGGGTGGAACCGGTTTACGCTGGGAACCCAAACAGCTTAAAGCGTCCGACACTTCATTCTTCCGCCAGTCCACATGATCGACCTGATAACCTTTGAAGTGACCTGCAACAATATCCACCTCTCGACGATACGCTGCTATGAGTGGGTCCTTGGAATCCCAAGTACCGGACACTTGTTGAGCCACCAGGTCCGAGTCACCGAAGCACTTAACTCGGCTTAGATTCATCTCTTTAGCCATCCGAAGACCATGGAGTAGAGCCTCACATTCAGCTGCATTGTTAGTGCAAGGGAACATTAAAAGGACAACATAACAAAACTTATCACCCCGTGGGGAAGTTAATACGACTCCAGCCCCCGAGCCCTCTAATTGCCTGGACCCATCAAAATGAATAGTCCAATAAGTATGATCCGACTTCTCTTCTCGCGCCTGTAGTTCTGTCCAATCATTGGTGAAATCCACAAGTGCCTGAGATTTGATCATCGTCCGGGGCATATATTTTAACCCGTAAGGCTCAAGCTCAATAGCCCACTTAGCAATCCGGCCGGTTGCTTCCCTGTTCTGGATTATATCCCCCACAGTGATGGGATGACCTTGGAAATATTGTTTAAGCTTCCGGCTTGCCATAAAAACTCCATACACCAGCTTCTGCCAATGTGGGTACCTTTGCTTGGACTCAATAAGCACCTCACTGATATAATAAACCGGTTGTTGAACTGGATACTCCTTTTCGGCCTCCTTGCGCTCCACCACAATAGCCACGCTAACAGCCCGGGCGTTAGCTGCCACATATAACAACAATGGCTCCTTATCAACAGGAGCAGCAAGAACTGGCGGATTAGCAAGCTGCCGCTTTAACTCCTCAAATGCTTCATTGGCGGCGTTACTCCAGACGAAGTTATCCATTTTCTTCAGCATCTGATATAAAGGGATGGCCTTCTCTCGGTACACCTGGCATGTCAGAAGGCTTCCACTCAAAGATGTCCCGATTCTCACGGATGAACTCGACGAGCGCGCTTTCCTATTTCGGATCCAAATTAGCGCTGATGCTAAACTGCTTGGATGAATCGCCAGGAACGAAATCAACAAGCTTAGTCTCATCAGCCGATTTAAACTTCAAGGCCGGATCATGCTCTGTAGTTGGTTTCTTCAATGAAGTCATATCTGCCGGATCAACATTGTTCTTATAGAACTTCAACTCTTCTATCGCGCAAACCGACTCAGCATAAGCCACATCACCTTCTTCACATTCTAAAGCGATCTTGCGGCTCCCATGGACCGTGATGGTCCCCTTATATTGACATCTTGAGCTGCGAGATAGACATAATGAGGGCCTTGCCATGAACTTAGCATAAAGTCGGCCGTCCAAAGCGGGGCATAAATGCGGGCTCTTGATTTTCACCACTTCAAAAGAAAATGTCTCTGATCTAGAGTCATGCTCATCTCCGAAAGCCACCTCCAGAGCTATCTTACCAACCGGGTACGCTGATTTACCAGGCACCACACCATGAAAGACCGTGTTAGACGGTTTAAGATTTTTATCCGTTAACCCCATGTGACGGAAGGTTTCATAATAAAGGATATTGATACTACTCCCCCCATCCATGAGTACTTTGGTGAACTTATAACCTCCAATCTAAGGTGCCACCGCCAATGCCAAGTGTCCCAGATTATCAACCCGAGGTGGGTGATCCTCTCGACTCCACACAATAGGCTGTTCAGACCAGCGTAAGTAACGGGGCACCGCCAGTTCAATGGAGTTCACTGCCCTTTTATGAAGCTTCTGATCGCGCTTGCACAGGCTAGTGGTGAAGACATGATACTGCCCACTATTCAACTGCTTCGGGTTGCTCTGGTAACCCGACTGCTGTTGTTGCTGCTGATTGCCCAGATGATTATAACCACCTTGGTTGCCCTGATTGCCTTGATTGCTATGTCCGCTCTGATTGTCGTGAAAACCTGAACCGGAATTGCCTCCACCATAACCCGGCCCATGAGATCCGGGGCCTGAACTGCCACCCGGTCCATGATCATACTGAAAAAAAACAGAATTTTTGAACTCCTGCATGATATAACAATCCTTCAAGAGGTGCGTGGCCGGTTTGTCCTATGACCCGTGCTTTGGGCAAGGCTGGTTTAACAGATAAGACAGGCACTCCGGGTTAGGACTTGGTCCTCCACTACGCCGGGGCGGTTTACCCTTACGCCACTGGCCCTTATCCTGCCCGTTGGTTTTAGCCATCAAATCCAAACTGTTATCCGCTTTATGCTTACCGTTGTTTCCATGACCCATCGGGTTATGCTGCTGCCCCTTGCTGTTGCCGCTCTTCTTTCCCTTCCCTGTCTTGTCGTCGTCAGACTCGGGATCCTTGGTACTATCAAAGTCGGCATACTTCACCAGAGCAGCCATAAGAGTCCCCATGTCATTATAGTGGCGTTTGAGCCGTCCCAATTTCAATTTCAGAGGTGTAAACCGGCAATTGCCTTCCAACATAAAGATTGTTGTGTCAGCGTTGATGCAGTCTGATGAATGCAAGATTTGTGAAACCCGACGCACCCAATGGGTTGTTGATTCTCCTTCCTCTTGAACACAGGCAGCCAAGTCCACAATTGACATGGGCTGTTTGCATGTATCCTTGAAATTCTAGATAAACCGGGCTCTCAACTCGGCCCATGACCCAATGGAGTTAGCTGGCAAGTTTTTCAACCAAGTGCGAGTCGTTCCTTCTAACATCATGGTGAAGTATTTAGTGCACGCCGCATCATCCTCATCCAACATCTCCATTGCCATCTCATAGATTTCGACCCACGACTCAGGGGATAAATCGGCGGTGTAATTCGGCACTTTACGTGGGCCTTTGAAATCCTTGGGCAGGCGCACATTGCACAGTGCTGGGACGAGACACGGCACTCCCAAAGAGATGGAAGTAACCCCTGGTTCCACCTACGTGGTTGGACGAACCGAAGTAAGTTGGCGGGCCTCATGCTGTGCCGCTAACTCGGCATCTCGACGTGCTCTAGCGCGATCCACCACATCCTGAGCATCACCACCGACACCCGCCGGGTTATGGCCACGGGGCGGATCACGGTTTCGCGCATTGCTTGACACGGCTGGTTCATCAATACGCCTGTTGTAGCTCCAGCTTGGGCGGGGAGTAGAGTGGATCCTTTCACGACTATATGAATAAGCCTGCTGCTGAGTTAAAGCTGTCTGAAGGAGCTCCCTAGCCCATCACGTCTCGACCGCTACTGGGGACTCGCCTTCGATCGGGAGAGCTGCCAGTCGTGAAGCGGCAGCGACAATGTTATCCATCGGGTTAGAATAGTGACCCGGTGGCGCGGCGACGTGCTGCGACGGAACGTTGTTCTGACGGGGCGGATCTGTTGGACGTGGCTGAATCGGCGCTCCCGTTTCAGGTGCCTCTGCCCGGTTTACCACCGGCAGATTACTGGTCCCTACTCCTGGGGTATTAAAGAGGTTCCTGGCCTCATAAACCGGCGGCAGGTGAGACCGGTATCTTCTCCTCATGACATCATTTGGCCTTTCTGATCCAACATAAGCGGTAGCTTTGTGCATCCAATGCGGCTCGTTCCGCAGTCATCCTGGCATCCTCAGCTGCCAGGTCGGCCTTGGCCTGAGTTATCTGATCTTTCACCTTTGCAATTTTCGCATCATGCTCATCCCGAATGGCTGGGTTAACCTCCGCCATCAGTGTTGCCAAAGTGTCGAACAAATCAGATAAAACCTGCTGGCAGTTGCACGGGGCCTCCTGCCCCGGCCGCTATTGCTGCTTGATCCGGAAATCATCGCCGCTGCTGTCGAAGAGTGGAGAGCTGGCTGTGTACCGGCCATGAAGATCACAACCCGGTTTGGCGGATCAAAGGGGTCCAGAATACTATCGCCATCGGAACAGCCCCCAATCCGTCCATCTTGCAACTGGTATAATGACTCGGTCTCTCCGGTCGATGACTCGTTGCCGGAATGAACGACGGTTTCACCACCAGATTCCGATCTATCCTCAGATTCCGCTCCGTGGACGACTCCCACGAAGGCACGCTTCATGACAGGCTTAACCCGGGCAGATCTCGCACGTTGAGCCATCTCGATGATGTCAGTGCAGATGTCCGGCTCAGGGCCCGGTTCGCCGATCTTGCCAATGAAAACGTGGATGCCACCGAAGAGGAATGTCGGATTTCGGGTTCCGGCAGACCCTTGAGGTTCGAACACTGGGGTGCGCGCGGAGATTCGCCCTCTACCTACCTTTACCCCGCCGCCTCGCTAAGATCTAAACTACGAAAGGAACAACACAAGAGACACAAGGTTTATACTAGTTCGGGCCACCATTGTGGTGTAATACCCTACTCTAGTTTGTGGTGTGGTGGATTGCCTCTTGGGCTGATGGTGATGAACAATACAAGGAAGAACAGCCTCGCGAGTGCATTCTTGGTGAGCGATGAGCTGCTTGGGGAGTTCGATCGCCTTCTCTCAGCTCTCTCTAGATCGGATCAAGATCGGAATCCCGACCCTCTAGCTCTGGGTGTGGCTAGTCCTATTTATAGGCAAGGCCACAGGCCTCTTCCCAAATATTGGCGGGAAGAGGCGCCAACAATTAGCCATTTGAAGGGAACATCTGGTACACTTATCGACTAAAGTTGGTCCTCGCATGTCAAAGGCTCACAGTGGTGGCGTCGTCTTGGGCTCCCAATGACTTCCTTCCTGCCGTTGGACTGGTCTTGGTCTTGTTGCACCAAAATGGATGCCTTTGCTTGATGCTCTCGCTGCGCTTGCTCCTTTGTACCAAAGAGGAAAGGAGGACACTTGTGGTGGCGCCCTGGCGCCCTTAGTCGTCATGGCTTGCATCATGGGCACCTCGTGAGGTACCCGCCTTGATCTCTGCGCCTCCTCGCGAGCCAGCTGATGAGGCCGTGCTGAGAAGCTCCTGTCGTCCTCCCGTGAGGCTTGGCCCCTCGCGAGGTCTGAGCTTGTGTTGATGAAGATGGGCGCAATGGGCCCCCCCTTTGAAACCACGCCACAGGCGCGAGCGAGCAAGTCTGGGGACCCCGTTCCTAGAACGCCCGACAGTAGCCCGGGCCCAAAGCGCGCCGGACTTGGCTGAGCGAGGCGAAGGGCAAGTCTGCAGCTGCGGGCCCCTAACAGCCTGCGGACCTTGGGCGCCAGCGTGGCGGTTGATTGGAAGTGGGTGCCTTAGCAACCGCTGCAGTCGATAAAGGCGGCGTCGCCTGGGCTTTGCTTCCCTTGCTTTCTCTGGTTCTGACTCAGATCCCCTTTCTTGCGCCTCTCCTTCCTGCCCCGAAATCTTGAGATCCGCCCATTGCGCCCTAGCAAGGCATGGCACCTCGCCGAGACCCAGCCCCGGAGCTTAGTGCGCGCTGCCCTGGACTCGCCCGAGCGTGTCGGGGCGAGCCTTACTCTAGTGCGCCCGGATAAGCGGCGGCCTTGAGGCGTCGGCAGAGCGAAAGGTGTTCAAGGCAGCTCCGCCCTCCCGGAGAGCCAAGGAGCACCTTCTATCCGCTCTTTGTAAGTGCCATTGTTGCGGTCGATGCCTCCCTTTTCCGAGTTCTTCTTCTCTATCCTCCGCCATTACAAGCTACAAGCTCTGCATCTCCACCCCAACTATGTTCTCCTCCTGGCGATCTTCGCCTACTATTGTGAGGCTCACGTCGGGGTGAAGCCCTCGGTGGCCCTGCTGCGCCACTATTTCTCCCTCCGGACCTCTCGTGGTTCCTTCTCTGCGTGTCGAGCTTCGCCATCACGGTAGCTCCATCGCCATTTGAACCCCGGGAAGAGGATTGAGGGCTTGAGGAGCAAGTGGGTCTTGGAAGAGGATTTGATGTATCTTACCCACAGGCACCCGTACACTCCGGCGGCTGGTCTCGAGTGGGCTACGTGGATCCTTGTGAGCCGGTGTTGGAGAGGATGGACATGGATCGAGGCGGCCAGCATGGCGGCGTGCTGACGGCGTGTCGTTCTTGAGGAATTCTGGAGCACCAGCTGGCTCGCCGTCGATACCCACTTGATGTGGAGGCCCCACCGAGCCCTGCGGTCTTAGCGATGAAGACACAGCTGCGGTTCTCCGATCTTTGGTTGAGGCGGCGTGGCGAGTTGGGCGCTCCTCGCCCTGTTCCTCCGTGATGGCTGGGAAGCAGGTAGTGCAGGATCTTCTGGCGCCGACCCTCGCTTGGTGGCAGGCGCTGGAGCTGGCCGGGCTGGATTAGCTCCGGCGCTTCAATCCAGGCGGCCTTGGTCAGGCCTTGGCGGCTGCGACGAGGAGAAGCAGGCCGTCCTTGGTAGCTGCTTTCATGACGCCGCCTTGGGGAGGTGGCCGGCGTCGAGTCGTTGCAAGCGCTGGAGAGCGAGCTGCAGGGCCTGCGGGACCAGCTTCGCCAGGAGGCCGCCGCCAAGAAGCAGGAGGAAGGCATGGCTTCATGAGGCAGCCGTCAGGATCGGGGCGCCAAGCTCAAGAAGCACCGTGAGCGCCTAAGCGCTGGAGCAAGTTGGGGCGAGGAAGGTCGAGCTGGGCAGCAAAGCGGGTCCTTGCCGAGATCATATGGCCTTCACGGACATGGAGGTGAAGGCTCACACCTTCTTGAGGAGCTTTATGATAGCGGCTGGAGAGCCCGCTGGCGGCGAGATGTGGCCCGCCAAGCAGCTTCCCTTCTGGTTCGCTCTTGAAGATGTAAGCCCTTGGCCTTGGCCCTACAGGTGAGGCCGTAGCGTGTCTTGTCTTCTGCTGCTGCTTGTGCGGGTCCTCACCACGTCTACCCGTGATATAGCGTCGACCTCGACAGCTTCTTTGGAGCCAATGGCGGCGAACTTGCCGCTGCCGCTGCTGAGGTCATGAATGGTGCGTCGGAGGCTCTGCTGGGAAGTTCGGGCCTTGACACCAAGCGAAGCGGGCGCTGCCAACCCTGCTGGCTCCACAAGGCGAACCTGCTCCGCGCAGCTCCACCGCCGACAAGTGACTCCGTTGCGGCTCATGTTCTGCTTTCGATTCCTGCACATGTATCATGCCTCGGTGAGGCGTTTAAACTTGCATTTGGCATTGTGATAACAGTTATGGACTGTAATATTTGCTTTTGAATTCCTTGAAATTTGTGCTTCCTACTTGCTTATGTTCTCGCCGTGAGCCGGCCCATTGCCTGCTCTCGATCGCCGTTAGCCCGACCGGAAACCAGGGCGGGACCAAGGAGTTAGGGGCTACGTGACAAGTTAGGCTCTGAGTCGTGATGCTCGAGAGTCCCCTTAGCGCCACGAACAACAAGTAGGGAGGTGAGATGTGGAGTGGATCTACCGTTCTCGTCTGTAGAGCCCGGCCCCTTTACATACCTCAACGCCGTTAGCCTTCGGAACTAAGGAGTGAGGGCTCGTGACCAGTTAGGCTCTGGTCGCGATGCTCAGGAGTCCCCTTGGCAGCTCAAGCGGCCTTCGTACCTTGGCCGCTCGGGGAGGGGCCTTGACGAACCAGGCTGGCGGGCCTGGCTGGGTGGCGTGCATCGGGGCATGACCCAGGCGCAGCCCCCGTGCCCAGCCCCCTCGCGCGACACTCCCGAGGGGAGGCGTTGCGATGAGGCCAAACACTGAGCTCTGGGCTCCCTGAGGTTGATGCAACCCGGGGGCCACCCTCAGTTGTTTATCACCAGCGCGGAGCATAGCGCTTTCGTATGTGTACGGGCATAGCCGCTCCTCGGTAGTGTCGTCAGCCGGTAGCAGACATGGTGCTTCCAGCAGTGCGTGGGAGGGGCTCCCCTCCGGGAGAGCCCGGCGTGTAGCCCATACGACACGTGGCTGCACGGTAGGGCTGACGAGGTGTGTCTGGGCACCCGTGAGCGGTAGCAGGACTCACGGGGCCCTACCTCAAGGCGGGTTGCGCTGGCACTGGGCCTTATCTTGTGATGTGTTCCTGCAGATTTGGTTAGATGCCGGCGCTCTACTTCCTCGGGTCCCGGCCCTCGAGCTGATCTCAGCCGTCGCTGGTATGCCGGTCGCGATGCCATGGACAAGGCGGGAGGGTGAGGCTGGAGAGCGATAGGAGCCACTGAGTCGCGATGCTCGGTACCCCCCCTTTAGCGTGCAAGCGGTCGACATGAGCGAAGAAGGTGCCATGGATTGGCATCAAATAACAAGCATGATGGGTGAGCGCATGACCCAAAATAAGCATAAGAAGGATACATATGGCAGTGCGGCGGCGACTTGAGATGATGCAGCCGAAGGCGCTAACAAGGTAAGCTAGGAACATGAAGTAAAAGGATACGCGCGAGGGAGCGGACCTGCGGCACGGGAATAATGCAGCCCTGAGGCGCTCGATTAAATGAAACTTGAAAGATGTCACGGGTAGCGTTGAAGGCGAAAGGGTGTTGGTGCAGCAGACTCGGTGGGCTGCGGGAGCCGATCCTCACGAGCCCCGAGGCTCGGGGGGCCTCAGGAGGCTCGGGCGCTAGTGGCTCCTTGTGGACCATCTCCATCTCCGCCCACGGCTGCGGCGCCATAAGAAACCAGTTCGCCATGACCTTCTCGTCTCCGTTGGCGGCCCGATGCCCAGCTCGTAGAGCTGGAGGAACTCTTGAGGTCAGCCGTGCAGTCGTATGGCGAGGAGGCAGGTCCGGCTTGAACTTCTTAGGGCCACGCCCGCACTGCGCCTTCGTGAAAACACGGCAGCCTGCTATAGCCACAGGAGGCCTTGGGTGACGAAGAGCTTGGTCTTGTGGGTCCCCATGCTGCTGCGGCTGGGAGCAGCGGGTTCTTGACTTATGCGGAGCAGGGCGTGGTCGCGGCAGAGCTGGGCGGGGAGCACTCGGGCAGCTTCTTGCAGGCGAGGACCTCTGGCAGCTCTGCTCTTGCAGCTGGCGCCCGGACGGGCGGGTTCGCCCGGGGACCCACTGGCGCCTTGGGGCCAGGCGCCTTCTTGAGGGGGCGGTGAGGCACCCCGAACTTCGTCGCCAGCGCGGCGGCGTGCGATGCAGCCAGGGACAGACGGCGGAGGGCCCCTGCGGCCTTGAGCAGGCTTCGGCGGCAGCGGTCGAGCCACTCTTCGTGGGCGTCGTCGATGGGGCCAGTAGCGCAGGAGCTTCGTTTGCGCGATGAGCACAGCTCGAGCCTCCATGAAGCGCGGAATCACGCGGGATGAAAACCAGCCAGGCGAGTGAGGGGTAGCAGTCGGCCGTCTTTCCCGCCTGGCGGTGGCGGCGTTGGCGGCGGCGGCGCGAAGAAGGCGCCCGCGAGGCGAGGCTATGCAGGCGGCAGAGCGGCAGCGGCTCGGCCTTCAGCCAGAGCCCGGCAGCGTCGAACATGGATCACGGTGGTCGGCGGAGAAGCAGGCGGCGGAAGGCGAACTCCAGCGCACCTACAGCGCGCCAAATGTCGGTTGAGTTCCGGCAGACCCTTGAGGTTCGAACACTGGGGTCTTGGCGGAGATTCGCCCTCTACCTACACTGCCCCGCCGCCTCGCTAACATCTAAGCTATGAAAGGAACAACACAAGAGACACAAGTTTTATACTAGTTCGGGCCACCATTGTGGTGTAATACCCTACTCTAGCTTGTGGTGTGGTGGATTGCCTCTTGGGCTGATGGTGATGAACAATACAAGGAAGAATAGCCTCGCGAGGGTCTGTTCTTGGCCGAGGCGATGAACTGCTTGGGGGAGTTCAGTCGCCTTCTCGCTGGCTCTCTCTAGATCGGATCAAGATCGGAATCCCCGACCCTCTAGCTCTGGGTGTGGCTAGTCCTATTCATAGGCAAAGGCTGTGGGCCTCTTCCCAAATATTGAGCGGGAAGGGCGCCAACAATTAGCCATTTGAGGGAACATCTGGTACACTTATCGACTAAAGTTGGTCCTCGCTTTGTCAAAGGCTCTGGTGGTGGCCTTGGCTTGGGCTCCTAATGACTTCCTTCCTGCCGTTGGACTGGTCTTGGTCTTGTTGCACGAAATGGGCGCCTTTGCTTGATGCTCTGCGCCTCGCTTCCTCCCTTTGCACCAAAGAGGAGCGGAGGACACTGCTTGTGTGCTGGCCCGCTGGCGCCCTTAGTCGGCATGGCTTGCGTCATGGGCACCTCGTGGAGTACCCGCCTTGATCTCTTCACCTCCTCGCGAGCCAGCCTGATGAGGCCGTGCACGAGAAGCTCCTGTCGTCCGCCCCAATCTGGCCCCTCGCGAGGTCTTGAGCTTGTGTTGATGAAGATGGGCCACGATGGGCCCCCTTTGAAACCACGCCCGCAGGCGCGAGGCGAGCAAGTCTGGGACCCCGTTCCCGAGCGCCAGCGAGGACCAGTACCCGTGCTCGATTGAGCGGCCTCGGGGCCCCAGCCTCCGTCGTCGATGTAGAGCTTGCGCAATGACTCTTGGTCATCCGGCCTGGCGTAACCCTTGAGACCTTGAAACTGCCCTCTAAGAACTTCGAAACCATCGTGCGATAGCCCCGGTTGGCGCCAAGCTGTCGTGGTTTTGTCACGGCGGATGTCTCGTGAAGGACTTAGTCGTGGAGCCATCATAGCGGGTTAGCTTAAATGGGTTAAAGCGGACAAGGGACGCAGAAAGTTTATACTGGTTCGGCCCCTTGCGGTGAAGGTAAAAGCCTAATCCAGTTGTTGTGGAATTGCTAGGGTTTCGATGACCAGGGAGCGAATACGCTTTGCCTGGTCGAGTTGTTGTCTGTTATCCCTAAACCGCCGCCGGGTCGTCCCCTTATATACATGGGTTGACGCCCGTCGGTTTACAAGGTTCTGAGGCCAGCTCATAAACGTGTCCGGCCCGGTCTTTACTATTTATGCCTTACAATACAAGCATACATATCAAGGTCAATTTATGACTACAGGCCTTAATCTGCCTTTGGGCCCTGGGCCTTCATAAAGTGTCATCATCTTTGTCTTCATGGGCTTCAAATATAATAACTCATTATAGGGATAATCTGGCCTCTCCTGGCCGGTTTACTCCTAGTAGTAATATCCCCAACAAAGATACAAGTGTAATTTACTCGTCATCGGAAACAACGCGTAAAATACAGGCGTAATGAAACCGAGGGCCCGAGATCTGTAAGTAAAACCGGCGGGTTACGCGTGTAATTTGAGAGACCGGTGTATATTTTACTAGTCGAAATCGACCAACCAAGCGCTTAGCGAGACCATCTGCTTTTATTTACAAGCGTCGGTTTACAAGCAGTTTTGGTTGGAAAACGACGATCCAATCACAGCCTAAGATGATGAGTTGGTCGGAAGATCATATGGTTTCACGTCTAACCTACCCGACTTGTCGTATAGGATATGAATGAAACATAAGACGATGAACTTCTTAAGCACGGAAACAACAGAAGAGGATGATCTTCCTAACAAGCAAATCACTGGCATTAGATCGACATGCAAAACAATACGAAGCATTATTCTCAGGACGCATGGTGAACAGCTCGTGATGCCGCATGCCACAACATTCCAAGCTCAACTTTGCAATCAAACACAAGGCTTGTCCTTACATAGACAATATTCAGAACAAACTCTTAAAATATCTTATATAAGTCAACATTCATGTGCTATTCATCTCAGCAAAGTAAATATTTACTTCTGAACTGAAGACAGGAATAGGAAGAAATGATCGATGTTGCTCACAGCAAAGGGCGTCCCACTCAAAAATATCAAATGCATGTCTTCTGGCTAACATCAATCAGCAAAAATTGACAAGGTTTTCCAATTCCAATATATTAAACTAATGTCAACTTTGACAAGCTTTTCCCATTCAAAATATGTAATGCCTATGATTGTGGGCCAGGCAGTTGAGGAGTCCGGATTAGGGGTGTCCGGATAGCGAACTATCACCGTTGGCGGACTCTGGACTATGAAGATACAAGATTGAAGACTTCGTCCGTGTCGGATGGGACTTCCCTTGGCGTGGAAGGCAAGCTTGGCGATCGGATATGCAGATCTCCTACCATTGTAACCGACTCGTGTAACCCTAACCTATCCGGTGTCTATATAAACCGGAGGTTTTTAGTCCGTGGGATGAACAACAATCATACCATAGGCTAGCTTCTAGGGTTTAGCCTCCTTGATCTCGTGGTAGATCTACTCTTGTACTACCCATACCATCAATATTAATCAAGCGGGAGTAGGTATTACCTCCATCGAGAGGGCGAACCTGGGTAAAAACATCGTGTCCCTTGTCTCCTGTTACCATCCGCCTAGCGCCGCGATTCGGGACCCCTACCGAGATCCGCCTGTTTGACACCGACATTGGTGCTTTCATTGAGAGTTCCTCTGTGCCGTTGCCGTCGGGAAGGATGCCTCATCTCATCTTTAAAGCGATACTATCGCCAAAAATATGGCCACTTGGTCATACTCTTGGCTAGGTGGTTTCTCATGACCGCCAGTTTCGGCCTTCTGCGCGGCGATGACTTATCGAGTCATCGAAACCAATCTCCATGTTAATTCGGAACTTGCCGAACAGTTAGATCCGATCGACCTCTCCTCCGTAAACAAGCTCTTGGATCGCATCACCGCCCTGGGAGTCGCCACAGACTACGACCGGATCGGGCCTAAAACCGATCTGAGAGAGATCAACTCTCCCCAGGCTACCCATCATATTGCTGTGATAGAGGAGCAATGCGGCGATTCTTCTTCTATCTTACGGACTAGCTACGTCCGGATTCCCGATCCCTCTATGCCGGATTCCCGCAGAGGGACGGATGTCGATCAAGCCCTGAACTTAAAGTTAGGCGACGGGATGGATTCATTGGATAGCACTCAAAAATCCAAACTTCCAAATTCGGAAACTTCCCGGCCCCTGAGTCTTAAATTGGATGGGGTTCCGGATCCAGTTCCACCCGCCCACCCAAACACTAGCGATCTATCCCGAATCCGGCAAGAGCCCGCTGAAACAGTACATCATTACTGGGCCAGATTCCTCCTGGTTATGGACAGGATAAAGGACTGCCGAGAGGAGGACGCAATCCCAATTTTCTGCAATAATTGCACGAACAAGGGACACCTAAACGCCATAAGTCGTCGCGAAATTACACGCTTTACTGACTTGGTAACCATAGTACAAAAATCTTGTGCGATGGAGGCGCTGGAAAACTGAAAGTAAATTTTGGGATAATCCATTTGAATACATCCCTAGTCCAAAATAAAAGGGTGCATCATTACCAAGCACAGGTTAAACACCAAAAACCAAAACCCCTAAAGGGTATGGAACCGTCTTGGAAGGTTGGCTAAGCGGACCTGCAAAATTCATAGCATGAGGCGCCACTCCAACTCATAGCCTTGAGCATGTTGGATACTACGGCAGGTGGCCAAAAGTGGCGAAGAGCTTCTAGCCGGAATCCCAGCCCAGCAACACCCGATGCAGTGTTAACAGTCTTCAAGACTTTCGCATCAAATAACATGCAACGAACACTCCATAACCTTGCGAAGTCTACCAAGTAGCAACAATAAATCCATGGGTGACACGGCTATCACCTTTAATGCCGATGTGAACCTAAATTCGAATAGCCCGAGCACCAGCCGCATTGGTCCTCGGTCCGATAGTGGGCGGCTTTAGCCTTACTAAGGTACTCATGGATGGCGGCAGCGGACTAAACCTCATCTATGAGGAAAACCTCGAAAAATGAAATAGACTGGAACCGCATTGGCGAAGCAGCACAACCTTTAGAGGAATAATCCCTAGCGGGAAGCATGCTGCAGGAAAAATCACACTAGGCGTAGTGTTGGCTCGCCGGACAATTACAGGTCGAGGAGGTCACATTTCAAGTGGCCCGTTCAGCAGCGGATATCATGCTTTATTAGGGCGAGAGGCATTCACAATTTTTCAAGCTATACCCCATTATGGGTACATGAATCATCACTCTCGCTAGTGATCCGAACATACCACTTCGCGCCGAAAACAAGACAGCCGCACTAGCCCTCGAGGAACTATCCGAAGCCCTAGCGGCCGAGGAACTCACTGCGATGCGCTCTACGGTGAACAGGGACGATGTGATACTTGATAAAAGATCCAAGTCCACCTCTTTTAAACCAGCGGATGAAATAGTCAAATTCCAAGTCCACCAGCGGACCCGCAAAAGGCGGCCTCCATTGGGGCACAATTAAACCCTGATGTAGGCGCCGCACTACGAGAATTTCTCGAGAAAAGCGGGACATCTTTGCTGGCACCCTTGAGACATGCCGGGAATCCCACATCGGCTGGCGAAACATAGCCTAAATATCCTCAAAGTTCAAGCCAGTCAAAGCAGGCTCTTGGCGCTTTTCGAACCCAAGAGGCAGGCCATGGGAGAGGAGCTAGCCAAACTTTTGGAAGCGAATTCATCGGAGATATAAAACATCCGGACTGGCTAGCAAACTGGTGATGGTACCAAGAAGGATAAATCTTGGCGCCTATGTGTTGATTTTAAAGACCTTAATAAGGCTTGCCCAAAGGATCCCTTCCCCTCCCTCGAATTGATCAAATTATCGATGCTACAGCAGGACCACGACTCATTGTGCTTCCTTGGCGTACTCGGCTACCACCAAATCAAGATGGCGGAGCCATACCAAGCCATAACAGCATTCATCACTCCATCGGCCCGTTCGCTTCAATACAATGCCCTTGGGCTCAAAAGCGCCGGCGCAACATATCAGCGCATGATTCGGACATGTCGGCAAGCCGGATCGGCAAAAGCAGTGGAAGCATATGTAGATGGCGTGGTCGTCAAAACCAAGCATGTCGAAACTCTAGTAGGCGACTTGAGGCTCACATTCGACAATCTTGAAAATATGACATCAAGCTCAATCCGGAAAAATCGTCTTGGCGTTCGGCGGAAAACTCCTGGGCTTCATTGTGTCCGGTAGAGGAATTGAAACAAACCCAGCCAAGATCCGAGCTATGTCACAATTGGATATTCCAAAAGACCTCAAACAAATACAAAATTTCACGGGATGCGTGGCGGCTCTAAGCCGCTTTATTTCTCGTTTGGGAGAAAAGCGTTACCCTTTACCGCCTCCTCCGCGCACCGAACACTTCGAGTGGGCGGATGCATACCGGCGGACTCGAAGAGATAAAAGCCATATTGGCAGCTAATCCGGTCCTGGCCACGCCCAACGTGGGTGAACCAATGCTATTATATATCGCCGCAACACATCAAGTTGTCAGTGCGGTGCTCGTCGTCGAGCGAAAGCAGAGCGGACACGGTTCCCTCTTCAAATCCGGTTTACTATGTGTCCTTTGTCCTAACTCCATGCAAGTCGGTACCCACACTATCAAAAGATAGCATCGCGGTGTTCATGGCATCCGGAAGCTGCGACACTACTTTCAAGAGTGTTCGATAGCGGTAGCCTCGAAGTACCTCTTAACGACATTATAAACAACATGACGCATGACGGGCGGATTGCTAAATGGGCCATAGAGCTCCTTCCATTGACATAACCTATAAGCCACGACGAGCTATCAAGTCGCAGGTTTTGGCGACCGTGGCGAATGGACGAAGCGAACTCCCTAAAAATGCGGCGCATACTCAATTGGATCATGCACTTTGGCGGCTCCAAAATGTTGGCGGCCTGGGGCTGGCGTCGTCTGGCGTCCCCAAGCGGGGATACAGATCAATACATCCTCGAGATAATGTATCACGGACTCCAACAATGCAGCAAATCTGAGGCCCTTACGCACGGCCTCCGGATGGCAGTCTCCATGGGCATTAAGCGCCTAGAGGTGTGCGAGGATTGAACCTCGTGATATCTCAAATAAGCGGAGACTTTGATGCCAAAGACCGAAAATGGCAGCATACCGCAATGCGGTCCTAAAATGTCAGCCACAGTTGAAGGGCTCGAATTTCATCATATAGCCGGGATAACAACCGGTGGCGGACATATTGGCGCATCGGTGCAAAAGCGATGATGTCCCGCCCAACATCTTCTGGAGCGGCTATTCAAGCCATCCATTACTATGGGAAGAGTCGGAAATAACAATCCGGACCCAACCGCCTTTGCTGACGCCGAACACTCGACACAATCGGCAGCTCGCCTGCCGAGATAACACCCTCCACCCACGAAATAATGGCGGTTATCGCCCGTGGGCCGGAACCATTCCTAGCCTACCTAACTAGGCGGGAACTCCCGAAGACCAAAATGAGGCCCGCTGCATAATGCGGCGATCTAAAGCCTATAAAGTCCATGAGGAGAGCTTTATAAGAAAAGCACAACATGAGTCCTTCAAAGGTGTATCTCCGAAGAGGAAGGCGCAACCTCTGGCTGAAATTCATGCGGACTGGGTGGGCACCACGCGCAGCCAATTTGGGTGGGCAACCTCCGGCTGAAATTCGTACAGGATTTTATTGGCCGACGGCCGGGCGAATCATGCAGATTTAGTCAACGATCGTCGGTTGCCAGCTTTTGCTAACCAAAGCCACATGCCACCTACCGGCCTCAAAACTATACCCATCACCTGGCCGTTCGCGGTGCAGGGGCTTGACATGGTTGGACCCCTTAAGGGGAACCCACAAGCAAAAATACCTATTGGTCATGGTGGATAAATTCACCAAATGGATAGAGGCCAAACCTGTTAAAGCGGCGAATCGGACGGTGATAGACTTTATATCAGGGGTAGTTCACCGTTACGGTGTCCACCACAGTATCATCACTGATAACGGCACCAACTTCACATCCGATGAAGTCAAATTATGGTGCAAAAACATGGGCATCAAGCTCGATTACGCCTCAGTCTATCACCCTCAAACCAACGGCCAAGTCGAACGAGCAAACGGTCTAATCATGAGCGGCATTAAACCCAGACTAGTGCGGTCCCTCAAGGAATTTAACACGCACTTGGTTGAGGAGCTCGACTCCATACTCTGGGTGCTGCGGACCACGCAGAATCGTACTACCGGATTCACACCATTTTTTATGGTATGCGGCGCGAAGGCAGTCCTGCCTGCGACATAATTCATGACTCACCTTGCGTGCGCATGTATGAAGAAAGAAGCCGAGCTCGATCGGCGGGACAGTTGGGCGCATTGGAGGAGGGCGCGGCGTGGCAAAAGCTTGTTCCGCATTCTATCAACAGCAGGCTCGAAGATACCAAAGCAGGAAATGCGGTACAAAGCTTATAACGTTGGCGAACTAGTTCTATGCTGCGGACAAGAAAAGGACAAACTCAAGCCCAAATGGGAAGGTCCCTTGATCATCGACCAGGTCTTGACGGCGGAGACATACCGTCTGTAAAGCGCATCGGATAACCGACTCGAGCGAACCCATGGAGCGCAGCCCGTCTCACGAAGATTCTAGGCCTAAGCGCGGACTTCAAGTTCGTTTCCTTCCTCCGTCCACATTTTCTATTTTTGATGTCTTTTATTTCTCTCCTTCCTCCTCCTTCTTCCTGAAGCCTTTAGAGGCTCGTTTGCGCTTTGTTAGCACATATTTGTGTATTGTCTGCGCGCTCATCATATACAGGGGCTTCTTTACGAAGCTTATTTATCTGGGCTTCATGCCCAACACATCGTCAAACTTCCGCATGTACCTTTTATTCACCATTATATGCATCGATATGACTTAAGTTTTGGCCAAGATGGGTTGCACGGCTCTGTGCTTACCCCTCGTTCCCGATTGTTCGGCTAGGTGGTAAAGGAGCAACTCTACGATTATTACTGCGGGTCAGCCGGATGTGTACCTCGGTGGGTGAAGCGAAAGCTAAGCGTTCTTAAGGGAATATTCGGTCGGTGAATTGAAAGATGATTTTTAACTATTTACCCATCTGCCCCCAGATGATTTTCTGCTTTCATAGCAGCTTTGACATGCACTTTAGGGCATGCATCCCAGCGAAAGGAACCCTTAACGGAACTATTCTCCATGGAAGATGTTTCTTACTATCCATGTAATATAACATAACTAGTTGGGCACTTATCTGATACAGCAATAATGACCGGTACACCTTGTCTCCATGCATACCCCGGTTCCTATATAACCATGAAGGTATTCGGACACACTCCGGACTATTGGGTCCTGAGGTCGAAGCGAAAAGGTCCGCTATGACAAATGATCTACAATCCGGCTAGAAGACATTTTTTTCATGTCATATTTAATTACAAAGTCAACTTGACTCATTGTATTCCTCCCCAATGCCATCTAATAGGCTATCTAATTTACAATCTTCTTTGAGAATACTTGGCGGCCAATTCTACTTGGCCATACACTAAACTTCTGAGGATCTCCTTCCCATCAGGCCCCACTGAGTCCGACCTCGGCCATGTGGTTTGGGTCAACAACCGTGTACCACGTCTTCACCATGGCCCAGGCCTCCTGGCGCCTGACGGCAGGCCGATATCTTCCATAGTCGGAGCGCCGCCGTGCTCCTTGAAGCCGCTCCGCCAGCTCTCCAATGCCCTCGGGCGGGGAGATAGATAGCCACAAGGCTTGGCCGCGCCTTTCATCACTTGCGAAATCGTTCGTGCAGGTGGCGCGATTCGGGAAGAAGATCACCCACAAGCGGGCATCTCCTCTTGGGGCGACCTGTGAGCAAACCTACATACATGTTTATGTTAGTCGCCTTCCTCGCCGAACTCTTTCAAAGTTCGCTCAAGCACTTCTTGAAAATGCCGTGACGAAGCCGTCGATTCTCCTTCTGAGTCGAGACAAGCTGAGCACGAACATCCTTTAGTTCCTCACCCAGTTGGGTGTTGGCATCTTGGAGGTTATTTTTCTCCTGCCGTACTCTCGTAAGCACGCTCTCGCCAGCCTTTAGCTGACGTAAAAGTTGTTGCTTGTCCGGATCTAGTCCGGCGCCATCTGCAATATTTTTGTCAGATTTACACACCCGCCGCACTTCATAAACTATTTATCTTTTGAAGCATATGTTACCAGAGGGGGTCTCTGTGGCTCCCCCTGTAGCGGCTCTGGCGGCCTCAAGTTGGGCCTTGCATTCTTTAAGCTCCTCGGACAGTCGGGTATTCTTTTCTGTAAGATCCTGCATAACAAATGATCCTTAAATCAGTTATTCTAACTATTTTAAGTCTCGGGGGCTACTGGCATATACAACTATCATATCTCCTTACCCGTATATCCTTTACATCTGCTCGTGGCTCTGGCTAGACCATCTTGGCGGCGCAGTGCGCATCTCCCGAATTGAAGGCATTCAAGGCCTCTTGGGAGAAACACGCGTCACGAAGAACTGTCCGTGGCGCTTTGTGATTCATGGCGCTCTCCACCTCGGAGTTGGTGGCGGACAATTTGTCGGCATCCTCGTCGGAGGAGCATCCGGCGCGTCTCGTGCTCGCCTCAGCCTCGAGACCCGGCTTTGAAGCCTGGCGGTGGAGGTTCGATTAGCAACCTCTCCGGACTCGATCCGCGGCGCTCTTTTTCTGAAAAGAGCACTAGCATTAATCGCCTTCGAGTCAATCACAGGGAGTATGGTGACACGCCATACCGTTCTTGGCGGAGTTTCGATCCGGACCGCACTTGCCCTTGTTGGCTGGCCACGGTGGCTCGGCTTCTGCCTCGAAGGTACCCCTGCGAAACACCATTGGCATCGGTGATCAAAAAGTAAGCATGGATGGGTCATTATCGGGGTTTTGGGACCTCGGTCTCGATTACTGTGAGGCTGGAAGTATTCCGGTAATCGGCCGTAATGGCAACAAAGCATTATCGATGCTAAGTTGGTAGAACACCCGTCGATCAACTCCACCTTTATATCTGGATCCTCTTGGAGGCCGGATCGAGGGACCGTTCCGGATACTCGGGTTGTGGGGGCGAGCTGTGTATCTTCTCCACAGTCCGGCGCAGTTCCTGCGCAGAAACCATGAAATGAGATATTTAATCAGGGGAACACGGATTGGACAGGCCACAAAGGTGTTTGCTTACCCAGCTTTGAGGATTATTCAAAGAAAACTCGCTCAGTGGGTTGACACGGAGAAAATCCTCCTCCTCCCCTTTATACATGGCAAACAAGGTCTTCACCAGTTTGGTGACCGATCCCGGCCCGTTGCGGCCATGGCGGGTGGCGTCCTCCTCCCCGTTGTACTCCCACATGGGGTGGCCCCTATATTGAAGCGGCTGCACTCCCTCATAATGCAGATTGCCATGACTCCAATCATGGTCAATCCGGCATGAGCCAGTAATCTTATACGGCTCATCAAGTAAAGGACATCCCGATCATTTTCCCTCTAGGGAGTCCGCGGGCGCCAGCTTAGGCGCTTCTTCAGAGGAGCGTTGCTAAACTCCGGAAGGCCGATCCGAACAGGATCCGGTAGCGGGACGTCCTCCATGTAAAACCATTCCGAAGGCCAGTCTTCGGACGCCTTCTTCAGGGTTCCGGATAGATATCCGGTCCCGGCGATGCGCCATAGTTCGCCTCCGCCCACTTGATATATTGACCCCTCATGAGAACGGGGTACTAGCCAGAATAATCTCTTCCACGGCGCGAAATGAGCCTCGACGCCCAAGAACAGCTCGCAGAGGGCCACGAAGCCCGCGATATGCAAAATGGAGGCAGGTGTAAGGTGGTGCAACTGGAGGCCGTAGAACTCCAAGAGCCCTCGGAGAAACGGATGGATTGGAAATCCGAGCCCTCTTACTAGATAAGAGATGAAGCATACCCGCTCTCCTTTAGAGGGATCGGGGACACTCTCCGCTTGCTTTCCGCCCTTGTAGGTGGCCAGTCCGGCTCGAACCGGAACCATGAAGGCCGGGGGAAGGAATCCCTTGGTTTGGAGTATAACTAGCTCGCTATGCGGGACTGAGCATCTCCCCCAATTTCCAGGCTGAGGGTTGGGAGCGCGAGAGGAGGAGCCGCATCGGCTGTCCATGGTGGAATGGGCTTTGGTCAGAGGCGCTCCGATGAAAGCTCGCGAAGGGGGGATGGTGTGACTCAAATCTAGATCCTCGCCCCTTTTGTAGGCAGCTCATTTGCGCAGCTAGTGGGGTAAGTGTAAAAATACCCTGGCTTTTCGCATTCGTTCAAACACGTGGAAGATGGCCATTATTGGGCGTAGAAGCCAAGGAGCGCAGCATTTATCAGAAGCCGGACACTATTCGACAAGTATATGGAATTTGGAGAAGAACCTGCCTCGCAATGCCGAAAACAATCAACGCGCCGGACTCATCGTCATTGAAGCCTGGTTCAGGGGCTACTGAGGGAGTCCCGGATTAGGGGGTGTCCGGATAGCCGAACTATCACCGTTGGCCGGACTCCTGGACTATGAAGATACAAGATTGAAGACTTCGTCCCGTGTCCGGATGGGACTTTCCTTGGCGTGGAAGGCAAGCTTGGCGATACGGTTATGCAGATCTCCTACCATTGTAACCGACTCTGTGTAACCCTAACCTATCCGGTGTCTATATAAACCGGAGGTTTTAGTCCGTGAGGGACGAACAACAATCATACCATAGGCTAGCTTCTAGGGTTTAGCCTCCTTGATCTCGTGGTAGATCTACTCCTGTACTACCCATATCACCAATATTAATCAAGAGTAGGGTATTACCTCCATCGAGAGGGCCGAACCTGGGTAAAAACATCGTGTCCCTTGTCTCCTGTTACCATCCGCCTAGACGCACAGTTCGGGACCCCCTACCCGAGATCCGCCGGTTTTGACACCGACAGGCAGGGTTTGTCATCTGATAGTCCGGTGGCTCAAGGTGACGACGAATGATTAGAGAACCATTTGATGTATTGTGCATGATGAAGTATTATTATGGAGGACAAGAACCATCTGAACATTTTGTGCAGTTCCACTAAAATCAAGCTGAGCATCCCTGTGGATTTCGTATTTATATGCTGCCAGAAAACAAAGACACATCAGCACACACATGAATATCGTCCCGAGTGTCAACCCACCAATCGGTGGACTAACAGATTACCATACCCAGATGCCCCATCATTGTTGCTTAGAGTGACATTGACAGACTTGGAGTCTTGTCCTAGCTTCTTGATACTTGTTTGGGCACTTGTTTGCCTAGTGTTCCTATGAACCACAAGTAAAGCAGTCATCTCTGCAGACTAGTCATGTCACCAGCATCTACTAATACTCTGTAAAGCTTCTCGATCATTCCTTGTGTAATGTAGTGCAAACAGTGACTGCTTCTTTCTGCAAAGTGGTAAGACCAACTGGACCCACTAATGCAGCAGTTTGCCTTAGACACATTGGCTCCTCTTGTGCAATTCAACTATGTCGGCGTTCTGGGAACGGGGGTCCCCAGACTTGCCTGCCTGCGGCCTGTGGCGTGGCTCAAAGGGGGGCCCATCACGCCCATCTTCATCAAGACGAGCTCAAGACCCTCGTGAGGGGCCAAGATTGCAGGGCGGACACATGGGGAGCTTCTCTCGCACGGCCTCATCAAGGTGGCTCGCGAGGAGGCGGAGAGATCAAGGCGGGGCACCTCACGAGGTGCCCATGACGCAAGCCATGACGACCAAGGGCGCCAGGAAGGCGCCAGCCCGCGCAGTGTCCACCTTTCCTCTTTGGTGCAAAGGGAGCAAGCGCAGGCGAGAGCATCAAGCAAAGGCGTCCATTTTGGTGCAACAAGACCAAGACCAGCCCAACGGCAGGAAGGAAGCCATTGTGGAGCCCAAGCCGGCGTCACCACCAGAGCCTTTGACAGGCAAGGACCAACTTTAGTCAGGATAAGTGTACCAGATGTTCCCCTTCAAAATGGCCAATTGTTGGCGCCCTTCCCACTCAATATTTGGGAAGAGGCCCAGGGCCTCTGCCTATATAAGTAGAGCTAGCCACCATAGTAGAGGCATCAGATCAATAGCCGGATGCACCTTGGACAGAGAGAGAGAGAGAGAGAGAGAGAGAGAGAGAAGGCGACTGAACTCCTCCAAGCAGTTCATCGCCCCGGCCAAGAACAGACCCTCGCGAGGTTGTTCTTCCTTGTATTGTTCCTCACCATCAGCCCAAGAGGCAATCCACCACACCACAAACTAGAGTAGGGTATTACACAACAACGGTGGCCCGAACTAGTATAAACCTTGTGTCTCTTGTGTTGTTCCTTTCGTAGTTTAGATCCTAGCGAGGCGGCGGGGTACAGGTAGGTAGAGGGCGAGATCTCCGCGCGCACCCAGTGTTCGAACCTCAAGGGTCTGCGGAACCCGAAATCCGACATTTGGCGCGCCCAGTAGGGTGCGCCAGATCCGCTTCCCGCCACTTCGCGGTCCCGTCAGATCGTCACATCATGTCGGGCGACAGGCAGCAACCCCGTCCTCTGGCGGTTTGGCCTGCCCACGCAGAGCCGCCGCCTCGGCGACCCCATGCCCTGTGCAGCTCAAGGGTCCGCAGGGGGCCGGAAGCCGCGAGCGACGCGACAGGCTTCGACAGCTTTTTCACGCCGCATGCAGCGCGGTCGGCAACGAGGGCTCTAACCATGCCGCTGCCGCGACGCCAGACACCCACCGGGAGCAAAGCGAACTCGAGGGCCGCGCCACGCGTGGCCCGGAGTTACTGCAGTGCAGGCTTCGAAGACGGCCGCGACAAGTCGCTAGAGCAGGTGGCAGAGCTCCTGGCTTCGCCGCCTGGGCTCACCCTTCGCAGATCCAGCTCCCACCTCAGGTCCAGGCGGTCTGCAAGGGGCTCCACCGCGGTCAGGCTCCAAGGCTACTCCAACACCGGGCGAAGCTTCAGCACCGGGCCAGTGCAGCGCCGCCCCGCTCCCACCAATGAAAGAAGGACTGCTGCGACCCACGGCCCCAAGGCAGCTGCCACACCCCTGTGTGGGCGCCCTGTAGCTGCATGGCACGCTGAGCACTATGGCACGGCTCTTCGGGATGACGGCCCCTGAAGAATACGTGCTCCATATGATGGACCAAGGGCACCAAAGATGAGGGGAGCAAGGCTCGCCTCCTCAGCCCAAGTCCGGGGGACGAGGCGACAAGCCGAGCTCTTCCAGAGCCCCGTGAAGGCCCCACCAGCCACGCTTAGAAGCGACGATTATCGGGTACCACTAATTCTCAGAGCAGGCATACGTTAATCATGAATCGCAGGAGGTGCAGGTCGCCACAGCGAAAAGCGGTTGCCCTGCCCCGCAGTCTCCTACCCTCGGGAGGAGGGCGCCGGGGCTGCAGGAGAGGGGCCGAGATCCCGCATCACCACCGCGCGGCGGAGCAAGGCGTTTCAAGAGGTAGGCCCTCGCTGGGAGGTGCCTCAGGGCCAGCCCCTGGGCGGAGGACCCATGGTCGTTGGGAATCACTGGCGACCACTCTACCCCATCGGCGGCGCCCCTGGTTCCGGTCGCCGCTGATGGCACTAGAGTGCGCGCAAGGCGGGCCTCGTCTGGCGATATGAAGCAAGGCGGTACTGTGGAAGAAGTCCCAAGGTGCCTGTGAAGCTCGCCGCCTGTGACACTCTCACGTAATAATGAGTGGGGCTGTACACGCCTCGAGTCTCAGGGTGCCACTCAGCCCTGGGCTCCCTCCCACGCCCTGGCGCACTTAGTTCGCTGGCTGTGTGAAGACGCCCAAGACTAGACTAGGTGCCGGACGCGCCTTTTTTGTTTGCTTTCATTGCTTTTCCTTTGGTTGTCACTTTCCCCGCTGGATTTAAGTTGATTCAATTTGAGATTTGCATGTGTTTGGGGAAGGGGTGCTTAGTCTCGCTCGAGAAATCTCTTATGCTCCTTGTTACCGCTTTTGCCTCACTGCCTGCCCCTCGTGAGCCCCTCATGAGCCGGGTTGGGCCTAGCTTGCAGCCCAGACTGCCGCCACCAGATCCTCTCAGGAGGCTTTACTGCAGATCCCACGGTTCGATCGAGACACTCGAGACGCCACAGCCCTCCATAGGCTATCTCAGATTCGCGTGGGACAAAGGTAAACTAGTCAGCCACTTGGCACAGGCGTACGGGTGATATAGCATCTACTAATATGCAGAACACAAGTTTTACATGAGGGGCTCCCCCTCCCAAAATGCTCTCACAACCGTCAGGGCAAAACCTGAGCTCCATTCGCGGCAGAAACAGAACGACGCGCAACAATCGGATAAATCCCCAATGCATCCTCAGGGCACCTCCTGAATTGTCGCTGGCGTCGCTGGCCTCGCTGTCGCTTCCTTCTGCGCCGTCACCAGCGCGCCTGTGGCCATTCACCACGCCGCCTTCATCAGCGGCCACGATCACGCCATCGTTGTCCTAAGCAAAGACCCTGACAAGGGCGTCCACGTTGTCCTCCACCCAGTGCGCCAGGTCGTCCCGGACGGCCTGGGGTACTGGGGCGATGCCGGCGTCGAAGTCGAAGTGGGGGTCCATATTCCGGAGATGGCTAAAGACGCGGGAAAAGGTGCGCCCGAGTAGGGCGCGGCTCCTCTTCTCCACCAACCTGTTGGCTCTGACCGACCGCGCCTCCAGCCGCGTCACCACGTCGGTGAAGAACTGAAGGTTGCCGGCGTGAGTTAATCTGCGGCGCGTTCGCCAACAACCGCAGCAGATGTTACCCAAGGCTGTGTTGATCTCCCGAGCGCAGGAGTATGGGGCGCGTTTCATGCTCCAGATCCGCCACCGGGCGATCTCGTCTCGCAGACTGTCGCTGACGACGGCCTCAGCCTTCGCCCACCCATTGGCGAAGAAGAAGCACCTCGGCACGGGAGGTAGTTAACTCCTCCTGCGCCACCTCAAGGGCGGCCCAAAAAGCATCGCCCGCCGCCACTTCCTCCTGCTTGCCCTCAAGGCAGCGGTCCTACCTTCGCCTCAGCCCGATCAACCCAGCCTCTCCTCGAACTCGCGCCAAGGTTCAGCGCCGCTGCCGCCACCCGACGCCCGACCTCCTCCAGACACGGGCTTCCCGCCGCAGCGACATCATCCTCCACCGCCACCAAGCGCGCCCTTGTTTCAGCGCTCATACTCACAGACGCTGCTCAGCGGCTTCCAGCAGCCGCCTCCTCATGCTTCGAGCTCACTGGGTTGCCCGAGGCCACCTTCATCGACGCAAGGGCCGCCTCACGCAGCTCCACCTGCTTCCTCCGTGAGCTGCATCGGGCCAGAGCTCCGCGCCCGCCTCCTCTCCGCTGCCTCTCGCCGCAGGTCAGCTTCCCGAGTCTCCTCAACGGCCCGAGAACGGACCTCCCGAGAGGCCGCCAGCGACGCTTTGGCCTCTCGTTGTCAAGATCACGATGGCGCTGCAGGGCGACAGCGCCTTCAGCACCGCGCCTCCGCTGCCGACGCAGCCTCGGCCTCGAGGCGCTGCTTCATCATCGAGCTCTTACCAAGCAGGCTCACCGCATCAGCCGCCCCAAGAAACCTTGGCGAAGAGTGACGCCCCGCACGCCAGCACGCCTTCCACACCATCATCCGCCCTAAGTGAGCCCCGGCAACGAATCAGCACTCCTCCCGGCAGGGGGGGGCTAGCGCCTCCACGCGGGCACGCCGCCAAAAGCCCGCCAGAGCCAGCCCATCCCCAAGAAAGAGCGCAGGGAATACCTCAGCCAATCACGGTCGACGACCAGACGAGAAGCCCACGGCAGGCTGGCTATGCCACGAGAAGGCTCGCGAAGGAGGGTCGCGAGGCGCGCGGGGCCGCGGTGCGCCTATGGATTGTTCGTCTCTCTGATTGGCCTCACCACGAGGGCCCTGCTGCTCAGGGTGCTCGAGGACGGTGGAGAGGGCGGAGCCAAGGGGGATGGCTCCTCAGCCATCTCCGTAAGCTCGCCAGGAAGGGCCCTGTGGAGCAAGGATCAGTAAAAGCAACTGAAGGATCAGGAGCTAGAAAAGGGGAAGGCTTACTCGTCGGTGGTGAAGTACTTCCTACGGTTCAGCAGGCGGCAAGGGTAATCGTCACCCAAGGCCTCCCTTCTCTTCCGGAGAGCCTCGAAGTCCACGCGGAAGCGACCCAAGAGTTGAGCGCAGGGGTCAGCCTGCGACGAGGAAGGAGCGTCAAGGCGACCCGCGTCGGGGGCGTCCACCTGATGCACGCCGCCGGCCACCTCACCAAGAAGAGTAGGTGGGGCCCTAGGGGCCTCAGCCGCAGGCATTGCGGGCAGCTGCTCGCCACCCCCAGCCGCGGCAGCCTGGGCCTCAGGAGCTGCCCCCTCAAGAGCGCCGCCTGGCACCGTCACCCCGGCGGAGGCCCCCTCGGCCTCCAGCGGCCCATGCCTCCCTGCTCCGCCACTTGAGGAAGAGCCGCCGTGGCCGACTGGAAGGGCGGCCACCACCGCGGGGCTCTCACGAGGCCCCCGGAGGCCAGTGGGGCACAGCCCCCATTCGTCGAAGACGGGCATCTGATTTACAAAGTCGCCTGCCTGCTAAAGTAGCAGAAGGCCCCCCCTGCCGGATGCTGCCAGGTTGGGATCCCAAACCAGACCAAGAGCACCTTCTCGGGCGCCAGCGCCAGTCCTCTTCCGAGCCTCATACGGTCTACACGCCTCACCAAGGCCCACATCCGGGCGAGAGTGACGTTGGAGAGGGCAACACGGCATAGCAGGAACTCCTTCACCACCTTGGGCGCCACACGCCAAGCTCCCTCAAGAACGCAAAGCGGCGCCATGCATTTAAGACAAGCCGGAACTCGTGAGCGCCTCCCCGCCCCACCTGAATTGGGGACAGCAGCAGCGAAGATGGCTTCACATCGTGGGGCTGGGCACCCCACGCCCACGTGACAGCCACTGGTCATGAACCCAAATAAGGCGGAGGAAGGCTGAAGTCAATCCTTGAAGCCGCTGTTTCAGATGCAGCGATGAAGCTCACACACCCTGAACATTGGGTGGGGTCAACAAGGCGCAGAGAGAAGAAGTGGCGCAGCAAGGTAACTGATGGAAGGATGCCCATCATCGCCTCGCAAACAAAGGCGAAGACCGCAAGAAGAGTAATGGATTCTGGACCCAAGTGCATCATATGGATCTAATAGTGGGAGAGCACTGCATTGAAGAAATCAGAGAAGGGGGGAACCAGCCCTGCCCACAGGGCGTCGGCAAAATACCGAACCTCGGTGACTATCCTGTCGATGGAGAAGTGGGACGCGGGCCAGGCCGTCGTCCTCCCGCATTCGTTGAAGATGGTGGCCAAAGCCGAGCTGACCTTGCCCAGGCCCTCTCGATTGAGTATAATCGACCGATCGATGGCGGGGGCCGCCGACGACGGTGAGCGAGGCGGAGGCACCGGCTTTTTCCCTCTTCCCTTCTTCGTCGGAGCCATGGCAACGGAAAGGGGGGGAGGCTTGAGATTGGATTGAGAGCAGAAGCTGGAGTTCGAGAGGAGGAAGAGTGGGGGACGGTAGAGCAGCGCAAAGGGGAGCGGCTGTGTGCGGCTACGAGTCCGCCTAGCACGGCACAAAATAAGGAGGCGGGGAACAGTGCCGCCACGCCCAATCAACCGCCACGCTGGCGCCCAAGGCTGCAGGCTGTTAGGGCCCGCTGCACTCGTGACTTTCCCTTCGCCTCGCTGGCCAAGCCCGGGCGCGCTTTGGGCCCGGGGCTACTGTCATGCTTTTGGGAACGGGGTCCCCAGACTTGCTCGCGCCGCTGTGGCGTGGCTCAAAGGGGCCCATCACGCCCATCTTCATCAAGACGAGCTCAAGACCTCGTGAGGGACCAGATTGCTGGGCTTGACGACGTGGAGCTTCTCGTGCACGGCCTCATCAGCTGGCTCGCGAGGAGGCGGAGAGATCAAGGCGGGTACTCACGAGGTGTCCCATGACGCAAGTCAGGATTTACCAAGGGCGCCAAAGGGCGCCAGCCTCACGCAGCGCCCTCCTTTCCTCTTTGGTGCAAAGGGAGCAAGCGCAAACAGAGCATCAAGCAAAGGCGCCCATTTTGGTGCAATAAGATCAAGACCAGCCTAACGGCAGGAAGGAAGTCATTCAGGAGCCCAAGCCGGCCACCACCAGAGCCTTTGACAAAGAGGACCAACTTTAGTCAGGATAAGTGCACCGGATGTTCCCTTCAAATGGCCAATTGTTACGCCTTCCCCGCCAATATTTGGGAAGAGGCCCAGGGCCTCGCCTATATAAGTAGAGCTAGCCACCATAGTAGAGGCACCGGATCAATAGCCGGATGCACCTTGGACAGAGAGAGAGAGAGAAGGCGACTGAACTCCTCCAAGCAGTTCATCGCCTGCCAAGAACAGACTCGCGAGGCTGTTCTTCCTTGTATTGTTCCTCACCATCAGCCCAAGAGACAATCCACCACACCACAAACTAGAGTAGGGTATTACACCACAACAAAGGGTCTTAACTAGTATAAACCTTGTGTCTCTTGTGTTGTTCCTTTCAGAGTTTAGATCCTAGCGAGGCGGCGGGGTACAGTAGGTAGAGGGCGAGATCTCGCCACAGCACCCCAAGAGTTCGAACCTCAAGGGTCTGCCAGAACTGAATCCGACAAACTAAAATCAAAGTCTAAATAAAACCGAGCTTTAATTTTGATATCCCCTGTAAGCAACAAAAGGTATAAGGGAAACAATTATCGAGAAATAACGGTTGATGACTTGTACTCCCGTAAGAAAAACATCTACTAATCTACCTTATCTTAATGGGAAACAAAGCAGGAGAGTAGCAATTCTCAATCATTGTGATTCATTCATATTAACCGAGACATTATCTTAACAATGCCTTGTTTCAACATGTATAAAGAACGACAAAGCAGAAAAGTATCATTCCTAAAACAATGCGACTGATTCATTTTAACAGAGACATTATCTTAACAATACCTTGGTTAAACATGTAGAAAGAACTACAAAGCAGGATAGTACCATTTGTAAAACACTGTAACTGATATATAATAACAGAGACATTATCTAAACAATGCATTTCTTAAACATGTACTACGGTCAATCCCTAACAGAAATGGTACTCCTGTCGATCCCTAACAAGTGTTGCAGTTTTGAACTAAGATTCAGTAGTTAATTCTGAGGAAAGTAAGTACTGACCTTTCAAGAACAAGATTTGAAACAACGCCTGAGGTGGATCTAAAAGAGATCTCAACACATATATGGAAATCCGGTCTCATTTTGTGCAGTTCCACCAAAATGAAGCGAAGCAAAATGTCGCAATAGCAACAAGTTGAATAGATATCCCTGTTTTAACAGAGGCAAAAAAGGAATCAATTACTGTCCAATAAAGGAGGATGAAACATGCGGCCACAAAAATGGTAATCCCGCCAATCCCTAACAAGTGTTGCAGTTTTGTAACATCCCAAATTTCCTATTTGGAATGTTTTACAATTATAGCTAAGCATCCTATGCATCCTGTTTGAATTTGAATGTCATTTGAAGTTTCAGAGAATTTTGAGTTTTGAATTTGAATTTCAAACTTTGGCAAGTGGGAAACATTTCAAAAACTAAGCCTGATAAATACTTGTCAAAAGTATGAGAGGAGCAAACATGACACTCCAAAATATCAGAGGAAAACATTGCCAAAAGATTTGGATTCAAATTTGAATTTTATTTGAATTTGAAAAAATGGATTTTATAAAGTTTGATTTTGCCTTTGGAAAATGTTCAAATGAAAGGAATATTCCCCGATCATTTTGGTATATATATACCCTATATAAAATATTTATAGATATTGTTTTATTTCTGTTTTTGTTTTATTTAAAATAAATAAATTTTAAAAGAAAAACCCCTGGGCGCCAACTAGGCCACCCCTGTGCCCAACAAGGCCAAGACTCCACCAGCCCTGCCCCAGCCAAGGCCCACTGCTAACTGCCAGCCCAGCCAACCGACCAGCCGACCAGCCCGCCTCCGCCTAAAACCCCTGTGCCTCGCCACCCGCCCCCTCTCTCTCTCTCATCGACCTGGGCCCGCCCCCATCTTTCCTCGCGCCACGCCATTGACCGATCATTGAGATCGCCGGATCCCGGCGATCCGGATCCCGATCCGATGCCGATCGCTCAAGCGAGGACGACCTCAGCTATAAAAGCCGCCTCCGCACCCATCCCCGAGACCTCGCTGACCTCTCCTCCCGCCGACTCACTGAGACCCGAGCCTCCGCCGCCATAGTCGCTGCCGCCGCTCTAGGCCACCCCGATCACCCCGACCCCACCAAACTCCTCACCGACTCCCTCAAGACTCAAGACGGCGACTCAGGCTGAGGCCCCGACGCTGAACCTCGACGATTTCGCCACGCCGTCGCCGACCTGTAAGCCACCGAACCTCCCCCGTCCGATCTCCTAGTGAACGGCCACGATTAGAACCCCAGGGGTATCTTTTATAAAAGACCGCTTCTGTTCGTCCGGTTTATTAGTTAGGGTTTTAGTTATTTAGCCGGTCCGCTTTTAGTTTAAACCAATAGGCCCGTTAGGCTATTTGATTTTAAAGGTACAAGATAGGCCCATTAGGCTTTTTTCTTTATTTTTGATTTTCTGCTTTTAGCGTAATAGTTTACATTTTGAAAAATTTATATCTTTTATTCTGTTTAATATTTTTAGGTGATTTTTTTTGTTGGATTGCAAATTTTATGTAGTTTCTGTAGAATATATATTTAGCTATGTTAAAATTAATTAAAATTGCTTTAATTTAGTTTTAGTCAGAATAGTAAATCTGCTATAACTTGAGTTAGAAAAATTATTTTTGGATGATTCTTTTTGTCCCAACTTTATTTTGACATTGCCAAACCATAGAAATTAACTTGGGTATTTTAGGATTAATAAATAATTAGTTTTAAGCAGAATCTTATTAATCCTAATTAATTAGCTAGATGTTGTTTTCTTATTAATTTAATTAGTAAATAAATTTATTTTAACATGTGATTGATTATTCTAGGATAGTTTCTGTCACTTTATAGGATGAACTTTTATTTATAATTAATAAAAGTTTTATTTTTTTCCTAATAGAAATTTGATTAGCCTAAAATGAGTTTTATAATAGCTTTTAATTAATTCTTTTTGCTCCTAGTTGCTTAGTGAGTTCTTTTTCTGTTAAGTTAACCTAAAACCATGATTAGGTTATGTTAGAAAATTTTTATTATATAAAACTATTCTAGTTATTGTTTGAAGTAGGAAAACTTTGAGTTGGTTTTCTTTGAGTTTTCCTTTGGATTTTGATTTGGTTGTTTTGGTGTGTTATGTTGCTATTGTTATGTTGTATGTTATGTGATCCTATGCTATATGCTTATTGTGTTATTGTTTGTCTCGGTAGAGTTTCCTGAGTGCGTAAGCTTGCTACTACTTAGTCTTTAGCTTACGAAGATCATCAAGAAGGCAAGTTTTGATCATGTTATTTCTATACCTATGTTTTGTGCATTAGTAATTGTCACCACCCCACCATGCATGCAGTAGTGAAATTGAAGTCATTAAACTTGAGTAGTATCATGTGGTAGGATGAACCAATCCCTTGTTACCATGACCCCGGATTTAAATAGTTACTTGCTATGCTCAGAGACGGGTTTTGGGTTGAGTGAAATTCATAAGCAAGATGTGAGAGTCAATGATGATGACAACCCCATGAACTACAATGATCAAGATGGACTTCGAAAATCACTACTGGGTGGAGGATTTGTTGACGGCACCTGGAGAACCCAGTGGTGGCGGGATGCATGGAGAAGTGCCATGACATCTTGGAAAGCTTCACCCAGCCACGAAGAGAAGGATGGATGCCCCATGACCGAAGCTTATCTGCAGCCGCAAGCCATTATGGGCTCGCTGGGTTGACCCTAGTAGTGACGCTGGCTGGACGGTACTACGAGATGTAGAAGAACGGTAGGATTGATGGGTACCGCAGTAGCCGTAAGAACTCTTTGGAAGACCTCGTTTATTCGTCCGCCTTCAAACACCATGAAGTGTGAAGACTTTAAAGGAGGGAATGATTCTTATGGGAAAGTGCGCAACCTCTGCAGAGTTAAAGATCTAATCGATTAGCCGTGTCCCTGTTACGGACATTTGAGCCTCTCGAACTTGGAAGTATTCGGATATCTCAACACTAAAACTAATAAATTAATTTGAGGGGTTTTATGACTTAATAATTGGGAACTAGATATTGGTTGGCGGAACCATCTCAATAACTACCAACAATTGTAGTAATTTGCAAGCAAGTCCACAGTAGTAGGATAAAATTTGCTTTTCGCAAAATGATGAAACTTAGAGCTCCACAGCCAAAATGCATATAGTGTTAGTAACTTTATTATTGTTATTCTTCATGACTTGCCGCCTTATTCCAAAAGCTGATTCTACATGGCTGCAACGTATTATGTTGCGTAGATATATTCCGATCAGAGTGAGGCTACGCCCGCGCTTGGCGATCATTGCCCTTGGAGTCGGATGGACTCGCTTATCTTCGACGCTCCGCAAGCATTTGTAGTTTATTTCTCATGAGTTGGCCTTGAGCCGAATTTATTCCCTTGTAATAAAGACTCTATATGAGAATCGCTTAATGATATTCAGGTGTGATTGAACTTTGATTACTTTATCGATGTAATCGTGAGTACCAAAGATGATCTTGGGATGGTACGTATACGTAGATTTGACCGATTTTGGGTCAGGTCGCTACAGAGATGGTATCAGAGCACACACGCTGACCGTAGGATCGTGAACCCCAGGATCGGAAAGCCATAGGAAGAGACCATTTACTTTGAATCCTTTTCATTCCATAATTCTCCCCTGCTCAATTCTCGACTCTTCTCCCATTTTCAACATTCTAGATGGCCGCCGAGTTCACCCCGCTTTTGCTACGGAGTTCGCCACTCGATGAGACGATGCCCTTCGAAGAAAGCTGGTCCAGATGGTGAAGCAGCTGAAGATTGCTCTCCTCGATCACTGGAAGCCAACTAATGCACTTCCGACGGACACCCGCTACAGGATTGAAGTGCATATCCTGTGGAGAACCTTCGGAGGACACACGGAGCCGATTGACTTTGAGTTCACCGAGTTCAACCGATCATCGGAAGGGACGTGGCGATCTATCGAGCACTTGGACATCTCCGAGAGGAGTACAGGCGAGCTCGATCACTCTGACCTCGCCATGGTTTCTCGCAGGCAAGGAATGGAGATATCATCCGCACCATTGAGGACGATTCCACTCTCTCGTACATCCAGACTTGGAGTGTCTTCGTGAAACGGAGATCAGATCACAGAACTCAAGACACACCGAAGCTTTTGTTCCGCTGAATCGAACTCGGAGGAGAAGGCACGCGCAGACTTCTTGGCCATGAGGAAGAAATCACGACTTCATGGAGACAATCGACGACCAAGATGAAGCTTGCCGCGATAGAGGAAAAGATGGACTTGGGAGAGGACCTTATCCGAGTGGAGATGAAGGACCTCGTGAGCAATGATCAGGATTTTGAAGGGAGTACCACTGAAGGAAGCCCCAAGAGGAGGCGCCACTGATGAAGACTTTTTAGTCGACCACCATGTATCTTTTACTTTTTCGTCGATCAGTTAGGCCGATATTTTTTTCTTCGATTAGTCATGAGCTTTTGTAATCGAGATTGAACCATGTTTGAGTGGAATGAATAAATGATTGGTGTGTTTATGTTTGTGCATTCATATGGGTAGTGTATTTCTCATAGACCATTGTTCTATTCTAATCTTCTCATCCACTCCAAAACACCAGATGCCTCCGAGACGTGACACCGGTTTTCCGCCGAGCTCACCCAGCTGCTCCAGCAAAGATAATGCAATCGATGCAGCTACTTATTCGTAATCGTAACAACAACGCCAACAACCCACCGCCACCACCCATCGTGGACAACTTGACTCGATTTCTGAGGTTGAATCCGCCGTGTGTTCTAGTAGCACCGAGCCGATTGTGGCTGATGATTGGCTCCGCAAAGTCGGAAGAGAGCTAGTCACCGTTGGATGCACCGATGTTGAGAAGGTGCGCTGTCACCGATCAACCGGATGGACCTGCAGCTTCTTGGTGGGAGAATTACACCGCCACTTTTCCCATTGGTGCCATCACTTGGGATCAATTCCAAGAAGTTTCGCACCGCCATGTCTCACCTGGAGCCATGAGTCTCAAGAAGCGTGAGTTCCGCAACTTACGCCAGGGAACCGCATCGCGGGCACAAGACGCGGATGAATTCAGCAAGCTCGCCGCTATGCCCTCATGATGTGGCCACAGATGCCGCCAGCAGGAGAAGTTCCTTGAGGGACTCAATGATGAACTGAGCATGCAGCTTATTGTGGCTACCTTCAACAACTACCGTGAGCTGGTAGACAAGGCCACCATTCTTGAAGGCAAGCAGCAGCAGATAGAAAGTCGCAAGCGGAAGTACAGCAGGGAAGCACAACTCGGAGCTCAGCAGAAGCCCCGCTATGCACCATACTCAGAGGGCACACCCATCATAACCATGGAGGCCATAACCATGGAGGAAATGGGAACAACCGCAGCCAGACAACAAGTCGGCCATGGCAATGGCAATGGCAACGGTAATGGCAATCAGCATCGTTCTGCCCGGCCCAAGGATCCGAGCCACATCACCGCCAAGTGCACAAGACAGGCACTATGCCACCGACGCCCGGAGGCCAAGCAGAGGAATGGAAATGGCAATGGAGGCTCAGCGAAGAAGCCAAACTTCCCTCGTGCTCGTGAACCACATCGACGTGGAGGACGCCTATGATCATCCGCATAATCGTGGTTGGTAAGTTTTATTGAATTCACGCTCAGTTTTGGTTCTTTGATTCTGGTGCAACGATTCATTCATATCAAGGGTAGTTGTGGAAAAGTACGGTTACCCACTAAAACCCTTAGAAGCCCCCTTCGCCGGGCCCACAGGAGGAGAAATGATGGCAGCGAGGCTGCCATGCAACCTCAACATCGGGAACCATAAATTTCCCGCAAACCTCATAGTGTTGGAAACCTGCACCTTGGATGTAATCCTAGGCATGGATTGGTTGTCAAATTTGAAGGGAACATAGATCTGCTCAAGAAGTCTATTCTCGCTCACCACCGGAGCGTAAGAGGATCAAGTATGTAGCCAGTACAGCCAGATGAAGAATCAGTGCATTTCTCACGGAGTTGTTCAGAGGAAGTGCCGAGTGCAAGAATTTCCGATGTGTTTCCGAGGAATTACCAGAATGCCACCGACAGGACATTGAGTTTCGATTGAGTTATTGCGGCACAGCCCCAATATCCAAGAGACCTTATCGGATGCCACCGAATGAGTTGAAAGAGATCAAGGATCAAATTAATGAGTTATTGGAGAAAGGATATATTCGCCAAGCTCATCACCTTGGGGAGCCCCATCTTTTGGTAGAGAAGAAGGATGGAAGCTTGAGGATGGTTGTGGATTATCGTGCATTGAACGAAGTAACCATCAAGAACAAGTACCCTCGCCGATGATCAATGACTTGTTTGATCAGCTTGTTGGAGCCAAGGTATTTCTAAGATCGATCTTCATCAGGTATCATCAAATTGAAGATTCGTGAAAAGGATATACCCAAAACAGCATTCACTACTGTATGGTTTATATGAGTATACCGTCATGTCATTTGATTGACTAATGCTCCTGCATACT
>CM038682.1:587244558-587441579 GCA_021605205.1 Aegilops longissima
TTTGATTCACAACAATTGGAAGATCACATGATGCAAAGAAGCATGGTGAGATTAAGTCAAACCACAAGAAAATGTACGGTTATAATGCTATTATGCTACTATCTCTTAGTCTTGTGCTTCATGAATAGGAATTTGAAAAGGAGGACAAGTGAAAATTAAAATTCCTCGTTTTTTTCTTTCAAGGAGACACTAAAGGAACAAATCCGTGTGCTCGATGGACAATATATATAACATGTAGAGTAAAAAAGAGATGCAACAAGTGTACAACCTCTTTGGCGAAGCCATGTCGATCTCAGCGTGATTGGGTTGGCCGGTGAGGATGCTCCGGCTGACTTTGCTGTCGGAGGAGGGAAGAAGATCTTAGGCGTCCGGAGATGGAGCCGAGTACTGCTCACTGTGATGGAGGGTTTAAATCGTTGGAGCAGCTCCGTGAGTTGTACTGCGCCGAGGCTGAAGCAGGACAAGAGAGACAACGAACAACGTTAACCTGAGTGGAATTCTAATAGCATCTCCAATACATGACGTAAAATACATAACCACAAAGTGCTAGATGTAAAATACATCAGCCGCTCATCTCTGAACTTAACTGTCAAAACTGAACTTAACTGTCGAAACTGAACCTAACTGTCCAAACTGAATTTTGTTGTCGAAACTGAATTTTGCTGTCGAAACTGAACGCACTAGCAAGGTGAGGCTACACGTCGGTCGACGACTTTTCATCTCTGTCACCGATTTTGCAGCCGTTGGATACGAAATCAAGGGCCTGCGGTTCATCTTCAACCTCCACCCCCACAGCCGCCACCACCACCGGCCAAACAGCAGCCCCGCCGCCCGCCCCGCAGCCACTCCCCACCGCCGATCCGCCGCCACCCGACCATCCTCTAGGCCCCCGTGCGAGCTTTTTCTCCGGCGATCCCCACGCCAACGCCGCCACCGCCAAGCGACCACCGCCCATCCTGAACCCTAAGATAGATAGTGGGTACCTCTCCGTGAGCCCCTCCTCACAAGGCTGGTTCTTCCTTCACCCCGTGAGCCCACCCCTTGAAATCGATGACCCAAAAGTCGATTCAGTCGATCAAGTGTAGCCAATCGAGCAGCATCGCAAGCAAGAGCAAGAGCGAGAGCAGCAGCGAGCAAGAGCAATAGCAAGAGCAGACCAGGCAGGGACCGAGAGCAAGAGCAGAGCAGCAGCGCGAAGCGAGCTAAAGCAGCAGCAGCTCCTATCGATGTGGACGCCGCCGCCGAGGGAGCGACGCCGTGGAGGAAGTGGCGGCGACGCCGCCGTGGATGGAGCCGCGCCGTTCGGCTCGGGACCGGCGCCGGCAGCACCGTGAGATCGAATCAAGAAGAAAATGCGCGATTAGTGTACAACCTCTTTGGTGGCGCCGATTAGGCCGCAGCTTCATCCGAGGAAACGGTGATGATGATGCTCTTCCGTGGTGCGGTGAAGACGGTGTGGGAATGGAGGTGGCGCGAAAGACGAGGGGAACGTCGGGCAGCTCCTTGGAGGTGGAGGACGGGGTGGCTGAACCGCGGACGATGAGATCGACGACGGATCCTCATCCGGTACGGTGGATGAGGGACGTCGAGGTGTTGCTGTGGACGACGTCGTCGGGGAAGAAGCTCCGGCTGGGTGGCGGACGGAGCAGGGTGTGGGGTTTCGTCGCGGGTTTTCGCGGCCTTGGTGTATGAATGGGTGGGCGGATGGGATGGCAGTGGGGAACCATGGCTTAGAGACGCGCTTGTCCGAAATGTGGGGTAAGTTACGAAAGTACCCCCACCGATTTGAGGCGGTTCTTTCGGTTCAGGGGTACCACGGGCATTTCACGTGTCGGGATTTCACAGAGGTGGGAGTTTTCGCCGTTGTAATTTCGAATAGCAAGGCGCGGGTTGAGATGGAGGGAGTTGTCGAGCACAACGAGACAAAGATATATCTTAAATATTTCGGCTAACAAGGCGCTGGTTGAAATTTCCTGACAAGCCTAACGTGTATTGTACCAAATCAATGCGCACTACAAATGTCATTCAAAACTTTGAATTCATGTTATGTTCAATTAAAATATTTCGCTACGTATAATGCATGCAACCTACTACTCAAATGAATGTTTTAGTGCATTCCAAACGATATACTACCGCTTCAATATGAACTAAATTTGAATAAGATCTACATTAATGATTGTTGTGAAGTCAAAGCATTTGAATTCGCTTTCTGTTTTAATAAGATCTACAATCATCATTATTGTCAAGTTAAACCATCGCTTGTGTATTATCTTCACAGCACACCACATGATTAGTCTCGAGTTACATATGAACTATGTGTACTATATGAACTCGAACTAGATTTTTTGAATCCACTTTATTTTGATTTCAAATCACATTACATTTCTAGCTCTAGCTAGATCTTCATAATCTAAACCATGTCTCATATGTATAATGTGTTTATCACATTATGTATGGTGCCCCGCCCCCTACGCCTACAAGTATTTAGATGTGAGTTGCAAACACCACACATTACCACAAATTCAAATAAAATGTGAGAATGTTCGATATATAGTATTGTTTAGATTGCTCGATATTTAGTTGTAAGCTGCAAACGCCGCACATTATCTCAAATTCAAATAAAATGTGAGATTGTTTGATGTATAGTATGGTTTAGATTGTTCGGCATTTAGCTGTGAGTTGCAAACGCCATGCATTATCACATTATGGTATAACATGTGCACAGCACGTGTATCACCGCTATATTCATGCATGCAATGTTTAAAACACTATGATCTCCTATTCAAATATATGAATCCGCTTTCATATCAAATTATGATCTTTGTTAGTCTCTTACACCCACACAATCCTCTAACCTTTGTAGCTACCACTAACTTTCTCTCGTGCATGCACACGCCCTCCTCGCCCTCCCCCTCCCTCGGCATTCTATCCACCGGGCACATTCATTTTTTCCTTTAGGTCGTTCTCCCAGAGTCTCCACAACTCCTTTCCGACACACACCGATCGATAAACCTCTCCAATGATGCCTGCCTACAACATACACACACAGCTTCAATCTCCTCCTTTATGTGTCCTTGCCTCGTGTCTCTCATATGGTCGACACACGTGTAAACTCTCACCCTCTTTTCATCGATCTCACAACCGCACACTCCTCCCCTATCTAGCTAGTAGTTGGGCCTCTCGCACCACCTCCTAGCTCCATTCTCTCTGTCTATCCGTCTCACTGGGCCTTATTTGCCTCTAACAAATGGACGACACCGACCGATCTCTCGCTATACATATAGCCAGCTAGGTCCTTATAACTCCTTTTACCCACACATCGATCGATCTACCTCATTAGTTGTGTCTCCTTCCTCCGACAAACAACAATTGATCTACCGATCTAGTTAGGTTTGCTTACCAAACACATGGTTCCCTTCATCATCCATGGATGCGTCCCGACAGATCTATCACGCATGTGCACACACGTAAACACATCCCCACTCTTATTGATAACATTGCAGTTCCACCTCGGTTTGTCTAGTAGGCCTCTCCCAACATCTCCGAGAAGCAACTCCATCACCCATCCAGCACTCTACCCTCTCCCTCCCCTCCTCCCTCTCTCTCTCTCTCTCTCTCTCTCTGTCCCATCATATTTCTCGTCCTTCAGTTATGTATGGATGTCGACCGATCTCCCTCAAGACATAGCTGGGTCTCTCCTTCTCAACACATATACGAGTCGTTCTACCTCTATAGTTAGGCCTCTGCCTACCCCTCCCCCACCCCTCCCCCCACACACACCGATACATCAAGCGCCTAGTCATGTCTCCCTGCCACACACAAACTTGACATGTGCCCCCTACGTTCAGTAGGCCACGCCGCCCTATATCTTTGACTTGCACACACACACACACACACACACACACACACACACACACACACACACACACACACACACACACACACACACACACTTTCGATGGCTCTCTTCATCGATCTCGCACCCACCCACTTGATCCTCTCTTGACTCTATCGATAGCTATGACCCTCCCTCTCTTCTCGTGGATTGCCCGACCCTCTATGTATGACATGGATAGGCCTCCATTTCACACACATTGAATGCAAAATTTTGTTTGAGATGTCATCGACACATATTCCCACAAATAATTCATGAAATCAACCCCCACCCCACCCCACCCCCACCACAAAACAAAAAACACTCACGAACGCGGTTTGTATCTCTCACACACACCCACGTAGGTGGAGGACGTGCACGAAGAGAAGAGGTGCATGCACGGCGCACGTACTCCCGTCTCTTTCCCAACCACACCAGCTGGTACACGGTGGAGCCTCATTTCAGATCTGAAAAAGGCAGCCCACGTGGTAATTTGGCACGGTAATGGTTGTCCACTTGGTGGAGGGAGGATCGTCTACCACGGGTGAACAAACAAATTGCGACTTGACGCGTTATGTTAAATTAAAAAAAGAGGCAAACCATGTGGGGCCTACCTTAGAGGCAAGGCTCTATACACTGGAGTACTTTTGATGTGTCCCGTCAACTCGCAGAACGAGGAGAAGCTTGCTTAGTACGCTGTCTCCCCCGCCCACGGGCGCGGTGGCTCGCAGGATGAGGTGAAGCTTGCTCCTCCCTCGCCCATGCGCGTGGTGGCTCGCAGGACGAGGAGAAAAATTTACTACTCCCTCCGTTTACTCCTCGTCCCTACTACCTTGGTTATAGAGATTATATCATATTGTTTGGAATATATATGTCCTTAGTAGATTTCAATATGAACTACTAGTACATACTCCAAACACTGATGTATATAGACGTATTTTAGAGTGTACATTCACTCATTTTGCTCGTATGTAGTAGCACTCTCCCTGTCCCCTCGACCCTCGCCCACGTGGTGGACGTGCAGCAATTCATTCGGTCTCATATAGCCAGAACGATATATACTGCACTACCATTATTGCTCGACTTCCCGAAGAGGCGAAGAGCCAATCGCAAGGTTAATATTTTGGAGATGCCAAGCGCAAGGTTATAGGAGAACGAGTAGTAGGTGCCGCGTCATTTATAAATAATTTTTTTTCTTCAGTGGCACGTACGCAATATGATAGGTTCATATGGAGAGAAAAGGAAACCGCTCCACTATATACATAGTCAGGACGGGCCAGCCTACACGGTTGCTTGCTGGGGTTGCTCTCTTCACACTCTCTCGCACAAAACGACTGTGGCCACATCTCTAACATCCCGGCGGATCACGTCCGCTTGGGGAAGGGGTGGATGCTTAGTGTAGATGCGGTGTCCATCGCCGACGGTGAAAACCCACTGTCGGCACGTCCGATCAGGGGTCCCCGCCGTTCTCTCTCACAAAGCCGATGAGGTTGCCTTCGTCCCTTGCTCACTGCCGCGACGTGGGCAGTTGCCGCCTCCGCCGCCTCCTCAAGGTTGAGCTACGCCCCTCGTGTACAACTCCCTTTACAGCCGGCTTGCACCATCGCTCCAGCTGCCCACATCACTCCCTCGTGGATATTTCTCTACTTCTTTGCCCCGCACATACCGATACCTCTACCGGCTTCTACGTCTCAGTATTTGTGATGAGTTTATGTCTCATCAACTAGTCCTAGTAATCTTATTCTAATCACGCTTCTTCAATTTCTTTGCCACAGGGATGCTCATCTCGATTTTGGTGAAACTGCACAAAATGATCCGATGGTCAAAAGGTTGCAAACTTCATTTATTAGGAAGCTCGAACGTTGCCAGAAAATTGAAGCCTGGTCAGGGTTCACGGTTCAAGGGCTAGGGACTGCATGGATCGTTTTTTTCTTTAGCTGCCTCTGTTCCAAAATAAGTGTCAACTTTAGTAGTAGTACAACTTTGTACTAAAGTTTGCACAAAGTTGAGACACTTATTTTGGAACGGAGGGAGTACATATTTGCTATGATCTGTCAATCATTGAGATGCAATAGCATGCATGTTAGTCTCCTTTGTATTTGATGAAATGTTGCAACGGGCAACCTTGGACGCAAGATACATGTAACAGAAGCTGGAAGCTTCATAGCATTGTACAAATTTATCTCGCTGATAAATTACAAGATGTACTAGTACTATACTAGTACTTCCTCCGCTCCTAAATATAAGTCTTTGTAGAGATTTCACCATTAACCACATGCGGATGTATATAGATGCATTTTAAGTGTAGATTCATTCATTTTGTTCCGTATGTAGTTCACCTAGTGGAATCTCTACAAAGACTTATCTACTAGTAATAGCTAGCCCCACTACTAGGAATTCTCTATCCTCTCCTTGAGCCACATCATCAAAATTGACGTAGCCGTTAGATGAAGTAAATCAGTCATAATAGCCGTCTGATCTAGACGTTGAGAGGCTCAAGACTAAGCCACATGCAAGCATGCAGAAATACCGTGGCACATGCATGTAGTGGGTTTTAAATCACATCAACATGTTCGCATGCAAGCATGCACCGTAGCATGCATGTAAGTGAGCTTTTAAGTCCCATTAACATGTCAAAAGAAAATATAATCCCATTATGCAGAGGGAGTTGGCTGATCTTTTTTCCTTATGTGGGATGATCTAAATGATGATGGGAGTTTATTTAGTTTGGCTACCACATTTGTCATGCGGTTATAGATTTTTTTAGTTCTATGAAATCGATAATTTTGCGCAGAGAGATATACCGCTGTTCCGCGGCAACGAGCAGGGACTCATCTAGTAATATTTAGGAACGGAGGGAGTACTATGTAAAGAGTTAGGTGTCGCACGGTGATAGTGTGAGGTGGGCCATGTAATCACTGAGCCTGCGTGTTTTCACTGCTCTTGCACTCCTCCGCTGTAAGAATGGAGAAAATTGTAATCTACTACCTCCTTTCGCCGAAAGCGTGGGACATCCAGCAGTCCTACCACCTCAGTAATAAAGACCAATGAGCCGTCAAATCACATAGACCCAGCAATAAGTTGGACGGACGAAGCAACCATCACTCTTGCGCCAGTGAGAGGTCGCGTCCGCTCTGCCCGGGCATGAATGCGGCACCGATTCTTTGGAGCGGCGCTGACCATTTTGGGCGGGAAGCGCGCGCGGGCGATGGAGGGGCTTTGGGTGGGCCAGGCTGGTCAGGAGCGGCGTGGCAGCTGTCCGATGTCCCTACGGACACGCCTAAAACGAGAGGATGCACCGACTCTCGGCTAAAATCGCACACACTACACACCATATCTCTGTAGGAGTAGGTCGATCTGTCGCACTCTCTAACACACACATGTTGTTAAACACACACACGCACACGCACGCACCTTGGTCCCGTTGCACCTTCTAACGTGACTTATTACACCTAGACGGAGGGAGTAGTAAGTATACGAGATACGGTGGCACACTGACTTAAGTCGAATACAAGTGCCCAAAATTTGTGTGCATGTTATAATAAGGATTCACTTAAAATAGTACGTGAGCGAACAGAGGATCAATTGGACAGTGTTCCCGAGCAGAGCGAGATGTGTGAGTAGTAAGATACACCACGGCGCTTTTAATTTTTCTTATTAATTTGTTTGTTTCACCCTCTGACTGGTGGGACCCAACGTACTACGTGGAGAGAGGTAAGGTGACTAAGGCTGCATTATTTCTGCACCACTGTGGATAGTCTTACCACCAAAGCCACATGACATGATTATGATTGAAATCCTAATGACTCCACACACACACACACACAAAAAACACGGCATGCCTGTTACACTAATGCAGGAATGTATAAAGGTTATTTTCCTCTCGTTGAACATAACGGAGGGTTGTGTAGCTGGTTAGCCTGTTCGCCATCAAACTTGAGGTCTCGGGTTCGATAACTACACTTGAGCATAATTTTGCCAGAGGATTCTTTGACTGGTCAAAATGTTTTCTAGGGTTTGCACGCTTCACACTCTCTCTCCAAGATATATATACACGCTGGAGCCTCGCGCTTGAAGTTGCTCTCTTCACACTCTCTCGCCTCTCTCTCACTGAGCTGGATCCTCGCGCTTGTAGTTGCTCTTCACACTCTCGCCTCTCCAGATCTAAACAAGACTTCGTTGGCCTCTCTCCCTTCACTGCTGCTCAAAGAGCCGGCAGGATCCGTCCGCCGGGAAGGGAAGGAGGCTTAACGCTGTCGCCGTCGGCGAGGGAGGGAATCCACTACCGGCGCTGCTGTTCACTTTCCACCCAGCATCGGCGCGGGAGGGCCTCCGACCCCTTCTTCTTCGGCGCCGTCCCGTCGCCCAATCTAACCACGCCCCAAGAACCTTAAGGTATATTTTACTTACTCCACATGCATTGCTCTAGCTGCATGTATACCATGAATCTAGGACGGGTTCAAAGAGGAAAGGAGTGGGGGAAAGTAGTGGGAAAAGTTGTATATAGCATGAATCTAGGACGTGGTTCAAAGAGGAAATGAAGGGGGAAAGTTGTATAGCATGAATCTAGGACGTGGTTCAAAGAGGAAAGGAATGGGGGAAAGTAGTGGGGAAAGTTGTATCGCATAAATCTAGGACGTGGTTCAAAGAGGAAAGGAAGGGCGAAAGTACTAGTTCAAAAGGAAAGGAAGGGACAAGGTCAGAGAGTTTGAGCAGACTAGATTTGCTGCGCCACATAGGGAAAGGTGTCTAAAGATAACAAAACTGGGACCAACACAAATATGCTCCTTGGTTGTTTGTTCTTTGTTGCAACAGATCGTGCATGACCACAAGACATCGGTAGATGCACATGGTGCTGGTGGCCCACCGTCCCGTGCAACTCATTAGCTGTTGTTAATCTATGGCCCTGTTTGGTTAAAAACTCCCTAGTCCCTACCTGCTTGGTTCCATGGACTAAACATGGACTAGAGGTTATTAAATGACATGATAAAAGACCATGTTACCCCTAGTAATGAACTAATAGAAACAAGGTGCGATGCGTGGCAGGGGCAACTGTTGGAAAAGTCCCAAAAAGACTCCCTCGGGTCTTCTTTCTTTAGTCCCAAATGCCCACTTTTAGTCCCGAAAAGTCCCTCCTGTTTGGTTTAGATGTGACTGACACGGAGTTTTTTTAGTCCCTACACCAAAATGTCCCTGTAAACAAACACCCTCTAATAATGCCACTGGAAAATTGATGCAATGCCACAGTTAAAAGCAAATTACATGTTTAACGAATTTTATTGTTAATATAATCTCTATGTTAATATTAATCAATGCCACCGTTTGAGAAATGCTACTGTCTTGCTTTCTTTCCCATTTAGATAAGGTAGATGCTTCTTTTGTTGGCTTCGTGTCATCCACCGTTATTGACCACTAATTGTTTCCTTTGCACCTCTGTAAACAGGGTTATCTATTCACCTTTTTGCCATTGTGACCTTTTGTTGCACCGCACAAAACACTTTTGTTTAAGAGTGTTTTGTGCAGTTCAACCAAAATGTCACACCGACAACGTTGCTTGATTGCTTGATCTTAGTGGAACTGCACAAGAGGAGATCTTACTTCCTATCCGTTAAGGCTTAATTTGGTTCAGATCTTCTTCTTGTGAGTTGTTTGAATTCGCATCATGAGAGGTCAAGATTAGCCTTCTTTCACATGATTCTGCAGTGTGCTTTCATATGTTGTGCTACTTGTACGATAATGTTGCTTGATTTTAGTGAACTGCACAAATGGAGACAAGACTTCCAATCAGATGTGCACCGTAATATCCCATTGAGGTAAGATAAGGATATTTCACAACTGCTGGCCTGTATTTTGCCACTTTCATCAGAAAATTAAGTTTAGTACTATACTTGTGCTCCCTAATTGACATGCCAAATCTTACATTGAAGGCGAAGCTTGTCTGTTATTGAACCAAGTGATGACGGGGAAGAACAAGCGGAAGAAAAACAAAAATCAACTCCCGGTGTTGTAATGAAGCACTGGAACTGTGATGACACAAGTAATGATATAGTTTTGCATCTTAATTTATTGCTATGGCTGGAACGAGCAATTGTTTTGCCACTGATTTGATGCCATACGTAATTATCTCTACTTGTGCAAACAGGGATCTTCTTTGAAGATACCATATATTTTAGTGGAACTGCACAAGAAGATGTTGGAAACATTAAACTAATCGAGGAGTATATAGTAAGCATGGCCACCCCCGTAGATAGCAACAGATGGTTCCCGAGAAGTGCTTCATCTGTATGCTCTACACAATCAGCCTCCTGACAAAGGTTGGTACTCGCCCACTGATTTCATCCATATGATTGAGCTTTGTCATCTCTATTGGTGTTGTGCTACTGTTTAGATACTGTCATGAAAAAGTGGTATTGTCCTTGGGAAGTGCTTCATCTGTGCTGTTTTAAATATTTCCTTTCCTTTTTTTCGAGCAAACATGGATGCTAGCATTTAGTAGTCCTCTTGTCTTTGCACAACAGGATCATCTTCCTCTGAAGAAGAATATGGAGTACGTGAAGTGACTAGTTCCGATTATGCCAGGATGAAGAAGCACTGTCTATCTTCTCATCAGAAGGAGCAATTGAAGGATGGTTACATTACTCCCCACAAGACCAAACTAACTTCAGCTCAGAAGGACTGACAAATCTCCATTTTTTTGTTGTGATGCGCGAGTACAATGTTGTTCTAGGATTCTTTCTGGTGAGTTCCATTTTTCTAAAAGTGTGCTCTACATGGACCATGTATGTGCCTGTTGAAACTGTCAATTCATAGTACAGTTTGCTTTATACTAATCACTTTTTTGTATTTGTGCAAACAGGGGTGCTCAGCTTGATTTCAACGGAACTGCACAAAATGTTCATGAATACATCGAATCATTCATTTCCACCACAAGAAAGGAGGTGCCCATAAGTTCAAGGCGTTGCAACATATAAGGGCGAAATCATACAAGCTACGCGCGAATTTGGTTGATTTTGGTGGAACTACACAAAAAGAACAGCTGGTTTATTTAGCACGAGTTGCCATGTCAATGTCCGAACTGATGGCAAACCCTGCCCATTCCACAATCGTAGGCATTTGATATTTTGGAATGGGACAACCTTGTCAAATTTTGCTCATTGATTTTAGCAAGATATGCGTTTGATATTTTCGAATGGGACGCCCTTTGCTGTCAGCAGCAGCGATCAATTTTTTCTTTATTCTTTAGTTGTGAAGTAAATATTGCCTCTGACATGTGAGTCGCTGAGATGCATAATCATCGATTGTTTTGAATGTTCTCTATGAATTGCCAGACCTGTGTGTTTGATTGCAATGTACAGAAACGCTAAAAAGCTGCTCAAACTCTTTGTACTCCTTCTGTTCCTTTTACTTCGCACATTGTGAAAGTGCATACTTTTTGTATAAGATTGGTCAAAGTAGAGATACTTTGACTGCAGCCAAAACTTGTATGCAGACTAGAAAGGACCGAGGGAGTACATGTGAAATCGCTGCAAACGTGGTGATCACCCCGAATAATGCTAGTACGTATTGTTTTGCATGTTCATCCAATGCCAGTGATACAGGAATTCGAACTAATCGAAATAAATTCATTCATACACGGTCGGATTTCATATAAACATGCCGGATTTCATTACATTTCATACATTCTTCAACTAAAAAGGGGTGTTTGTGGCCGCATGCATCTCCCAGATGCAGAGGCCGGGGGTCATCCTCCTTTCAAAAAAAACTAAAAAGGGGTGCACTGGAGGTATAATTAATTAACCGAAGCTACCCACCTGTGTCCCGCTGAGCCGAACAGAAGCTTGGTGATTTAACTGCAGGTGCAGCTGCGTAATCGACATGTGGCATGTTGGGCCCACGTGTCACCAGCCAACCGCACCAGCAGCTAAGTAGAAGCAGCGTTTTTCTCAGCGCAGCTCTCCGACTCCACGTCGCCGCCAAGAAGCTAACCGCCGTCAATGGTCAACCCGCTTAGCTTGGCTTCAACCGAGGGTAGCAGCGGTGGCCTTACTTGGACCCGAGCGGCGGCGACCTACCGTGTTCTACTCTTCCTCGTTTTCGTGGTGGCGCGCCTCGTTGGCAGCGGGCGGGCTCGGCGGAGCCGGGCGATGCCTCTCGTCTCGTTGCCGGCGGGCGGCGCCAACGGAGCGGTGGAAATCCTCCCCACGCTGCCGCACGGTGGGGCCTCGCTGAGCCGGCGATGTCCTTTGCCTCGTTGTTGGCGGGCGGGGCCTCGGCGGAGCCGGGCGGTGTCCTCTCGCTTCGTTGTTGGCGCCAAGGGCCTCGGCGGAGCCGGGCGGTGTCCTTCGCCTCGTTGTTGGCGCAGCCGGGCATCGCGAGCAGGGCATCGCCGACACCGCGGAGCGGGACTCGCCGGAGTCGGCATTGTCCTCTGCCTCGCCCTCGGTCTCGCCAAACAGCGCCTCGCCCGCTTATCGCCTCTTTGCTAGCCTCTTTGTAGGCGGCCGCAGCCTCCGCCACCCGCATGCGGTACCGCCAGCCGAGGCGGCCTTGCGGGCGGAGCGGTACGAGTCGAGCAGCGCCTCCGCCCGCCCGCTCCATCATGATCTGCTCCTCCGCCGCAGTGCTCCCGGAGGAGATGGTGGTTGTAGCCGGCGTCGGCCTGCGCCTCCCGGAACTGCTCCTCACGCATCTGCCTCACCCTATCCATATATTGGGCACGGGCCTCGCCGATGGTCATGGTGCAATGCACTGGCGAGGATGGCGCGGAGGAGGGGGTTGGCGCCGGATCGTCGACTACCATGTTCTCCATTGGGACGTCGCCGTCCTCCGGCTGCCAGCCGGCCAGCCATTCGGCAGCAATGGCTGTTATCTCCTTGTGGTCCATCGTCCGCCCGTCCCGAAGAGCGCTGGAGCGCGAGGAAGCCATGGTGGGCAGTAGTGGTGTGGACAGGAGAAAGGCAACGAATGCGGATGACTACGACCATGGCCGGCGCAGCAGTTTATATAGCAATGGTGGGAAGGCGGAGGGACGGACGTGTGATGCCGGAGTAGCCGCCTCGGCAACCGCGTATCATTAATGTGTGCGGCAGATGGACGGACAGACGGCACTTGTGTCGTTTGAAGGCGGAGCAATCGCCTGAACCGGGAAGCGGGACGGCCGGCGTTGACTGTTTCGGGCGGAAAGCGCGCGCGGGCGAGGAGATCACTTTACTTGGATAGGATGACAATGGGGACCCACCAGGTCCATAGCCTCACGTACGCAAGTGCCTCCTTATTATATATATATATACATACACACACACACACACACACACACACACACACACACACACACACATATATATATATATATATATATATATATATATATATATATATATATATATATATATATAACTATAATTTATTTTGCTTCCTCCTGGTTTCTCGACATCACGGTCCCACACCATTGTCTACCTATGTACTAGTCAATAAACCAGAGAATTGCACAAGAAGCGGCCGACAACTGGGACCAAGCAGCTCGAGCAGTATTTGTGTTTTTGAGGTGTGAGCACTGCAGAGTTTTTCGATGTTTACCCTAGATATTAATTTTCTCCTCTGAACAACAACTAAAACATCACTGCAGGTATTAATCTGGGGGCAGGTCTGCCTAGCCCAAGCCAGATATCCAGCCCAGATATTAATTTTTTCAAGCTGAAAATGGCTAGCCCAGCTATACTTTTTTTAGGAATACCCAGGCAAGGTCAAGTTGTTATTCTCCGCCCCGCTGGGCTGCAAATCTTTCCTAGGAGGGATGCATTAGGCTTAACAAGAAAATGGGCTTTAAGAAATAATAAATGGGATGTAATTATAAAAACTGGGTAGTAACTATAAAAAAATGCACCAAACAATGATTACTTTATAAAATATTATTTTTGGAATATTGAAAATTTTAATTTCATTAATTGTTGCGAGCGGAATGTTTTGTTGGATTTTTACGCAATATAAATTTATATTAAAATTGTATTTAATCTGACTAAAATTTCGGGATAAAAATATTCGGATCCCATCAAAATGTGGGGAATTTTATTGAATTCTGTTTTGAACGGTTGGTTGAAAAGGGTTGTACTTTTAACAAACTGTAAATGGGTTGATCCATTAGAATTCAAAAATGGGCTACACATTCTTACAAATCTTAAATGGTCTATAAGTTCTCTGCCACACACTTCTGGCCTTACTAAGTTGACGCGTCCCCTAAAAAAACAGAGTTGACGGATATGCAAGGCTTTGTCAACTTATAGTCAACACACGGTTCTAGCAGCAGTGGCCGTTGGATGTCCATCCAACGGATGCCGTGCTTCTTCTTCAATCTAGGATATTCTAGCTTCACCCGCCCAAAAAATGATTCATCCCTCGACATCCGGGGCGCACCATTTCGAAGTCGACTCAGGGGCCTACTAAGTTGACGTACCAAGGGCTTTGTCAACTTAGTCAATATAAACGATTCTAGCTGCAGTGATCAGATGATGTCCATCCAACGGCCGTCGTGCTTCTTCAACCTCTGGTCTTCTTGCTCCAGCCGCCCAAAGCAGCGCCGGTCGCGCCGCCTCCGCTCCTGCCTCCGTGGCGGCTGTCTTTGCCGCTGGAGGCCTCACCGCCCCTACTCCCACCGCTGGCCAGGTCATCCCTCCACTCACCCACGACCCACACCCCTGTTATTCTGCGGCGACGGCAAAGACAAAGCCGAACCAGTGAACCTCGATTCTCTCTGCGTGTGCATCCACTGTCGCGTCTTCCCCGGCTCCGCGTCGTCCCCTTCCTAGGCCTCGCCGTCGTCCACCGCCGTGGTGCTCTCGGCACGGCGTGGTCAACGTGGTCAAAGAACGACTTCCATCGGACGTGGACTGTATGTGGAGAGGCTGACAGCTGGGTCCACGGCAGCCACAAGGAAGTGCCTCCTTATTACGCGCAAAATAATTATTCCTCCACCTGACAGCGGGGACACGCCAGACGGGCCACCGTATTTCGCGAAAAAAAATGATTCGCCCCCTGACTGCTGGGACCCACGAGCTCATCTTCGCACGCAAGGAAGTGCGTCCGGGAAAAAAATGATTCGTCCCCCTGACTGCTGGGACCCACCAGCTACATCTTCGCACGCAAAGAAGTGCGTCCGAAAAATAAACGATTCGCCCCCGACTGCTGGGACCCACCAGCTACACCTTCGCACGCAAGGAATTGCGTCCGGGCAAAAAAAACGATTCGCCCCCCTGACTGCTGGGACCCAGCAGCTACATCTTCGCACGCAAGGAAGTGCCTGGCAGTCGGGACCCACCTGGTCGAAGCGTATGTAGCGTTGTCATCCTGGTCGCGAACGTGTACGTACATACTGGTTGATGTAGAGGCGCACACGTGTCGTAGTAGAGGCGCGCACGTAGCATGTACACGTACGTACAGCGACCAGGGTGCAAGAAAGAAAATACGGCCACGTATGTGTACATACGGGCGGGTCTCGAACGCCTAGTCGCGCATATCGCAAAAACGGAGGAAACGGACCTCCTACGGTCGAACGGGGGTCCTGTTGATCGGGAGGGTGTGGCGTATCGCAAAACGGATTTAAACGGACCTCCTACGGTCAAACGGGGTCCCGTTGATCGGGAGGGTGTGGCGCATCGCAAAACGGATTTAAACGAACCTCCTGCGGTCGAAACAGGGGTCCCGTTGATCGGGAGGGTGTGGCGCATCAAAAACGGATTTAAACGGACCTCTTACGGTCAAACGGGGTCCTGTTGATCGGGGGTGTGGCGTATCGCAAAAACGAAGGAAACGGACCTCCTACGGTCGAAACGGGGTCCTGTTGATCGGGAGGTGTGGCGATCGCAAAACGGACGAAACGGACTTGTGTTGGGCGCCACGGTCAAAACAGGGTGGGGTGTGGCGATCGCAAAACGGACTCCACGGATACTGTTCATCTCCACCGTCGACCTCCTCCAGCCTCCACGGGCTACCGTCGACCTCCTCCAGCCTCCACGGGCTCCTGCTCATCCAGCCTCCACCGCGCGCTTACTCCACCGCCATCGCTCAACCACCCTCCATGGGCACCCTCCATCGCTCACTGCTCATCCAGCCCTCTACACCACGGGTCCTATTCAACCACCCTCCACGGCCACCCTCCATCATCTACTGCTCATCCAGCCCTCCACACAATGGGTTCCTATTCATCCAGAGGCAACGCCACCGCCATCGCTCATCCAACCCTCCCCCCGCAACGCCACTAGCAGCGATGAGCGAAGAATCGCCCATCGGGTTCGATTAACAGCCATCGATCGATCGCCGGGTCCAAAGAACGCGTAGCTGCAAAGGCAATCGCCGGGTTCGCCATAGCCCAACGCCTCGCTTCGCTTCGAAGAACCAACGCCACACACACGCAGCAGACGATGAGAGAAACGCGATCGCTCCGCCTCGACCTCCCACCGTGAACCGCAACTCCCTGAAATTTTCCTCCCCTTGCTTCTACCACGGTTTTTCCGTCATGGACGGCCCAAAGAATGTCATGCAGCTGCGTCTCCGCCCGCCCCAGACGAAAAGCCCATTTTCTGTCATGATTTTTGTCATAGAAGTAGGAGCCCACCACATCTATGATGATACCGGGTTTTGTCACAATTATCGTCATAGAAGTGTCATATGTATGATAAAAAAAAATTCGTTCGGCCCAAAATGTCACGGATGTGTCTTTTTTTTTTGTAGTGTACACGTGTCCGGCTCGGCTTCTACCTTTCTCTATCTTACAACACAAGTTATATATCTCACGGCGGTTTATGTCTATGGGCCCTAATCCGCCCTTGAGCTCTGGGCCTCTAAGTCTCTGTAGTAAAGCGCCATATTCCTCGTCTTCATGGGCTTCAGTACGGATGAGCATAACCCGGCCCTCCTGGGCGGTTTATACTCAATAGTTATATCCCCAACAGTGTTGGAGCTAGTTAAGCACCACCCTTTTGGGCAATGGTATTCGAACGGTCTATCGCCTACTTATGAGAACATATAGGAGACACTGCCATAAATTGTCAGAATACTACACTTTTTCTGCTAATTTGATTTTTTGAGGGGGTGCTAATTTAATCCATAGTAGTTGTGACGACGGACAGGTAGGACTCATTTAATATTATACGATAGTATGCATGACCTGGTGTATAGAGATTGGAGGCAACACTAACACCTCAAATTTTTAGAAAAATACATCCAAGATGCATTGTAGCATTTTAAACTTTCTTTTGCAAGCCATTTTCAAATGTCACTAGCAAGTTTTGGATTGAGTCACTTCAACATCGATTGACCGATTGGCACTTTCTATGTAGTCACTTTCAACCATTTTGGTTGAAGCACCACGCATAAACACCAAAATATGCACATGAGAACAACCGAACAAAGACCTAGACTTGTGGTGTTGTTGACCGGCAAGTGCGTACACTGAACGCTTGAGGTGTCAAGTAGTTATCCTCTGAACAATCAATGAGTCATCGTCAAGGTAGTATACAGAGACCTCATATGCTGCCATTTTCTTTGAGCTGGAAGCAGGCAACCATAACTGTGATGCGCTAAGGTACGAGCGCCATGTTCTGGTATGCACTATCGTATATGCTTATCCGGAGCTTCTCATATCCTTTGTAGCCCCCTTGCGCCGTTCAACACGCAAGGCGTTGAAGAACAGTCACCATTAAAAAATGTTATTCGATCAAGATTGTCCTCTTCGATCAAGACCAAGAAAAGGGACAGCAATTTGAAACGGATTATTCTTGACTAAAAAAAATGTCGCTATTATGCTTTATTTTTGTAGCAATCTTTGGACCTGGTAAATGTAGCGATGGTGTATCGAGCAAAACGATATAAGAATTGAAGAATCAATGCAACAAGACTACAAGAGAACCTTCGTAGGCTACTAAACGTGTGACACTGACAAATCTTTAAGCGGTCTCTAGACATGAGAAAAAGAGTTCTAGTGCTATAAGCGGATGTGCTACCAATGTATGGTAACACCCTCAAAAGTTGTGGCCTTCTTTTGAAAAAGATTGAGCACGTCTAAAATATATAAGTCCAAATCCCAAAAAAGTTCAAAACCAAATTTGATTTACAGGAGTTCAAAAAGACAAACCTGGTATGAAATATCCTCAAGGGGTGTAAAAGGCATACATGCATCCCTAGATTGACAATTCGACCAATGTAATACCAGTTTATGTCACAAACCATAGCACTAAAAATGCAACACTTGAAGTTCCTTTTTTTGGAAAAGGAGGTAAAACCTCGGGCCTCTGCATCAATCGATGCATGCAACCATCTTATTAATGATAAATAAACAAAGTCTCAGGGTCACCAGAAATCCAAAATCAAAGTGCCAAATGAAATAAAACAAATGAAAGAACTTGAAGTTCCTAATGATATATTAGTTCTTTGGGTTATATAACTTGTGTTACGTTGGGCAAATTGTCGATCTAGGGGTACACATGGACCTTTTAGACTGAAAAGAAGGTAGCAGTATACAAAAGACAAATCTTCAGACACTATTTGTACTTGGATGTAGTCATTTGTTTTCTCTATGCGAAGGTCAAATTTGGAATAGGATTCTCTACGTAGAAAAATTAATTCTCCAATCTGGTATGCCCCCTCTCTCTATTTTAGCCTTTTCTCTCCGTCTCCTAACTAGGATAAAATGTTGAGATACAAGCATGATCCTCGATCAAATCGTTTTTACTGTTGTCTATTTGTGACACTATTCATATTGAATTTTTTCTTTTCTTTTTCTCCATGTGTATTGTCGAATTTAAATTTGAACTTTCTAGGAATTGTAGACACACATTCACTTTTTTTTTATTTTTAAACCATTTTAATTTATTTCTAAACTGAAAGATCGTGGATGTCGCCTAGAGGGGGGGTGAATAGGCGTTTTAAAATAAGTACGGTAGAGGCTTGAACAAATGCGGAATAAACTTACCGGTTAATTTGTCAAGCACAAAACCTACAACAACTAGGCTCACCTATGTGCACCAACAACTTATGCTAAGCAAGATAAGCAACTATGTGATAGCAAGATATATGACAAAGAACAATATGGCTATCACAAAGTAAAGTGCATAAGTAAAGGGCTCGGGTAAGAGATAATCGAGGCACGCGGAGACGACGATGTATCCCGAAGTTCACACCCTTGCGGATGCTAATCTCCGTTTGGAGCGGTGTGGAGGCACAATGCTCCCCAAGAAGCCACTAGGGCAACCGTAATCTCCTCACGCCTCACACAATGCAAGATGTCGTGATTCCACTAAGGGACCCTTGAGGGCGGTCACCGAATCCGTACAAATGGCGACCCTTGGGGGCGGTCACCGAACCCGTACACTTTGGCAACCCTTGGGGGCGGTCACCGATACCCGTCAAATTGCTCGGGGCGATTTTCACAACCTAATTGGAGACCCCGACGCTTGCCCGGAGCTTTACACCACAATGATTGAGCTCCGAACACCACCAACCGTCTAGGGCGCCAAGGCACCCAAGAGGAACAAGCTCTAGGGTGTCCAAACACCCAAGAGTAACAAGCTCAAGGGTACCAAGAACCCAAGAGTAATAAGCTTCTCAACTTGTAACTTCCACGTATCACGTGGAGAACTCAAACCGATGCGCCAAATGCAATGGCAAGGGCACAAGAAGTGCCCAAATCCTTCTCTCTCAAACCCCACCGAAGCAACTAATGCTAGGGAGGAAGATGAGAGGAAGAACAAGAAGGAGAACACCAAGAACTCCAAGATCTAGATCCAATGGGTTCCCCTCACATAGAGGAGAAAGTGATTGGTGGAAATGTGGATCTAGATCTCCTCTCTCTTTTCCCTAAAAAACTAGCAAGAATCCATGGAGGTATTGAGAGTTAGCAAGCTCGAAGAAGGTCAACAATGGGGGAAGAACACGAGCTCAAAGGATAAGGTTCATTGGGGAAGAAGACCCCCTTTTATAGGAGGGGGAAAATCCAACCGTTATGTGCTCAGCCCGCACACGAGCGGTACTACCGCTCGGGCGGAAGAAGCAAGGAAACGGAACAACAAAACATGAACCTTGGGGCGGTAGTACCGCTTATAAGCGGTACTACCGCTCACCCCAGCGGTACTACCGCTGGAGGAGCAGAACACGGGACCAAAAGAGGCAGGGCAGAGCAGAGTACGGCGCCAGTAATGCAGTAGCGGTACTACCGCCCGACCGAAGCGGTACTACCGCTTATAGGCGGTACTACCGCCCAAACGGAGCGGTACTACCGCTTATGGGCGGAATTGCCGTGCCTTACTGCCGTGCAACTACTGCTAAACCCGACACGAAAAAGCAAGACCCAAAAACGAGGTGGTAGTAGAGCGGTACTAGAGCGGTACTACCGCTTGACGCTACAAGCGGTACTACCGCTGCCACCGCGGTACTACCGCGGGGAGAAAAACAGAACTGCCATAACTTCTTCATATGAGCTCCGAATTGAGCAAACTCAAGCTTGTTGGAAACAAGACAACGAGAGCATCAAAACAGCGAAGAACCGGCAGAACCTCCAACATCGAAAACATCATAGAAGATGCATGTGAACTGCGTTTTCGATGAACTCGAGCTTGTCATCAAGATGACCATAAGCTCCAAATCTCACAAAGAGAACCGAACAAGAACCAAGAAGGATGATGCAAGGATGCAATGGTTTGAGTTCTCTACGAACGATACGATTAAGTTACTCATCGAGAGCCCCCCTTGATAGAACGGCAATCGATCCTAAAACCCGGTCTCCCAACTACCATCATGAGACCGGTAAAATAGACAACCTATCAACGGCAAACCTTTGCCTTGCACATGGTCCACTTGAGCTAGATGATGACGATCTTGACTCCCTCAAGTTGGACCACCTTTCTTGATTGCGTTGGCTCGATGAAGACTAGTTGATTGCTCCCCCATACTCCACTATGGGTGAGCCACTCTTCTGCGCATCTTCACAAGTCCATTGTCACCACAATGGACGGCAAGCTTCAAGCATTTGATCTCTTCGTGATGCTTCACTTGAACTTGCACACCACAACCTAACCCCACAAAGAACTCTCACGAAGATCATGGGTTAGTACACAAAGCGTAATTGACAGTGCTTACCATACCATGGGATCTCTTGATCCCTCTCGGTACATCTTCTACGCTTCGTGTGTTGATCAACTTGATTCACTCTTTGACTTAGTCTTGATCAACCTTGAATCTTTCCAACTCTCTTCATTTGGATGATGTCTTGAAGGTAAACCTGAATGATCACACAATCTTCTTCTTCAAGACATGCTTGCAATAAGCTCAACACTCACATGACCAATCTTTGGATAATTCCTTAATAGCACATTGGTCAACTCATAAACTCCTTGAAACCAACACATGGACTTCAAGAAAAGCCTATGGACAAATCCTTCACATAAAACTCAAGACAACCATTAGTCCATAGAGATTGTCATCAATTACCAAAACCAAACATGGGGGCACCGCATGTTCTCTAAACACTAGTAGAAAAACGACATTTAGTACCGGTTTGTAAGGACCTTTAGTACCGGTTCTGGAACCGGCACTAAAGAGTGGGGACTAAAGGTCCCCCCCTTTAGTCCCGGTTCAACACGAACCGGGACCAAAGGCTCACCACGTGGCACGAGGCGCGCCAGTGGTCTGGGGACCTTTAGTCCCGTTGGTAAGGATTATTTTATTTTTATTTTTGAAATAAAGCAAAACAGCCCGCCATCGGGCCGGCACGGCTCATGCATTTACTAGAAACCCAGTCTCTAGTTGGGCCAGGATGCAGCCCAAGAGGTTTCACTGTGTTGGTGGCTCCAACCGGTGCTTGGAGCCACCAACCCGCATTAAAGGTTACCACCTTTTAGTACCGGTTCGTGGCACGAACCGGTACTAAAGGTTCGCCATGAACCGGTGCTAATGAGCGCCGCCCGCCTGGCCGTTGGAACCGGCACTAATGGTCACATTAGTGCCGGTTCAATTGCAAATCGGGACTAATGAGTTTCACATTAGACCCTTTTTCTACTAATGAAAACACACGGTTTTAAAGTGTTAAGCTCACTGGATATTTACCCATGCATGCTACTGACGCTTTGTTCAAGGTCTGGTTACTTGCAGCTTTGGCGGCCGCTTAGCCGCCCCAGGGAAAGAGACGCCATCACCTTCATCATCACCCAGCTTCGCGTGATGGCTCTCCGGATGGCTCCACCGCTCCCCCCACCACCGCCTGAGCCAGATTAGCTCTTCATCATCATCGACACCGCCGCCTTTTGTTGTCTGTGCGTTCCTTGTTGCTTTGTTGGGCTTGTTGTGTTGTACCCACAGCTGAACCTATGTTGTGTGTTGTGTTTCGTGCGTTTGTGTTGGACCTTCGCGCGGTGGCGTTGGGTGTGTGTGTGTTTCGGATGATACCTTGTGAACTTTGTGCTTGGTGATTGCTTTATTTATAAAGCGGGACGAAAGCCTTTTTCGGTAAGACTGGACTGAACCATGCAACATTGACCAATTGGTGATGCGGCACACGGTAAACTAAAATATGCATGAGAAAACAAATACCTAGACACTTGGTGTCGTTGACAGGCAGAAGACTTGAGGAAAGTCATCCTCTGAACGAGCAACGAGTCATGGTCAAAATGTTTGTAGCATACTGGAGTCCTCAGGCCAACTCCACCATGCGCGACCTCATCTTGTCCGGGTGCATTTGTTTGGGGTAAAACGAACGAATAGCGCGGCCCAAGCGCGGCCTCAAATGGACAAATGTCCGGATTCCGTCCGTTTTCGACCCATCCCCGGCCAAAAGTTGCGCTCGGTTTGGGGTGAAACGGACGCGCGCGGACGGCCGCGACGCACGCCCTTGTCCCCCCGGTAGTCCGCTTGCCGGGGACACTAGCAGTCCCTCCGCTCCCAACGCTTCGACCCTCTCTCTCCCGCCCTGCCACCAGCGCCGCCGCTATTCTCCGGCCGCCTCCTCACCGCGCAGCCCCCGGCCGTCCATTCCAAACCACGTCTAGACATGGCCGCCACCACGCCCGCGCTTTCGTCGTAGTTTTGACCGACGATCGGAGGAGGTTTGGCCATCGCCGTCTTTGCCGGTGGCAGAGGAGACACGGCCGCCGGCGACATAACACGGCGGCCGCGGCAGCTTCCGACGGCTCCAGAGCGGCCAGTAGCCGGCCGGCAATCACCCCTGCTGCACCGAGGTGATCATCGCGGCCTCTTCGCCACCACAATCGCAAGGTGTTCGACATTTTGCCCACAAAGGTATGGACAGTGGAGACGAGTTTTTCTTCCACCACTTCCTTTGTTCATCGGACGATTCGTCATCGGATGATGAAGATCTTGTGGTGGCTGAACTGGTCGTTCACGACCACATTCAACGGCAGCTTCCTCGGTACAGGGGGTCAGTCCCTGGCCGTGCTCCCAACCTGAACCGCAACAGGGAGAGAGGCCACGCTCTGCTCTATGTCGATTACTTTTCCAACAAACCCTCTTCAAGATGGATAAATTCCGCCGCCGTTTTAGAATGACAAGGCATGTGTTCAATCGTATCCGAGAGGGAGTTGTTGCTCATGACCCATACTACGAGTGCAACACGGATGCCCTTGGCAAGCTTGGATTCTTCTCTTACCAGAAATGCATCGCGGCCGTCCGCATGCTTGCGTATGGAATTCCAGGCGATCTGGTGGATGAGTACGTGTGTATGAGCGAGAAAACATGTCTGATGTCAATGTACAAGTTCTGCCAGGCTGTGATCGAGGTGTTTGGCCCAGAGTACTTGAGGCAGCCAACTGCCGCTGATACAGAGAGATTGTTGGCGACCAACGCAGCTAGAGGCTTTCCAGGCATGCTTAGCAGCATAGATTGTATGCACTGGAGTGGAAGAACTGTCCATTTGCTTGGCAGGGCCAGTACAAGGGGCATGTCAACGAGTGCACTGTCATATTAGAAGCGGTGGCATCGCGGGATCTTTGGATATGGCATTCTTTCTTCGGCATGGCAGGTTTTCACAATGATATCAACGTGCTGCAGCGTTCTCCGGTCTTCGCGAGGCTTGCAGAAGGCCGCTCCCCACCTGTCAACTTTGAGATCAACGACCACCAGTACAACAAAGGATACTATCTAGTTGATGGTATATATCCTCAGTGGTCAACTTTTGTTAAGACAATCTCGAAGCCCCAAGGTGAGAAGAGAAAGAGATTTGCCCAAATGCAAGAGAGTGCTAGAAAGGATGTGAAACGTGCTTTTGGTGTGCTTCAATCCCGATGGGGCATCGTTCGATACCCTGCACTGGCATGGGATGAAATGAAGCTTTGGGAGGTGATGACTGCTTGTGTGATCATGCACAACATGATCGTCGAGGGCGAGCGTGATGACAGTATCTTCGACCAAGGATTTGATTTTCAAGGTGACAATGTTGAGCCCCTACACCAAGAACCGGCCATGTTTGATCAGTTTATCCAGTTCCATCGTGAGTTACGTGATTGGCACACTCATGTGAATCTTTAAAATGACTTGGTTGAGCACGTGTGGGAGTATATTGGCAACCGATAGATGTATTGGTTTGTTTTATGTTCATTCAAGACAATTTTGATTTGGTTGTAAAACTATCTTTATCAAAGACTATTTTGATTGGGTTGTAAAACTACTTTAATTTTTAAATAATTAATATTTGGACGTGTAAACTTGTTTTCATATGAAAATATGGGCATTTTAGGCCCTAGCGGACGGGATGTGCAAACGGATGCGGCCGTGCGCTGGACGTACGGTCACCACATTCCAGAACAGGCCCGGACACGACACCATTACCCTACCCAAACAGACAGAATCCGGACAAAACGGACGTCCGTTTGGAGTCGCGCAGTGGAGTTGGCCTGAGATGCTCCCATTTCTGTGAGCTGGAAGCAGGCAACCGTAATTGTGATGCGCCAAGGTACGAGCGCCATGTTCTGGTATACTTGTCCCTTGCTCCGTTCAATACGCAAGGCAAATTAATTGCTATATGTGGAAGAACGGTCACCGTTCCAAAAATATTACACTACCATACAACGAGTGCGGAGTCAGATGAAAGCCGCTGGATTGTCCTCTTTGGTCAAGATCAAGAGACGGGACAGCAATTTGCAATGGATTGTTCGTACCACGCACAAAAAGTCACTGTTACACTTTATTTATTTCTAAGATATTGTTGGACCGGGTAAATGTGACGATGGTCTACTGAGAAAAACGACATGAGAATTGAGTGAGAATGCAACAAAGAAACCTTGGTAGTCTTTAGCGGTCTCTAGCCGTTTACCTCAAAAAGAAAAAAACGGCTAGAGACCGCTAGAAAGAATGAGGTGACTAAAGTGAGAGCTCGGTTCACCGGACCATGGGTATTGCCTCTGACCTGGGTGTAGATTTTTCTTGATAGATTTTGCTTTATGTCATTTGTTTCCAAAACAAAAGGCAAAAGGTTTGCCGGTTTCATGAATGAAGAAGATAAATTCATTTTAACCCCTTCAAATATGTTGCTGGGTTTAGTTTTCAACTCCTAACTTTACATTGGTTGAAATTATCCTCGTCAATTCTCAAAACATTTAAAATACCCTGGCCCCTACCTTGTGATTGATTGGTTTTGACTGTACAAGGTTAATTTTTGGACGCAGATAACTGCTACACGTGTGGCATACTAGCCATCCGCCCACACACCATGCATGGCGCGAGCAGGAGGCAGCCCACACGGGTTGTGTGTGAGCGAACATTAGAATTGCCCACACGTGTGGGTGCAGCTACTTCGTGCCACACGCCCAACAAAGTACTATTCATCTTCACTCCACGCGTGTGGCATGAAGCAAAAATGTCTACACATCCTGGCGCAGCTACGTTAGGTACTCCCACGGGATGACGATTTAGTTGCCATCCGGGATGGCAGATGCAGTTATCTGGGGATGGCAAATGTAGTTGTAAAAGCATGGCAACTCTATCTGTTTTGGTTAACTATAGTTGCCATGTCTAATATATGATAGTTGCCGCTTGTAATGAAACCACAGTTGCCGTGTGTGATTAACTACTTGCCATATATGGTCAAATAGTAGTTGTCATGTGTGTTTACCTAGTTGTCACGTGTGGTCCAACCATAGTTGCCATGTATGGTTAATCACAGTTGCCATGGGTGTTTATTTGGTTGCCACGTACGCGCAACTGCAGTTGCCTTCTTGCAACGAATCATAGTTGCCATGTGTGTTTACCTAGTTGCCACGTACGTGTACTGCATTTGCCATCCAACAACGTACGGACGTCGTGTGGGCGACGCGTGGACTAGGTGTTGGTTATGTGGGCAGAAACTAGTTCGCCCACACAGCGCAGCTGCCAAACCACATGCTGCGGGCGTGTGGGTGAACTCTCCAACGCCTACACACCAGCCCCGTCCTACGTGGCACACGAAATCTGCCTTAATGTGTCAAGATTCGTGCAAACTCGACTGTACGATCATCCACACGTGTGGGCGAGTTGCAAAACTGCCACACGTGTGGGCGTTAGTCTTTCCGTAATTTTCTCTCAGCTCTCTCGCTGCGTCGGCGTGAATATGTTGTAATGTTTTTTGTTTTCTTCTGCGCAGTTTGGAATTTCAACCCAAAAGTTTTGACAGAAAGTGAACAATCAGTGTTCTTCCAAACTGTCTATCAAAATGATCTGAAATTATACCACAATGTCTACTGAATTATGTGCCACTTACTGTAGTTTTCAGTGGGTTTTTTTGTGCACATAGAAACTTTGAACCCCAAACTTTGACTCTGAAACTAAAGAATAGGTTGTCTCATCCAAATCATCTGTCAAAACAAGCTAAAATTTTAACATAATAGGTTGCACCTCTTGGTCGTATGGGCGGTAAGGGGTGTAGTAGGGGTGTAGACGTGTAGTGGCGGAAGGTTGTGGCCGGCAAGGGGCATATCTGATGTGGCGGCGCTGACCCTTGTTGCAGTGGTAACCGGGACGCCCCTGGTGGTACATGCTAGTCTCTGGGCCAGAGCTTCACGCTTGGTGCCGGCAAGGAAAACAGTGCGAAAGCGTGTTTCAAGAGGTAACATCTTCAGATCAATATCCTCTAAGGCGTCCCTTTAGAAATTCTTTTGTTCCTCTCTACTCAGATATGTATGCCAGGCATCAACATATGCAGCAACAGAAATTTCCATTTTGTTCTCCAGGCTAGACGGTTTACTGGTTATTTGTTACCACCATTTTCTAGTTTTACTTTTACATGGTACCACCATTTCTAGTTGAGGGTGCATACTGGGCCACCTCGGCAACCCTTTGATGATTGGCCATGAACTGAGGCCAAATCTCGCCTGCAAAGGGGCAATGGAGCATTACCTTAGCAGAACTCAATCTCTTGATAGATACTCCATCGACTGGGAGAATATTCGGAGGAGAAGGTGAACCCCGCTCCCCACCCACTCCCGAGTCGCTCCCGCGGGCGACTCAAGGAGCCAACCCTAGCGCCGCTGCTTCCCCCGCCCTCGCCGCCGCCCGTCAGCGTCGCCGCCAAAGGTCACATGGCACCAGCGGCGGCGGGCGCTTCTTCCCAGCAGACTGGAGGCTTGCGTCAGGGGCGTGGCCTTCTGCGTCGCCGCGGGCGGTCGTCGCCGTCCTCGGGCTCTCCCTCCCCGGCGTGATGGCGTCCCGGTGGTCCTGCCCTTCTCCGGCGGCTCTTGGGGTTCCGAGGGCAGGGGCCTTGCTGGCGGCGGATCTAGGTGCCCTTGTCCAGATCCGGGTGGTGGCGGCGGCAGTCGTGTGGGTGGCGGCAGCGACCTGGCTAAGGTGGTGGCGGGGCGGCCGGCGGTCTGGTTGCTCCTTGCGGGGTGGCGGGGCGCCGGGCGTCCATGGCCGAGGGGTGGGCTACGTCTTCGGCGGCGTGTCGCAACTGCTGCAAAGTGGCTCGGGGCTGCTCCTCAGGGTCTCGGTGTGGATGTGGGCTGCCGCGGTGTGGTGGTAGCTCATGGTGGTGGTCTGGATCGTTTCACGGCGGCGGCTGGTCTCCTCCGGCGTCGGCCGTCGGTAAGCGGCCTTTTCGACCTTCGATTCCTCCCCTCGTCGTCCGGGCTCTACCCTCGTCATAGGTCTGGACCGCTCCCAGTTGCGGTCCATTGCTCGTCTCGCGCCCGTGGCTGCGAGACAGAGCTCGTCTCGCACCCGGCAGCAGGACCGACCTCGTCTCGCGCCCGGCAGCAGGACCGAGCTTGTCTTGCACCTGGTGCAGCAGGACGGGTGATGGAGGCCTTTTTTGGGCCGTCCAGGGGTGTGTAAAGGAGCGACCTTTCCACTCGTCTCTTTGGTTGGGATAGCGACGGGTCTCGGGTGCGGTGGTGTCAAGGTCTTGGATGCCGGGGCGGCGGCCCTGGTGGTGGTAGCGCGGTGCTCATGGGCATAGCCCGTGGCTTGGTGCTGCCCGGTGACCATGGCCGTGTGGGCGGCTGTAACACCCGGGTAGTCATGCTACAGTAATCTCACGTTGATGGTGCCACGTCACCTCTGTCACTGTAGATAATCTCGGGATGAATCAAAACTGTTTCAAAATTAAATTCAAAATTATGTAGGCAATGAAAAGTTTTCAAAAATTTATAACTAAAATGTTCGGGAGTTGTCAAATAATACAAAGTTAATTATGGTGGGGTGCACACATTTTTATAAAGTGTCTGGATATTTTAAATAAATTAAAACAGAAAAGAAAAAAATAAGAAAAGGTAAATAAAACAAAAAAAGGGAGAGGGGGAGAAAACCCCCACTGGCCCAACTGGGCCAAGCTGTTGGGAAACGTAGTAATTTCAAAAAATTTCCTACGATCACGCAAGACCATGGTGATGGCATAGCAACGAGAGGGGAGAGTGTCCGTCCCACGTACTCTCGTGAGACCGAAAGCGAAGCGTTATAACAACGCGGTTGATGTAGTCGACGTCTCCACGATCCGACCGATCCAAGCACCGAACGTCGGCACCTCCGAGTTACGCACACGTTCAGCTCGATGGCGATCCCGGACTCCGATCCAGCAAAGTGTCGGGATGAGTTCCGTCGACCTGACGGCGTGGTGACGATGTTGATGCTCCACCGGCGCGAGGCTTCGCCTAAGCTCCGCGACGATATGACTTCTCCGGCGCAGGCTTCTCCTAAGCTCCGCGACGATATGACCAAGTGGAATATGGTGGAAGGGGCACCGCACACGGCTAAGGCAAGATCCGTAGATCAACTTGTGTGTCTTGGGGTGCCCCCGCCCCAGATATAAAGGAGCCAAGGGGAGGTGGCGGCCCTAGGGGGCGCGCAAGGAGGAGTCCTACTCCCACCGAGTAGGACTCCCCCTCTCCTAGTTGGACTAGGATTGGAGGAGGGGAAGAGGGAAGGCGCCGCCCCCCTTCCTTGTCCTATTCGGACTAGAGGGGAGGCGCGCAGCCCACCTTGGCCTGCCCTTCCTCTTCTCCCATGGCCCATTAAGGCCCATAGACTTCCGGGGGTTCGGTAACCTCCGGTACTCGATAAAATCCGATTTCACCCGGAACACTTCCGATGTCCAAATGTAGGCTTCCAATATATCAATCTTTATGTCTCGACCATTTCGAGACTCCTCGTCATGTCCATGATCACATCCGGACTCGAACAACCTTCGTGCATCAATACTTATAAACTCATTATGAACTGTCATCGAAGCGTTAAGCGTGCGGACCCTACGGGTTCGAGAACTATGTAGACATGACCTAGAACCATTCTCGGTCAATAACCAATAGCGGAACCTGGATGCCCATATTGGTTCCTACATATTCTCTGAAGATCTTTATCGGTCAAACCGCATAACGACATCGTTGTTCCCTTTGTCATCGGTATGTTACTTACCCGAGATTCGATCGTCGGTATCCAATACCTAGTTCAATCTCGTTACGGTAAGTCTCTTTACTCGTTCCGTAATACATCATCTCACAACTAACTCATTAGTTGTAATGCTTGCAAGGCTTAAGTGATGTGCATTACCGAGAAGGCTCGAGATACCTCTCCGACAATCGGAGGACAAAACCTAATCTCGAAATCGCCAACCCAACAAGTACCTTTGGAGACACCTGTAGTACTCCTTTATAATCACCCGATTCGTTGTGACGTTTGGTAGTACCAAAGTGTTCCTCCGTAAACAGGAGTTGCATAATCTCATAGTTATAGGAACATGTATGGGTCATGAAGAAAGCATTAACATACTAAGCGATCAAGTGTTAAGCTAACGGAATGGGTCATGTCAATCAGATCATTCAACTAATGATGTGACCTTGTTAATCAAATAACAACTCCTTGTTCATGGTTAGGAAACATAACCATCTTTGATTAACAAGCTAGTCAAGTAGAGGCATACTAGTGACATACTGTTTGTCTATATATTCACACATGTATTATGTTTCCGGTTAATACAATTCTAGCATGAATAATAAACATTTATCATGATATAAGGAAATAAATAATAACTTTATTATTGCCTCTAGGGCATATTTCCTTGATCTCCCACTTGCACTAGAGTCAATAATCTAGATTACAAAGTAATGATCCTAACACCCATGGAGTCTTGGTGTTGATCATGTTTTGCTCGTGGAAGAGGCTTAGTCAACGGTCCGCAACATTCAGATCCGTATGTATTTTGCAAATCTCTATGTCTCCCACTTGGACTTGGTCCCGAATGGAATTGAAGCGTCTCTTGATGTGCTTGGTCCTCTTGTGAAATCTGGATTCCTTTGCCAAGGCAATTGCACCAGATTGTCACAGAAGATCTTCATCGGTCCCGATGCACTAGGTATGACACCTAGATCGAAATGAACTCTTTCATCCAGACTCCTTCATTTGCTGCTTCGAAGCAGCTATGTACTCCGCTTCACATGTAGATCCCGCCACGGCGCTTTGTTTAGAACTGCACCAACCGACAGCTCCACCGTTTAATAAAAACACGTATCCGGTTTGCGATTTAGAATCGTCCGGATCGATGTCAAAGCTTACATCGGCGTAACCATTTACGACTAGCTCTTTGTCACCTCCATATCGAGAAACATATCCTTAGTCCTTTTCGGTATTTCAGGATGTTCTTGACCGCTGTCCGATGATCCACTCTGGATTACTTTGGTACCTTCCTGCCAAGCTTACAGCTAAGCATCGTCAGTCTGGTACACAGCATTGCATACATGATAGAGCCTATGGCTGAAGCATAGGGAACATCTTTCATTTTCTCTCTATCTTCTGCTGTGGTCGGGCATTGAGTCGACTCAATCTTACACCTTGCAACACAGGTAAAAACCTTTCTTTGCTGATCCATTTTGAACTTTTTCAAAACTTTATCAAGGTATGTGCTTTGTGAAAGTCAATTAAGCGTCTTGATCTATCTCTATAGATCTTGATGCCCAATATGTAAGCAGCTTCACCGAGGTCTTTCATTGAAAACTTTTATTCAAGTATCCTTTTATGCTATCCAGAAATTCTATATCATTTCCAATCAATAATATGTCGTCCACATATAATATTAGAAATGCTCTGAGCTCCCACTCACTTTCTTGTAAATACAGGCTTCTCCAAAAGTCTGTATAAACCCATATGCTTTGATCACACTATCAAAGCGTTTATTCCAACTCCGAGAGGCTTGCACGGACCATAAATTGATCGTTGGAGCTTGCACACTTTGTTAGCACCCTTTGGATCGACAAAACCTTCTGGTTGCATCATATACAACTCTTCTTCTAGAAATCCATTCAAGAATGCGGTTTTACATCCATTTGCCAAATTTCATAATCATAAAATGCGGCAATTGCTAACATGATTCGACAGACTTAAGCATCGCTACGGGTGAGAAAGTCTCATCGTAGTCAACCCTTGAACTTGTCGAAAACCTTTTGCAACAAGTCGAGCTTTGTAGACAGTTACATTACCATCGGCGCCGAGTCTTCTTCTTAAAGATCCATTTATTTTCAATGGCTTGCCGATCATCGGCAAGTCAACCAAAGTCCATACTTTGTTCTCATACATGGATCCCATCTCAGATTTCATGGCTTCCAGCCATTTTGCGAATCTGGGCTCACCATCGCTTCTTCATAGTTTGTAGGTTCGCCATGGTCAAGTAACATGACTTCGAGAATAAGATTACCGTACCACTCTGTGCGTATTTTACTCTGGTTGACCTCGAGGTTCAATAGTAACTTGATTTGAAACTTCATGATCATCATCATTAGTTTCCTCACTAATTGGTGTAGTTGTCACAGGAACCATTTCTTGTGATGAACTACTTTCCAATAAGGGAGCAGATCTGATTATCTCATCAAGTTCTACTTTCCTCCCACTCACTTCTTTCGAGAGAAACTCCTTCTCTAGAAAGGACCCGAATTTAGCAACGAAAATCTTGCCTTCAGATCTGTGATAGAAGGTGTACCCAACAGTCTCCTTTGGGTATCCTATGAAGACACATTTTCCGATTTGGGTTCGAGCTTATCTGGTTGAAGTTTCTTTACATAAGCATCGCAGCCCCAAACTTTAAGAAACGACAACTTTGGTTTCTTGCCAAACCACAGTTCATAAGGCGTCGTCTCAGCGGATTTTGACGGTGTCCTATTCAACGTGAATGCGGTCGTCTCTAAAGCATAACCCCAAAACGATAGCGGTAAATCGGAAATAGACATCATAGATCGCACCATATCTAGTAAAGCACGATTCGACGTTCGGACACACCATTTCTCTGTGGTGTTCGGGTGGCGTGAGTTGTGAAACTATTCCACATTGTTTCAAATGTAAACCAAACTCGTAACTCAAATATTCTCCTCCACGATCAGATCGTAGAAACTTTATTTTCTTGTTACGATGATTTTCCACTTCACTCTGAAATTCTTTGAACTTTTCAAATGTTTCAGATTTGTGTTTCATTAAGTAGATATACCCATATCTGCTCAAATCATCTGTGAAGGTGAGAAAATAACGATACCCGCGCGTGCCTCAACATTCATTGGACCACAAACATCGGTATGTATGATTTCCAACAAATCAGTTGCTCGCTCCATAGTTCCGGAGAACGGCGTTTTGTCATCTTGCCCATGAGGCACGGTTCTTAAGTACCAAGTGATTCATAATCAAGTGATTCGAAGCCCATCGGTATGGAGTTTCTTCATGCGTTTTACACGATATGACCTAAGCGGCAATGCCACAAATAAGTTGCACTATCATTATCAACTCTGCATCTTTTGGCTTCAACATTATGAATATGTGTATCACTCTGTCGAGATTCAACAAGAATAGACCATTCTTCAAGGGTGCATGACCATAAAAGATATTACTCATATAAATAGAACAACCATTATTCTCTGATTTAAATGAATAACCGTCTCGCAATAAACAAGATCCAGATATAATGTTCATGCTCAACGCTGCACCAAATAACAATTATTTAGGTCTAAAACTAATCCCGAAGGTAGATGTAGAGGTAGCGTGCCGATCGCGATCACATCGACTTTGGAACCATTTCCAACGCGATCGTCACCTCGTCCTTAGCCAATCTTCGGCAATCCGTAGTTCTGTTTGAGTTGCAAATATTAGCAATGTAACCAGTATCAAATACCAGTACTACTGCGAGTATTAGTAAGGTACACATCAATAACATGTATATCACATATACCTTTGATCACCTTGCCATCCTTTTATCCGCCAAATACTTGGGGCAGTTCCGCTTCGATGTCGGTATCGCTTGCGGTAAAACACTCGCCAGGGCTTAGGTCCAGACTTGGGTTTCTTCTCTTGATCAAGAACTTTCTTGTTGTTCTTTTGAAGTTTCCTTCTTCTTCCCTTTGCCCTTTTCTTGAAACTAGTGGTCTTGTTGACCATCAACACTTGATGCTCTTTCTTGATTTCTACCTCCGCTGCTTTTAGCATCGCGAAGAGCTCGAGAATTGTCTTAGTCATCCCTTGCATATTATAGTTCATCACGAAGCTCTTGTAGCTTGGTGGCGATGATTGGAGAATTCATCAATGACACTATCATCCGGAAGATTAACTCCCAGCTGAATTAAGTGATTGTTATACCCGCACATTTTGAGTATGTGCTCACCGACGAACTATTCTCCTCCATCTTGCAGCTATAGAACTTATTGGAGACTTCATATCTCTCAATCCGGCATTTGCTTGAAATATTAACTTCAACTCTGGAACATCTCATATGCTCCATGACGTTCAAAACGTCGTTGAAGACCCGGTTCTAAGCCGTAAAGCATGGCACACTGAACTATAGAGTAGTCATCACCTCGCTTTGCAGACGTTCACAACTTCGGCTCGGATCTGCAGCGAGGCTGTCACCCAGCGGTGCTTCCAGGCGTAATTTTTACGTGCAGCAATGAGGATAATCCTCAAATTCGGACCCAGTCCGTGTAATTGCTACCATCATCTTTCAACTTTGCTTTCTCAAGGAACGCATTAAAATTCAACGGAACAACAAAGACGAGCCATCTATCTACATAAACATAGACAAGCAAAATACTATCAGTACTAAGTTCATGATAAATTTAAGTTTAATTAATCATATTAAAAACTCCCACTTAGACAGACATCTCTAGTCATCTAAGTGATTACGTGATCCAAATCAACTAAACCATGTCCGATCATCACGTGAGATGGAGTAGTTTCAATGGTGAACATCACTATGTTGATCATATCTACTATATGATTCACGCCGACCTTCGGTCTCGTGTTCGAGGCCATATCTGTTATATGCTAGGCTCGTCAAGTTTAACTTGAGTATTCGCGTGTAACTGTTTTGCACCCGTTGTATTTGAACGTAGAGCCTATCACACCCGATCATCACGTGGTGTCTCAAAGACGAAGAACTTTCGCAACGGTGCATACTCGGGAGAACACTTCTTGATAATTTTAGTGAGAGATCATCTTATAATGCTACCGTCAATCAAAGCAAGATAAGATGCATAAAGGATAAACATCACATGCAATCAATATAAGTGATATGATATGGTCATCATCATCTTGTGCTTGTGATCTCCATCGCCAAGCACCGTCATGATCACCATCGTCACCGGTAGCGACACCTTGATCTCCATCGTAGCATCGTTGTCGTCTCGCCAACTATTGCTTCTCGACTATCGCTACTCCTTAGTGATAAAGTAAAGCAATTACATGGCGTTGCATTTCATACAATAAGCGACAACCATATGGCTCCTGCCGATTGCCGATAACTCGGTTACAAAACATGATCATCTCATACAATAAAATATAGCATCACGCTTTGACCACATCACATCACATCATGCCCTGCAAAAACAAGTTAGGCGTCCTCTACTTTGTTGTTGCAAGTTTTACGTGGCTGCTACGGGCTGAGCAAGAACCGTTCTTACCTACGCATCAAAACCACAACGATACTTCGTCAAATAGACTCCGTTTTAACCTTCTCAAGGACCGGGCGTAGCCACACTCGATTCAACTAAAGTGAGAGAGACAGACACCCGCCGGTCACCTTTAAGCAACGAGTGCTCGGGCGGTGAAACCAGTCTCGCGTAAGCGTCTGCGTAATGTCGGTCCGGGCGCTTCATCTCACAATACCGCTGAACCAAAGTATGACATGCTGGTAGGCAGTATGACTTGTATCGTCCACAACTCACTTGTGTTCTACTCGTGCACATGACATCAACGCATAAAACCAGGCTCGGATGCCATCATTGGGAAACGAGTAATTTCAAAAATTTCCTACGATCACGCAAGACCATGGTGATGGCATAGCAACGAGGGGAGAATGTCCGTCCACGTACCCTCGTGAGACCGAAAGCGAAGCGTTATAACAACGCGGTTGATGTAGTCGACGCGTCTCCACGATCCGACCGATCCAAGCACCGAACGTCACGGCACCTCCGAGTTCTCGCACACGTTCAGCTCGATGGCGATCCCGGACTCCGATCCAGCAAAGTGTCGGGATGAGTTCCGTCAAGACGACGGCGTGGTGGCGATGTTGATGCTCCACCGACGCGGGCTTCGCCTAAGCTCATGACGATATGACTTCTCCGGCGCAGGCTTCTCCTAAGCTCATGACGATATGACCGAAGTGGAATATGGTGGAAGGGGCACCGCACACAGCTAAGGCAAGATCCGTAGATCAACTTGTGTGTCTTGGGGTGCCCCCTGCCCCGTATATAAAGGAGCCAAGGGGAGGTGGCGGCCCTAGGGAGGCGCGCAGGAGGAGTCCTACTCCCACCGGGTAGGATTCCCCCCTCCTAGTTGGACTAGGATTGGAGGAGGAAGAGGGAAGGCGCGCCCCCCTTCCTTGTCCTATTCGGACTAGAGGGGAGGGGGCGCAGCCCACCTTGGCCTGCCCTTCCTCTTCTCCCATGGCCCATTAAGGCCCATAGACTTCCGGGGGTTCCGTAACCTCCGGTACTCGGTAAAATCCCGATTTCACCCGAACACTTCCGATGTCAAATGTAGGCTTCCAATATATCAATCTTTATGTCTCGACCATTTCGAGACTCCTCGTCATGTCCATGATCACATCCGGGACTCGAACAACCTTCGTGCATCAATACTTATAAACTCATTATGAACTGTCATCGAAGCGTTAAGCGTGCGGACCCTACGGGTTCGAGAACTATGTAGACATGACCTAGAACCATTCTCGGTCAATAACCAATAGCGGAACCTGGATGCCCATATTGGTTCCTACATATTCTCTGAAGATCTTTATCGGTCAAACCGCATAACGACATCGTTGTTCCTTTGTCATCGGTATGTTACTTACCCGAGATTCGATCGTCGGTATCCAATACCTAGTTCAATCTCGTTACGGTAAGTCTCTTTACTCGTTCCGTAATACATCATCTCACAACTAACTCATTAGTTGTAATGCTTGCAAGGCTTAAGTGATGTGCATTACCGAGAAGGCTCGGAGATACCTCTCCGACAATCGGAGTGACAAAACCTAATCTCAAATACGCCAACCCAACAAGTACCTTTGGAGACACCTGTAGTACTCCTTTATAATCACCCGATTCGTTGCCAGGACGTTTGGTAGTACCAAAGTGTTCCTCCGTAAACGGAGTTGCATAATCTCATAGTTATAGGAACATGTATGGGTCATGAAGAAAGCATTAACATACTAAACGATCAAGTGTTAAGCTAACGGAATGGGTCATGTCAATCAGATCATTCAACTAATGATGTGACCTTGTTAATCAAATAACAACTCCTTGTTCATGGTTAGGAAACATAACCATCTTTGATTAACAAGCTAGTCAAGTAGAGGCATACTAGTGACATACTGTTTGTCTATATATTCACACATGTATTATGTTTCCTACAATACAATTCTAGCATGAATAATAAACATTTATCATGATATAAGGAAATAAATAATAACTTTATTATTGCCTCTAGGGCATATTTCCTTCACAAGCCCTCTTTGGCCCAACCGGCCAGCCCACAGCCCGCCCACCCCTCGCTCCCATTACCCCCGTCGGCGGAAAACCCTAGCCGCCCCCACTCCACCGATTCCTCCCGATCCCTTCTCCTCCCTCCTCAAGCGCCGACCGGATCGGATCCGCCTCGATCCTGCCGCCCCGACGCCGGGCGACCCACCGCCCGTCTCTCCTCCTCCTCCTCCCCGACCGGCAGCCAGAGGGCGCCCGCCCTCCCTGTCGCCTCGGAGCCGCCCCACGACCACCACGCCAAGACGCCACGCGCTTGTCGCCGTCCGAAGGCGCCTCGCTCTCCTCCTCGCCGGTCGCCCGACCGCCCGAGCCCGCTTTGAGTCCCTACGCCCCACCGTGAGCTCTTCTCCCCCGCTCGCTCCCGATCCCCACAGGATCGATCCCCTCTTCACAGGCTCGTCGCCGTGGCGGGCTTCGCTCGCCCGGCTGCAGCCTTGCTCAAGGCCTGCTCATCAGCGCCAAGGTCCTCCTCGCCTCCTCGCTCGGGCCGAGGCCCCTCTCCTCTCCCCCTCGTTCCCCTCACCCGAAAGCGCCCTGTCGCGGATCTCGTCGCCGGCGCTTCTTCCGGTGACCGAATGGTCACGGGCCGAGCCTTGGGCTGCGTGCGCCATCCCCCGTGGCCTTCCTTAGCCTTAGCCCGGCGCTGAGTCGCCGGGTCGCTCGCCCGAACCACCACCGCCTCCGCGCCGCTGGCGCCGCTTTCGGCCGAGTCCGTCGTGCCATCGCCACCGCGGCGCGTCGTCGTCTCCCTGTTCGAACGCACCTTGCCATGCCCCTTTTGCCGGACTACGAATTCGGCGAGGTCGGCGCCGCCCTCCGCATGAACGGCCACCGAGTTTCTAACGCCGGCGCCGACGTGGCCCACCGGGCCACCACCTGGTCAGGTCAGCGACCAGGGCCCTAGGGGCCTGCCGGTCTGTTGACTCGGTCGGCCAGCCGATGGGCCGGGCCTCCCCTCCATCGACATGGGGACCCCACCCCCTAGAACGTTAAGTTAAATAAATATAATTAATAAAAATAAAAATGAATAAAATTAATTAATTAATTAATTAACAATTAAGTAAATAATTAATTTAATTAATCCTGATTAATTAACCTAATGGCTAATTAACCTAATTAACTCACGTTAATTAAACTAAATCTGGGTAATTAGTTAATAGTCACCGACAACGGACCCACACATCAGTTGACCAAGTCAACCCTGTTGATCACTTGACGTCAACATGACATCATGTCGATGTCATAAATTCATTTTTGAATTAAATAATTAATTAATTAAATTCCAGAAATTAATAAAATCTTTAGAAAATCATATCTTTTAATCCGTAACTCGGATTAAAATATTTTCAACATGAAAGTTGCTCGAGCAGCGAGGCGAATCCGGATACGCAGTCCGTTCGTCGCCACACACCCCTAACCTATCGAACCTGCAACTTTCCCCCTCCGGCTCCTCTGCCCGAAAACACGAAACACCGGGAATACTTTCCCGGATGTTTCCCCCCTTAACCAGTACCACCTCATACCACGTTAGGGCACGCCTAGCATCGCTACTTGTCATGTCATGCATCGATATGCATCTGTTTACTTGGTATTCATTGTTTCTTCCCCCTCTTCTCTCCGGTGAGACTACGAGACCGACCCGCTGCTGCCTGCTTCGACTACGGTGTTGACGACCCCTCTCTCTTGCCGAGCAACCGTGCAAGCCCCCCTTGATCACGGATATCGCCTACTCTCCTCTATACTGCTTGCATTAGAGTAGTGTAGCATGTTACCGCTTTCGATTATACCTATCCCGATGCATAGCTTTGTCCTTGTTACTATGGTTGTTACCTTACCGCAATCCTATATGCTTAGTATAGGATGCTAGTACTTTCATCTGTGGCCCTACATTCTTGTTCGTCCTGCATTGCTATATTATCGGGCCGTGATCACTCGGGAGGTGATCACGGTATATACTATATACTTTATACATGATACAATGGTGGAGACTAAAGTCGGTCGGTGGTGGAGCACCATGAGTGGATCATTGAGGCGGAGCGACAGGCAGGTTGAGACCGCCTAGGAGAGAGGTGGGCTGGCCTGTTCGGCGTTCTCATGGATACTTAACACAACTTAACGAGGTCTTGGTATTTGATCTGAGTTGGCTGCAAGCTTATACGCACTAACCATCTACGCTGGAGTAGTTATGGGTATCCGGCGTCGTGGTATCACCGAGCACTTCAGACGTCGTGACGGAGGCGGCGCGCCGGGTTGGATCGAACGCTGCTAGGCTAGGTCTGCTTCCGGCCGCCCTACTTACGTCAGAGTGTGCTTTCGAGGCGATGGGCCCTGACCCCTGCTTAGGTTTAGACCGCGTCTTGGCCTCTCTGTTGTGCCTAGGTGGGGCTGCGACGTGTTGATCTTCCGCGGCCGGGCATGACCTGGAAAGTGTGTCCGCCAAATGGGATCAAGCGTGTTGGGTAAGATGGTGCACCCTGCAGGAAGTTAATCTATTGAATAGCCGTGATCTTCGATAACAGGGCGACTTGGAGTTGTACCTTGAGCTTATGACAACTAGAATCGGATACTTGATAAAACACACACTTCCAAGTGCGAGATACAACCGGTGGTCGCTCTCTCTCAGGGATATGAGGAGGGGATCGCCGGGTAGGATTATTGCTATGTGATGTTACTTGGAGGACTTCATACTGCCCTCTTCTACCTATTGCAAGACGGTGACCGAAGCGTAGTCTTCGTTAAGACTAGCTATCCCCCTCTTATTCGGCTTTCTGCAGCTCAGTCCACCGATATGGCCCTTTACACATATATCCATGCATATGTAGTGTAGCTCCTTGCTTGCGAGTACTTTGGATGAGTACTCACGGTTGCCTTGTTCCCCTTTTCCCCCTACCTCTACTCGATTGCTGCAACAGACGATGGAGCCTGTGGGCGACGCCACCGCCGATGATGACTACTACTACGAGGTGCCTACTACTACGTCCAGCCGGCCGGCGGCGACCAGGAGTAGTTAGGAGGATCCCAGCGGGAGGCTGCGCCTCTTCGATCTGTATCCCGGTTTGTGCTAGCCATCTTATGGCAACTTGTTTAACTTATGTCCGTACTCAGATATTGTTGCTTCCACTGACTTCGTCTATGATCGAGCACTTGTATTCGAGCCCTCGAGGCCCCCGGCTTGTATTATGATGCTTGTATGACTTATTTTATTTGTAGAGTTGTGTTGTGATATCTTCCCGTGAGTCCCTGATCTTGATCGTACACATTTGCGTGCATGATTAGTGTACGATTAAATCGGGGGCGTCACAAGTTGGTATCAGAGCCGACTGCCTATAGGAATCCCCCTTCCACACTCCTTGGCCGAAGTCGAGTCTAGACATTGCAAAAACTTTTACTAACTTGGCTGTGTGCCTTACGGGCCCACGTCGCCATCGGGTGGTACTAGGATCTTTTACTCCTCGACCTTTACTCTGGGACTCTGAATTCTCTTCTACTCGGGTTAAACGATTTTACTAACTAACACTAGGATCCCGTGATCACATTCACCCCAAAGTTGGATAAAGCCATAGTTGTTTCTTGGAATTGTATTTTGATCAATTTCCACACTGTCATTTGACTCCTTTGAAACGTCTTTGTTTTCAGATGGAACCCACGAGGCAGGTCGTGCGCCACACGACGGCCATTGGTGCCTCGGGATCACCTGCGGTGCTAGCAGAGATGATGACCTATCCGGGTTATCGCCGGCACCTGAGTACACCGCCTTTGAGTAGTACCAGGACTTTAACCAGAGCGATGCCGCGCCATCGTCCACCTCTACTCTCGGGAGTATGACTCCACTCTCTGTGCTGCACACCGCACATGGTGTTGGGGTGACTATCGATATGGCGTCCACGATCTGCTTATGTTGCTCGACGCGTCTTCGTGGAAGTATCGAGTTGGACACCTCCCCTTCGTGCACATTGCTATCGCGTCGATGTTGGTGAGGAGGTTACTACACCGCTGCCTACTTCATCATCACCAGAGAGCCCTTCTACCATCGAACTTTGTTACGCATGTCGATGGGCTGGATCGAGCTAACCGAGCTCTTCGCCACGAGTTGTACATCACCCGTCGGCACCTTTACCGTGCTCGACGCTGTTGCACCCTTTGTCCGATCCAGAGCTGCCGCGTTCTGCGATCTACCCAGCCAGACCGTGATGCCCCGGGGTGTCGGTTGGCGGGCGTGGGAGGCTACTCTCCGCGCTTGGCCCTCTTACGCCACTTGGGCGTCGGGTTCAGCACCGAGTATCCGCGGCCCCAGTCAGCGGCGTGGAGGACTACCGCTGCCGCTTTACCAGCTTTCAGGCTACAGCTACCTCCATGATGCAGCGTGGGACTGATGTAGGCTTGCTTGTTATTGTTAGATGCATTCGCCGCGAGCCTGCGTGCCGCCTATGATGTCTTAGTCTATGTACTGAACTCTGTGTACCGAACTCTATGCATGATCCCTTTTGTAAGATATGCCAACTACTATGTAGTTTCTATCGTGCTGCTTTCATTATGCATGTTTCATCATGAATGATTCTTGTCCTTTGCATGAATTTCTCAAATGCTGAACTACCCCTGTTATATAATAGCAGGATGGTTAGACCAGCTGGTCGTGGTCGTGGTGGCAACTTCCCACCACCGCCTGAGTACATGGCTGGTATGATCCAACAGCTTGAGATGAATCGCCAGTTCATGGAGAACATGATGGCTCAGTTTCCTCGCCCCAATATGAACCAGCAGCCAAACACAACAACTCTGCAGAATTTCATACGCCTGAACCCCAGTGTGTATCGCAGCTCAACCAAGCCGCTGGATGCTGATGACTGGCTCCGTGACATCACCTATGAGATGGAGTCTGCTGATGTAGCCCCTGCCAGCTATGTCACCTTTGCTTCCTTCTTCCTGAAGGGACCCGCAGCTCAATGGTGGGACAGCCACAGCGTACTCGCCAGCTTGGAACACTCATCACCCGGCCGGACTTCCAAGCTGCTTTCCGTGCCGCTTCATCCCTCAAGGGATCATGGACGGAAGAAGTGTGAGTTCATAACCTCACCCAAGGCAACAAGACTGTTGAAGCTTATCAGCGAGAGTTCCTAGACTTGTCTCGCTATGCTGAAGAGGATATTGCAACTGATGCAGGCAGACAAGAGAAGTTCCGTGACGGCCTTCAAGCTGACATCAAGCTCGCACTTCTAGTGCACGACTTTGCTGATTTCGCCACCTTGGTGAACAAGGCTATCAATGTCGAAACTGGTCTGCAGGAATACCAGAGCTCTAACAGGCGCAACCGTGACACGGGCTCATCTTCGGGCCCGTCCTCGCAGAAGCGCAAGATATGGATTCCCAACAGTATGTACCAGCCGAATGCACCTGCTCCAAGGCAGAACTATGCTACACCTCGTCTGCCTGCTTCAACTAAGCAGCCAAAGCTTCCAGCTCCACCACCCCAAGCTCCTGTTCCCACCCCCAATAATGGCTTGTGCTTCAGGTGTGGACAACCAGGCACCGTGCTAGAGAATGCAACGAGAACCGAATCAGTGGCCCTTCCAAAGAGCTGGCCATGGAAACACCCAGCCCGCAACAACACCGCCAAGCCTTATGGTCGAAGTTCAGGCCAACCACGTTGATCTGAACGAAGCTCAAGACCAACCTGCTCTCGTGATGGGTACACTTCTCGTAAATTCAGTACCGCATGTGTTTTATTTGATCTGAGGCATCGCATTCATTCATGTCTCAAGATTTTGCATTCATGCATGGCATTAAAAGTGAAGACATGAATGCTTCACTATTAGTACACACCCCTGCGGGCCAATGTCGAACCTCCATGATTTGCAACGATGTCCCCGTTGAAATCGAAGGACTGGAATTTCTTGTCTCTCCCATCGTGCTGAAGTCATGTAGCATTGACCTCATTCTGGGAATGAATTGGTTAAAGGCGCATACTGCTTCCATAGTTTGCGCCATGAAGACCGTCCATCTGCTACACCCTTCGGATGAAATAGTCACTTCTGAAGCTCATCTCGGTGCAAAATGCGAGGCAAGGCTCTATGCATTGAATGCATTGAACGCTGCACCACTCGAGGGTATTGAAAACATTCCTGTCGTTCGCGACTTCCAGGACGTTTTTCCTGAAGAACTTCCAGGGATTCCCCACCTAGGGCTGTCGAATTCGTCATCGACTTGAAACCAGGCACCACTCCTATAGCCAGCGACCCTACAAGATGCCGCCGCATGAACTCCTTGAGCTCAAGGAGGAAATCGACAAATCTCTTCAAAGTGGTTTCATTCGCCCAAGTTGCTCACCTTGGGAGCACCTTCTCTTTGTCAAGAAGAAGGATGGGACAAACCGATTGGTCCAAGACTACCGCCCCATAAATCAAGCTACCATTCAGAATAAGTATCCTCTTCCTCGGATCAATGATCTTTATGATCAACTGGCTGGTTCGTCAGTGTTCTCGAAACTCGACTTGAGGTTGGGTTACCACCAGATCCGTGTTCGTGAGGAGGATATCCCAAAGACCGCATTTGTGACTCGTTATGGTTCATACGAGTACACCGTCATGTCTTCGGCTTAACCAATGCTCCAGCCACCTTCTCTACTTTGATGAACTATATATTCATGGATTACCTCGACAAGTTAAATAGTGGTTTATCTGGATGATATCTGATATTTTCCAAGAATGAAGAAGAACATGTCAACATCTTAGTCTTGTCTTTGGAAAAGCTACGAGAGCATCAACTCTATGCCAAGTTCTCCAAATGTGAATTCGGCTTCCAAGTAACCTATCTTGGGCATGTCATCTCTAAGGATGGTATTGCCGTCAACCCTGAAAGAGTTCAGGCTATTCTCGATTGGACTCCTCCGAAGAACGTTAAGCAAGTCAGAAGTTTTCTCGGTCTCGCCAGCTATTGCCGTCGATTCGTCGAGAACTTCTCCAAGATTGCCGAGCCTCCGACTAACTTTGTTGCATAAGGGCGTCAAGTTCCAATGGATGAGATAAATGTCGGGAAAGTTTCCGTGCACTCAAAGACAAGTTGACTTCGCCCCAGATGCTAGCTCCTCCCGATACTAAGAAGGACTTCATCATTTATCGCGGCGCTTCTCGTCAAGGATTAGGCGGTGTCCTAATGCAAGAGCGCAAAGTGGTTGCTTATGCCTCTCGACAATTACGCCCTCACGAAGAGAACTACCCAGTTCACGACCTCGAGCTTGCTGCTGTCATTCATGCACTTAAGCAGTGGCGACATTACCTTCTCGGTAATCGTTGCGAGATCTTCACTGACCACCAAAGTCTGAAGTATCTGTTTACTCAGCCAGACCTGAACCTCCGTCAGCAGAGATGGATGGAAACTGTTGCATACTTTGATCTGGGTATTTCCTATACGCCAGGCAAAGCTAATGTAATGGCTGATGCCTTGAGCCGCAAGTCTTACTGCAACCACCTCCAGGTTCATAAAGTTCAGCCCCCACTTGTTGAAGAATTCAGAAAGCTGAACCTCCATATTGTTCCTCTGGGCGCACTCGCTCCCCTCCTCCGGAGTTCCATAAGATGAATCTCCGTGTTGTTTCCCAGGGTTCCTCTATACCACGGCTGTTGAACCCGATCTCGTGGGCACCATAAAGACAATGCAGGATTTGACTCAAGTCTACAAGATTAAGCGCGACCTCAAAGAAGGAAATCCTCATTCTTCACTATTCTTGATGATGGCGCCTTGTACTTCAAAGGCCGCCTAGTGGTGCCGTGTAAGAAGGAAAACCTGAATATGACTCGAGAAGGTTATGAAAGAAGCTCATGATCGCCTCTATGTATCCATCCCGGTAGTACAAAGATGTATCAAGACATTCGCCGAGATTCGGTGGTATAATATGAAGCAAGACATTGCTCGCTATGTTCTTTGAGTGTGACGCTTGCCGTCGTATCAAAGCAGAACATCAAAGGCCTCTTTGGAACTTTGCAACCTATCTCTATTCCTGAATGGAAATGGGACCATGTTGAAATGGACTTCACATCGGATTTCCCAAATCGCAGAAAGGTAATGATGCTATTCTTGTCGTCATTGACCGGCTTTCTAAAGTTGCACATTTTCCGCGGTCAAAGAAACGATCACGCTAGTCAGCTTGCAACGCTCTATATGTCCAGAATTGTTTCACTTCACGGTATTCCACTGGTTATCGGTTCGGACCGTGGCAGCTTATTCACTTCAAGATTACGGGCAAGTTTTCAAGAAGCTATGGGGACTCATTTATCTTTCGATCTGCGTTTCATCCGCATCACAAGGGCAAGTTGAGCGTGTCAACCAAGTTCTCGAAGACATGCTTGAGCTTGTGTTATTTCCTTGGCAAGAAGTGGGAGGAATCTCTCCCAGTATGCTGAGTTCTCTTATAATAATAGCTATCAAGCTAGTCGAAGATGGCCCCTTCAAGTGTTATATGGACGAAAGTGCGAACCCTCTAAACTGGTCGAAACGGGAACGTCCACTCTTGATCCGGATATTATCCAACATGCCAAGAACAAGTCCGCATTATTCGCGAGAATCTCAAGACTGCTTCGATCCGCTAAAAGAGTAATTATGACCGTCATCATAAGGACATGGTCTATCAACTCGGCAAAAGGCCTATCTTCGTTACACCAATGAAGGTGCTCACCGCCGGGATCAAGGGTAAGCTAGCTCCTCGCTATATTGGCCCATTCACTATTTTGGAGAAGCGTGGAAAAGTGGCATATCAAGCTGGAGCTTCCGTCGAATCTTTCTCGGGTTCACGATGTGTTCCACGTGTCACAACTCCAACGCTGCTTCAAGGACCCAATCCGGCGATGGACCATGAAGTGCTCGAATTACAACAGGACCTCTCCTATAAAGAGCATCCAGTCCGCATTCTCGACCAAGTGAACGCCGCACACGTCGGGCGATCAAGTTCCTCAAAGTCCAAATGGTCAATCACTCAAGACGGCCACACGGGAACGCGAGGATCGTCTTGAGATGAATACCCGCACTCTTTCCTTCTACCTCCTAAATCTCGGGCGAGATTTCTTGTAGTGGAGGAGATTTGTAACACCGGGTAGTCATGCTACAAGAATCTCACGTTGATGGTGCCACGTCACCTCATCACTTTATGATAATCTGGGATGAATCAAAACTGTTTCAAAATTAAATTCAAAATTATGTAGGCAATGAAAAGTTTTCAAAAATTTATAACTAAAATGTTCGGGAGTTGTCAAATAATACAAAGTTAATTATGGTGGGGTGCACACATATTTATAAAGTGTCTGGATATTTTAAATAAATTAAAACAGAAAAGAAAAAAAATAAGAAAAGGTAAATAAAACAAAAAAGGAGAGGGGAAGAAAACCCCCACTGGCCCAACTGGGCCAAGCCCCCCTTTGGCCACCGGCCAGCCTCAGCCCGCCCACCCTCGCTCCCATTACCCCCCCAGTCCGGCGGAAAACCCTAGCCGCCCCCCTCCACCCGATTCTCCCGATCCCTTCTCCTCCTCCGCGCCCATGGATCGGGATCCGCCCGATCCTGCCGCCCCGACGCCGGCGACCACCGCCCGTCCTCACCTCCTCCTCCTCCCGACCGGCCGCACAGGCGCCCGCCCTCCTCGTCGCCTCGGGCCGCCCGACGACCACCACGCCAAGACGCCACCGCCCGTCGCCGTCGGCGCCTCGCCTCCTCCTCGCCGGTCGCCCCGACCGCCCCAGCCCGCTTCGAGTCCCACGCCCCACTGAGCTCTTCTCCCCCTCCTCTCCCTCGATCCCCACAGGATCGATCCCTCTTCCCACATCGCTGTCGCCGTGGCGGGCTCGCTCGGTGCCGCGCTTGCAGCTTCCGGCTCGCCCGGCTCACGCGCCCGCGTCCTCCCTCGCGCCTCCTCGCTCGGTCGAGGCCCCCTCCTCTCCCTCGTTCCCCGCACCAGCGCCCCGTCGCGGATCTCGTCGTCGGCGCCCTTCCGGTGACGAATGGTCACGGGCCGAGCTTATGGGCTCCAGCGCCGCGTGGCCTTCCGTGGCCTTCCGTTAGCCGGCTGAGTCGCGGGTCGTCTCGCGCCCGAACCACCCGCCGCCTCCGCCGCTCGCGGCGCCGTTTCCGCCGAGTCCGCCGTGCCATCACACCGTTGGTGCGTCGTCGTCTCCCGCTCGAACGCACCTGCCGCGCTTTTGGTCACCGGACTACGATTCGGCGGTCGGCGCCCCTCCGCCAAGGAACGCCACCGGAGCCCAACGCCGGCCGCCCGACGTGGCCGACCTGGCCACCTGGTCAGCGACCCGTGGGCCCTAGGGGCCCGGCCGGTCTGTTGACTTTCGGTCGGCCAGTGGACTGGGCGGCCCTCACAGCGACATGGGACCCCACCCCCCAGAACGTTAAGTTAAATAAATATAATTAATAAAAATAAAAATGAATAAAATTAATTAATTAAATAATTAATTAAATAATTAATTTAATTAATCCTAATTAATTAACCTAATGGCTAATTAACCTAATTAACTACTGTTAATTAAACTAAACTGGGGTAATTAGTTAATAGTCACTGACGAACGGGACCCACCTGTCAGGTTGACCAAGTCAACCCTGTTGACTGCTGACGTCAACATGACATCATGCTGACGTCATAAATTCATTTTTTGAATTAAATAATTAATTAATTAAATTCCAGAAATAAATAAAATCTTTAGAAAATCATATCTTTTAATCCGTAACTCGGATTAAAATATTTTCAACATGAAAGTTGCTCAGAACGACGAGACGAATCCGGATACGCAGTCCGTTCGTCCGCCACACACCCCTAACCTATCGAACCTGCAACTTTCCCCCTCCGGCTCCTCTGCTCGAAAACACGAAACACCGGGAATACTTTCCCGGATGTTTCCCCCCTTAACCAGTACCACCTCATACCACGTTAGGGCACGCCTAGCATCGTACTTGTCATGTCATGCATCGATATGCATCTGTTTACTTGGTATTCATTGTTTCTTCCCCTCTTCTCTCGGTAGACTACGAGACCGACCTTGCTGCTTTGCCCGGTTCGACTACGGTGTTGACCCCTCTCTCTTGCCGAGCAACCAGCAAGCCCCCCCCTTGATCACGGATATCGCCTACTCTCCTCTATCTGCTTGCATTAGAGTAGTGTAGCATATTACTTGCTTTCAGATTATACCTATCCGATGCATAGCTTTGTCCTTGTTACTCTTGTTGTTACCTTACGCAATCCTATATGCTTAGTATAGGATGCTAGTACTTTCATCTGTGGCCCTACATTCTTGTCCGTCTGCCGTGCTATACTATCGGGCCGTGATCACTCGGGAGGTGATCACGGTATATACTAAATACTTTATACATGATACAATGGTGGAGACTAAAGTCGAATTGGTGGTGGAGCACCCATGAGTGGATCATTGAGGCGGAGCGACAGGCAGGTTGAGACCGCCTAGGAGAGAGGTGGGCCTGGCCTGCTCGGCGTTCGCGGATACTTAACACGCTTAACGAGGTCTTGGTATTTGATCTGAGTTGGCTACGAGCTTATCGCACTAACCATCTACACGGGAGTAGTTATGGGTATCCCGGCGTCGTGGTATCACCGAAGCACTTCAGACGTCGTGACGAGCGGCCGCCGGATTGGACTGGAACGCCGCTAGGCTAGGTCTGCTTCCGGCCGCCCTCGCAACGCAGTCTTGTGTGCTCGAGGCGATGGGCCCGGATCCTGCGCGCTTAGGTTTAGACCGGCGTCTTGGCCTCTCTGTTGTGCCTAGGTGGGGCTGCGGCGTGTTGATCTTCAGCGGCGGGCATGACCCGAGAAAGTGTGTCCGCCAAATGGGATCAGCGTCTTTGGGTAAGATGGTGCACCCTGCAGGAAGTTAATCTATTCAATAGCCGTGATCTTGATAACAGGACGACTTGGAGTTGTACCTTGAGCTTATGACAACTAGAACCGGATACTTGATAAAACACACCCTTCCAAGTGCGGATACAACCGGTGGTCGCTCTCTCGGGGATATGAGGAGGGATCGCGGGTAGGATTATTGCTATGTGATGTTACTTGGAGGACTTCATATCGCCCTCTTCTACCTGTTGCAAGACGGTGACCGAGCGTAGTCTTCGTTAAGACTAGCTATCCCCTCTTATTCGGCTTTCTGCAGCTCAGTCCTTCGATATGGCCCTTTACACATATATCCATGCATATGTAGTGTAGCTCCTTGCTTGCAGTACTTTGGATGAGTACTCACGGTTGCCTTGTTCCCCTTTTCCCCTACCTCTACTCGATTGCTGCAACCAGACGATGGAGCCAGGGAGCGAGCGCCACCGTCGATGGCGACTACTACTCTGGAGGTGCCTACTACTACGTGCAGCCCGCGGCGACGAGGAGTAGTTAGGAGGATCCTGTGCGGGAGGCCTGCGCCTCTTCGTCTGTATCCCGGTTTGTGCTAGCCATCTTATGGCAACTTGTTTAACTTATGTCTCAGACTCAGATATTGTTGCTTCCACGACTTCGTCTATGATCGAGCACTTGTATTCGAGCCCTCGAGGCCCCTGGCTTGTATTATGATGCTTGTATGACTTATTTTATTTGTAGAGTTGTGTTGTGATATCTTCCCGTGAGTCCCTGATCTTGATCGAACACATTTGCGTGCATGATTAGTGTACGATTAAATCGGGGGCGTCACAGCGGCATGGTGGCAGGGGTGTGGCGTTCGGTGGCGGTGAGTGTTTGCTGGGGTGAAAACCTGTCATATCCTCGGACGGACCGGCGGCGGCGTAGCGCGTTACCTTCTTGAAGGTGTCGTCGCGGCTCTCACCGGTCATCGTGTCGCTCCAGGGGAAACTCTGACCCCCGGGTCAGGCGGTGGCGGCGCGCTAGCGTCGTAACTTTCTTGGAGGCGCCGCCTTGGAGCTCACGGTTCGTCATATGCGGCTTCATCTCTTCGCGGTGGCGCGTTCATGGTGGAGGTCCCCGATTGCTATTGTAGTGTTAGGGGTGGTGTTGCTGCGCTCAGCGCATGTGTACCCCGCCTTGGGTATGTGCGTGTGTTGTCGTGGGATGTGTTTGTACTTAGGCTGTGGTTGATTTGTGCTTTATATATAAAGCGGGGCGAAAGCCTGTTTCAGCATAGATACTCCATCCGTTGATAAATATTAGCACGTATTAAAATATCCAAAACATATTATTTTTGTGGACGAAGGGAGTAGATTACAGTGAGTGACAAGCAACAAGAAGCAATTAACCACCTTTGTTGGCCCAATCGATCAAATTGTTTCGATAACCTTTCCACATACGAGCGGTTTCAATAATGGAGTAAAAAGGAGATACCAATTGTTGATCGAGTACGTATAACATTAGCGAGTCCCTCGAAGGACAAGGAAACAAAAATTGCACTGATAAAAAAAAAAGGAAACAAAAATTGCAAGTTGCACACAAACTTGTTTAACAAGCAAGCTGCATATACATCACAAATAGTGCAAGTAACACGCCCATCGGCCCAACAACGCAAGGTTGTTTGATTCCCTATCAAAGCTCCTACATGTGTTCATCCCCCGTTGTCACGCTGCACGTGCACCTCTCAGGCGCCTCCCCGTTTGCGCTCTCTACGCCGAGGAATCCGCTCCGGTTGGTTAGCGTGAGGATGTGAAGTAGCGGTTCGTGGTCCACCGAACACGTTTACTGCAAGAAATGATAAAAAAAACACTAAGTATTACTCCCTCTATAAACTAATATAAAAACGTTTAGATCATTATTTTAGTATATTCCAAATGCTCTTATATTAGTTTACGGAGGGAGTAGTTGTTAAGCATTCAGCAAGAGAGCGGAACGGCAAATGCTCAAGAAAGGGACTCCGGTATGTTTCCTCTATCATAGCACTACCATTCGCATGTTCATACTCACAATTTAGTACTAGCAGTTAGTAGTGGTTTCAGTGTACGATACTCACAGTTTCCCGATTTACCAGGGGGGAGGTTTATTCCCGAATTACCCACGGGGAGGTATACTCTCGCCCCAGGCGCAGATGCATTGTAGTAGGCTGCTGTGGCGGGGAGGACGAGTAGGCTGCCGTTGATGAAGAAAACCAGCAGAATGAGTTGGATCCCGAGCAGCTGACTTGGTAAACGGCAAGTGCTCGGCCTCGGGGACATGGTCTTTCCAGAGCTCTTGCACGCTTCGTGCGTTAAGAATTAGGAGAAGCTGAAGTTGTAGCGGTGGGAGACCCGTGCTGCACTCACCGATACTCGAGCCCATGGTGACATAAAGTAGTACTGGAGATATGGTGGCTTCTATGCTGCCAAACCTCCAGTCAGAGACCGGGACTGCTTGCAAGATTCTGAGTCTCTCCGCTACATTGCTGGTGCAGGTGAAAATCCGAAAAAAGAACCACCATATCTCCAGTCGCAGAAAACAGAAAAACCAAGAAACAAACTTCTACCTGTAAATAAAAAAAAAGAATACTTAGAGCCCATCGCAGGAATCGAATGACATAGAAATTAGATATAATAACATGTTGGAAAATCCTATAGAAATTCAAAACAAGAGAATGTGTGATAGATATTGTTTGATGTACAGGGTGCTGCTTTGCAAGAGGAGGTTGTCGTGCGCCGTCCTCCCCCTGGTTACCCGTTGGTCCAAGTCGTACGAGCTCGGGGGTGAGCGGCTCTGCCTACCGAAGGTGCGGCGTCCTCCGATCCAGGACGAGAGGGCAGGGGGCCTTCTTCGGAGGCAGACACGGATGACGGAACAACTATGGTGGCCTTATGGGAGTTGATGGAGCGTGATTTTCCTCTAACGGCGGGTTGCTACCTTGTCTTGGTCATATCGATTGCAGGATCGTGTTAGCCGAGGGTCTCGATGTTCCAGCTCTTGGTGCATTCAGACTTTGTTAGCGGCTCCTTTGGTGTCTTGTATCTTTGCCGTTTTCTTTTCTTTTCTTATCTATTGTAATGTTCGTTGTATGGTGGGTGCTGGCTCTCTTTGGTCAATGCTTTATAATCTAAAGCAAGGAAACCCCTTTTTCATCAAAAAACACAAGAATATAGTGAAAATTGCAAGTGCCTTATTTTAAAAACAATGAAAAATCATAGAGCTTGCGTTCCCTTTTTTTCAAGATAGAGCAGACGATCCTTGAGAGTGATTTTTTAAGGGAACGCTCTTTAATGCATTCAATTTCACATGCGAATCTTAAAGCGATGACACATGGCAATCCCCGTGGGGCACACTATTCGCTCACATGCATCCTCACCCCTACTAATGATTGCACTTTTCCTTTTGGTAGTTTGGATGTTAGTAGGGTGCGGCAGTGTGGGTTTGAGTACTTGTGGTTTTTCTTAATGGGAATAGGAGGGGGGAGCCCTTCTTTTCTTAAAAAAAACAAAAAAACATGCATCCTCACATGGAATAATGCAATCGTTGGCTCCTGCCCCCTTAAAAAGGAGGAAACTATACTTTAACAAATAAAAGAGGATTTGGGGACAGGGATTTAGCTCTCACAACTTATAAAGTCGACGAATTTTCCTTTTGCTAAAAATTTCATTGAATGACCCCCTATGTAGCACGGCATTACTGAAAGTATGCATGTATGGCTACTCTGCAAAACATGGCAATTCAGCCTATTGTAGCATGACAATTCGGCCTATTGTAACATGACAATTCCTGAACATATGGGCAACTCGTTTCCCTTAGCACGGCAATTCTCTCTTATACAGCACGAAAAATCTCTGAAATGCATGGCAATTCTCTCGGCTGCAGCATGCAAAGTCACTAAAACGTGTGTCATTTTTTTTCTTAGCATCGCAAATCTCTCTGTTGTAACACGACAAATCCCCATGTTGTAGCATAGCGATTTCTGAACATTCACTAGGGGTAGTTTTTTTAGGGAACGTTCTCCGGTGTCGTTGTTTGTTTGAATGAGCCTTCCTGAGTGAACGTACATCCGTGCCAAGTTCCTCCTCGACGGTAAATCACAAGAACCGATTCCTCTCTAAAGAACTCCTACTGCCTAGGAGTCTCCATCCTCCGAGAGTAACGAGGATCTTACTCAAATCACAAGTTGCTTTCGTCAAAAGAGGGAGAGAGTGGATATCACTTGGTGAAATCTCTCCCACCGACTCTCAAGAATCTCTCCGAAATCTAGGATTTAGTGTGGGAGAGAGTGAGAGGGATCACTTGTGTCCTTGGGAGTGATTTGAATGAAGTGGTCAACCCATTACCGGGGTGGTAGAGGTAGACATGTGCATGGACAACCCGGTCCGGAGGCCCAAGCCTGAAAGCCCGGCACCCGGGCCAGGCTCAGGCCCAACTTTTCAGCCTGAAGCCCGGTCCAAAAGCCTAAAAGAAGCCCAAAACAACCACAATTACATATTTTATTCGATATATAGGTATCATATATTATTTTTATACCCTAAAAATATTTATTTTAATTAAAACACCACTGTTCATGTGCTTCAGGCTAGCCCAGGCTCGGGCTTGGGATTTTTGCTTTGGGCTTTGCCGAGCCTGACCCAAACCCAACCCGGCGCGGGGTATGTTCAGGTTAGGTAGAGGGGGTATATATAGAGCCCAGGAAAAGGAGTCGTGTGGGCTATTTCTTGTAAGTTCCCGAATGTCTGGGTCGCAACTCGGACGTCCGGGGATGCACGGATGTCCGGAATGAAACCCAGATGATCCGGCCAGGTAAACTGTTGTGGAGCCAAAGGCAAGATGGACGAATAGATGATGTTCTGTGTATGCGTCCGCGTTGGACGTCCAAACTAGCCTAGACGTCCGAGAAGTAACCGGGATGATACAGCCAGGGGTCAAACATACTAGACAGGTATGCGGGCTGCCTAGATATCTGAAATGTTGTGCGGAATGTCCGAGGCAGACCGGACAAAAAACCCTCTTTGTTTAGTTGTTTGAGCAGCCTGAAGCCGGATGTCTAGGTTGGATCCCAGATGAAAGGACATGTGGTGCCCCCATGTGTGGTTTTGGTAATTGATGACATTCTCTATGGACTAATGGTTGCATTGAGTTATATTTGAAGGACTTGTCCATAGGCATTTCTTGAAGTCCATGTGTTGGTTTCAAGGAGTTTATGTGTTGACCAAGGTGTTATTAAGGAATTATCCAAAGATTGGTCTTATGAGTGTTGAGCTTATTGCAAGCATGTCTTGAAGAAGAAGATTGTGTGATCACTCATGTTTACCTTCAAGACATCATCCAAATGAAGAGAGTTGGAAAGATTCAAGGTTGATCAAGTCTAAGTCAAAGAATGAATCAAGTTGATCAACTCACAAAGCGTAGAAGATGTACCGAGAGGGATCAAGTGATCCCATGGTATGGTAAGCATTGTCCATTACGCTTTGTGTGCTAACCCATGGTCTTCGTGAGAGTTCTTTGTGGGGTTAGGTTGCGGTGTGCAAGTTCAAGTGACGCATCACGAAGAGATCAAGTGCTTGAAGCTTGCCGTCCATTGTGGTGACAATGGACTTGTGAAGATTAGCGAAAGAGAGGCTCACCCACAGTAGAGTATGGGGGAGCAATCAACTAGTCTTCATCCCGCCAATGCAATCAAGAAAGGTGGTCCAACTTGAGGGAGTCAAGATCGTCTTCATCTAGCTCAAGTGGACCATGTGCAAGGCAAAGGTTTGCCCTTGATAGGTTTTCTATTTTACCGGTCTCATGGTAGTTGTGGAAGACCGGGTTATAGGATCGTTCTTGCGTACTATCAAGGGGGCTCTCGATGAGTTGCTTGATCGTATCGTTCGTGAGAGCTCAAACCATCGCATCCTTGCATCATCTTTATTGGTTCTTGTTTGGTTCTTCTCCTTGTGAGATTTGGAGTTTTTGATCATGTTCCTGACAAGCTCGAGTTCATCGAAAATGGAGTTCACATGCATCTTCTATGATGTTTTCGATGTTGGAGGGTATGCCGGTTCTTCTCTGTTGGAGGTGTCACTCCTTTGTTTGCTAAGCATACCTCCCTGTCTCTTCTTACTATAACCAATCGTTGTTTTGATGCTACTCGTTGTCTTGTTTCAAACAAGCTTGAGTTTGCTCAATTCGAGCTCATATGAAGAAGTTATGGCGCTTCTGGTTTTCCTTGGAGTTTTCTTTGTTTTCGTGGTTGTGGCTTAAGGTTGGTGCGGTGGTAGTACTCAGTGACCCTCGGCGAGAGTACCGCTGAAGCTCCCGGTGATAGTACAGCTCTCGGAGCGAGTAGTACCGCTCAAGCTGTAGTACCGCTCTCCGAACAGTAGTACCGCTTGGGAGTTTGGTAGTAGTACCGCAGATGGTTCCGGCTACTACCGCCTCGATTCGAGACCGTTGTTTTTTAGTGTCGGGTTTCACGGTACTAAGTCTTGGTAGTAGTGGCGGTAGTACCGCTCAAGCGGTAGTACCGCGCCTACTCCCACCGTAGTACCGCCTCTGGCTAGGGCCTTGACCTCCTCGTCGGTAGCAGGTCAGATCTGCATGGGTGAGAGCGGTAGTACCGCCCTCGTGTAGTATCCGCCTACCTTAGCTGTAGTACTGCTTCTGTCTTGAGGATGTTCGATGGGAGTAACGGTTGGATTTTCCCCTCCTATAAAGGGGTCTTCTTCCCATTGAACATTATCCTTTGAGCTCGTGTTCTTCCCCATTGTTGACCTTCTCCGAGCTTGCTATCTCTCAATACCTCCATGGATTCTTGCTAGTTTTTGGGGGAAAGAGAGAGAGATCTAGATCCACATTTCCACCAATCACTTTCTCCTCTATGTGAGGGGAACCCCTTGGATCTAGTTCTTGGAGTTCTTGGTGTTCTCCTTCTTGTTCTTCCTCTCATTTTCCTCCCTAGCATTAGTTGCTTTGGTGGGATCTGAGAGAGAAGGACTTGGGCACTCTGGTGCCCTTGCCATTACATTTGTGCATCGGTTTGAGTTCTCCACGGTGATACGTGGAAGTTACAAGTTGAGAAGCTTATTACTCTTGGGTGCTTGGTGCCCTTGAGCTTGTTCCTCTTGGGTGCTTGGGCGCCCTAGACGGTTAGTGGTGTTCGAGCTCAATCATTGTGGTGTAAAGCTCCGCAAGCGTCGGGTCTTCAATTAGGTTGTGGAGATCGCCTGAGCAATTTGACGGTTCCGTGACCGCCTCAAGGGTTGCCAAATTATGCGGGTTCGGTGACCGCCCCAAGGGTTGCCATTTATGCGGGTTCGGTGACCGCCTCAAGGGTCCCTTAGTGGAATCACGGCATCTTGCATTGTCTTGGGCGTGAGGAGATTCTGATGGCCCTAGTGGCTTCTTGGGGAGCATTGTGCCTCCACACCGCTCCAAACGGAGATTAGCATCCGCAAGGGTGTGAACTTCTGGATACATTGTCATCTCCGCGTGCCTCGGTTATCTCTTACCCGAGCCCCTTTACTTATGCACTTTACTTTGTGATAGCCATATTGTTCTTTGTCATATATCTTGCTATCACATAGTTGCTTATCTTGCTTAGCATAAGTTGTTGGTGCACATAGGTGAGCCTAGTTGTTGTAGGTTTTGTGCTTGACAAATTAACCGTTAGGTTTATTCCGCATTTGTTCAAGCCTAAACCGTAATTATTTTAAAGCGCCTATTCACCCCCCCCCTCTAGGCGACATCCTCGATCTTTCACCAGATGATCCGGCTACGAGACGAAACCTACTGATGTTTGGTTTAAGGCTTCTTGGATGTCTGGGACCTAGTCCGGATGATCCGGGCATAGCTCGAACATCAGGGTAGCAACCCAGATGATCTGTCAGCGAATGTGGGACTTGGCCTTTTTGATAAGATGTATTTGGTGGGAAGTTTTGCCTAAGACTTTTTGGAAGATATGTGAGTGCAATGATGCTGAGAAGATGTTGACATCAGCAAATATTTCACGAACCCATTTGATCCATTCTCAATAGCGCGGGATTCTTATAACTCACAATTTAACCGAAAAAGCTACGCTTCTTTTCTCATTTTCACCATGCTTGTATCTTATCATTTTGGTGGGTCCTCGATCCACACGTGAAGGCCAAGGAAACCAATAGCCTGTGTATTCACTTAACAAACATGATTAATTAGCCCCCTATATGTATATTGTCATCAACATCGTAATTAAGGGCATGATTGCGGTTTCAGTGGCTTATTCAAGCAAAGTATCTGCAGGATTCCCCCTTCTTGCTTGCAAGCGCAATGATGGATCTCAATTCCAAAGGTCCATTCAGTCGATCAAGAATGAGATTCGTTGAGGGCTCTCTATCTCCATTGGCAATGGTGATGGGACCTTCTTATGGCTTAATCCATGGGTGGGCGGGTCTCCTCCTTGTGTAGGGAGTTCCCAAATTGTTTGTTATTTGCTCCGATCCGATATTGTTGGTTTCCGCTACTGCCCACAATGGCAACTAGAATGTCTTTTTCGGCGACATTTGAGCCCGTTGAGACTGTTGAGTGGGCCAGTTTGCAGGCAGCCCTCCCGTCGGGGCTACCAGACTATCCATACACTTTATCTTGACGATATATCCCCTTTGTGTTGTCCTAGAGATGTGACACCCCATCTTCTTCTCATGTCCAGCCATGCGGTTCCTATAGGGTGTGTTTGGTTGCGGAACAAAGTGGAATGGAATGTCATGGTTCCATTCCACTGGAATAGGTCGGTTCCGTTCCTGTGTTTGTTTGGAGACAATAGATGGAATGGAATGGTTACATTTCAGAGTTTGGTTGGAGGAATGGAATATAATGGAATTTGTTCATTTTGACAAGGTACATTAACAAACCATAATAAAAATGACATAAAAATATCTACAACCATTTCCTCTTGCACCAAAGCCACGGTCAAACTCCTCAATGATTAATGATTACTCTGCCTCCATTAGCGATCTCCCACTGCTCCTCTGCCTCCATTAGTCTCTTGAAGTAAAGCTTGGATCGAAGGAAGAACGAAGTTGCTGCTTTGCTAGTCTTGATGAACAACAACACACCAGCTCCTCTTCCTGTGTCCATGCGTGTCGCTACCGGCAAGGCAGCAGTCGATCACCGCCCCAACAAATCGGCCGCCCACTCACGGCGAGTTAGCACGCCGTCGCCACGAAAGCAATCAAGCCGCCGCCCCACCAAACAGATCAGCCACCGCCGCTCGTCGGAAGATCTGGCCTTCGCCTGAAAAAATTGCAGCCACCGCCAACAACCACCGGCCCCCGACGGTTGTTGCCAGGTCCGCTACCTAGATGGGAGCGTTGCGGCTGTGAGAGAGCAGAGGGAGGGAGGGGAGAGACGAGGGGGAGGCGAACCCAGAGAGGAGACGCGACATGGTTTCCACGAAGGGAGAAGAAAGAGCGACCGGTTCCGCGTGATTCCTCCGATTTGGAGGTATCAACACGTTTCGGATATCGGCGGAATATTCGCTCGATGGGAACGACCTGGTTCCCGTTCCAGCTATGTACCAAACGCAGGAACGAGGCCCAGTCACGGGTCCGACCCATGCCATTCCACTTGGTGATTGAAACCAAACACACCCATAGTGCTTTGTCCATGAGGTTCATGACACCCCATCTTCTTCTCATGTCCAGCCATGCAGTTCCTATAGTGCTTTGTCCGTGAGGTTCTGGGGCCCGACTGGGAAGCCTCGGACCTGGCCAGGTTTCTGGCACCCGTGCCAACCAAATTGGGAGGACACGCCTTTTTTGGTTTGTGTTCGAGGTGTTGGCGTGGACGCTATGCACGACGCGCTACAAGATGGTTTTTGAGCGAGTTTTTCTTCGGCGGGCCTCTGACTTTATATTGAAATTCTTGGCCTTTTTGCAACATTGACACCCGCTATTTAGACAGAAGGATGTGATCGGCTTGGCAACATGATGGACGCGATGATTGTAGCTGTGCGCCGCCTTGCGTCGCCTTAGAGTTCATGAGCTGCCAGCCACTTTGTGGCCTTTTTTATTTTTTATTTTATTTTCTTTGGGCATGTTTACGCTAATGCCCCAGTAGACATTTATGTTTCTTTTGCTGCACCTGGACTTGTTATATGAACTGGGTGATTGCTTTATCTATAAAATGGGGCGAAAGCCTGTTTCGATCTAAAAGAGAAAAGAGAAAAGAGCGAACTCTGAAAGGAAGGATGAAGTATGACCTAGTAATTTCTTTCATTTTTCTTTTTTGACTGTCAAAAAAATCTTTCATTTTTTCTCTCGAATGAGGGGTGCAGACAAGGCAGGCTTCCAAGCTAGCCCCGTTATAAATATGCACGTGCTCACTGCTACCGCTGAAATCTGTAGGAGGGCACAACTCAGTAGCAACATACACAACCGTGGGTAGCACACAAATGGCTCCTGTAGCTGTAGGGACCATCAGTTCATCACTCTTCACAGCCACCGTCCTCCTCACTTTCTTGACCTCTTTTGCCCCTGCTTCTTCACGCACCACGCTGGGTGATGAATCTGGTAAGGACTTCCAAGCACTCCTCTGTCTCAAGAACCATCTCTCTAACAACACCGAAGCCCTCGCCTCGTGGAACAATACCCTTCGGTATTGCAGTTGGCCCGGTGTCACCTGTGGCAAGAAGCACGCATCTCGCGTCACAACACTTCACCTTGAATCTCTTGATCTGAACGGCCAAATACCACCCTGCATCGGTAATCTCACTTTCCTCGCAAGAATCAAACTCCAGGATAACCTGCTGAATGGCGGGATCCCGCCTGAGGTAGGTTTTCTGCATCACCTTGTCGAGCTCTCCCTTTCAGATAACATTCTTACCGGCGTAATACCGAACTCTTTGTCTACCTGTTCTAGCCTTCAGATAATCGATCTTGGGAATAACTACCTCCAGGGGAAGATCCCCACAGGTTTGGTCAACTGTCTAAATCTCACAGAGATTTATCTTGATAGCAACACGCTCCACGGAAGCATTCCGGATGGGTTCGGCATGCTTCCTAAGCTTTCAGTTCTGCATGTTCCTAACAACAAATTAACAGACAAGATTCCTTACTCACTTGGAAGCAGCTCATCACTCTACTATGTCGTCCTGGCAAACAACAGCCTAACTGGAGGCTTCCCACCTCTCTTAGCAAATAGTTCATCACTTGAGTGGTTGGACTTGGGAAGCAATGACCTCGATGGAGAGGTACCTCCCTCTCTCTTCAGCAGCCCATCTCTTGAAATCATACTTTTGGAAAGAAATAACTTCTCTGGGTCTATTCCACCTTTCTCACCCATCTCGCCATTGCGAACTCTGTCCCTATCATTCAACAATCTCACAGGAAAAATACCTTCCTCCATAGGGAACTCTTCTTCCCTTGTTGAGCTTTTGCTTGCAGGGAATCACTTGCAAGGCAGCATTCCGTGGAGTTTGAGTAAAGTCTCCCACTTGGACAAATTAGATCTGAATTACAACAACTTGATAGGAACCGTTCCAGGCTCTCTCTACAATATATCAACACTCACATACCTAGGCATGGGAATTAACAGCCTAACAGGAGAAATTCCAGAAAATATTGGCCATACCCTTCGAAGCATCCAGACATTCATTGTTCAAGGAAACAGATTTGGAGGTATTATTCCCACTTCAATGGCCAAGGCCAGAAATCTTCAGAGCATTAATCTCTGTGACAATGCATTCCATGGTATTGTTCCTTATTTTGGGTCTTTGCCCAACTTAACCGAACTAAATCTAGGCAAGAACCAACTCGAAGCTGGCGACTGGACTTTCCTCCACTCGCTCACCAGTTGTACAAAGCTGGTAAGTTTACGTTTAGATGAAAATAACCTACAAGGTGAACTGCCAAGTCCATAGGCGATCTTCCAAAAAGCTTAGAATCTCTATTGTTGACAGCCAATAAAATATCTGGCACCATACCACACGAGATAGGGAACCTTAGTAGCCTCAAACTTCTTTACATGGAGCACAATTTGCTTACTGGAACCCTTCCTGACTCACTTGGAAACCTTTCAAACTTGTTCGTTCTAAGCTTATCAGGAAACAAGCTATCTGGCCAAATCCCACTTTCAATTCATAACCTCGGCCAATTAAGTGAGCTCTATTTGCATCAAAATAATTTGAGTGGGCCCATCCCAGTAGCTTTAGCACAGTGCAATAAGTTACACACCCTAAACCTCTCTTGCAACTCATTTGATGGAACAATACCAAAAGAACTGTTTACTATTTCCACACTTTCTGAAGGTCTTGATCTCTCTCGCAACAAACTCTCTGGGCATATACCAGTGGAGATTGGCAAATTAATCAACCTTTCCCCCCTCGATATTTCCAACAACCTGTTGACTGGAGAAATTCCCTCAACTCTGGGCGACTGCCTCCATTTAGAGTCCCTCCGCCTGGAAGGTAATCTACTTGATGGACGAATCCCTCAATCTTTCGCTGCACTGAAAGGCATCAGTGACATGGACCTTTCTCGAAACAACTTGTCTGGTCAAGTTCCAGACTTCTTTGAGGCTTTCAGCTCCCTGTCACTTCTCAATTTGTCATTCAACAACCTGGAGGGACCCATGCCAACTGGTGGGATCTTCCAAAATGCAAGCAAGGTGTTCGTCCAAGGGAACAAAGAGTTGTGTGCTGTCTCCCACTATTGAGTTTGCCACTTTGCCACACAGCTGCCTCTCAACAAAGGCATAGATTCAACATTGCGAATATAGTAGGATTTTCTGTTCTTGCCTTAGTGATGTTATCATGTTTTGGAGTCATTTTCTTGAAGAAGAGAAAGAAAGTCAAACAAGAAAATCATCCATCCTTTGAGGAGTTAAAGAAGTTCACATATGCTGATTTAGTGAAAGCAACAAATGGTTTCTCTTTAGCCAACTTGGTTGGTTCAGGAAAGTATGGGTCCGTATACAAAGGTAGAATCGAGTCTGAAGAACATGCAGTTGCCATCAAAGTTTTCAAACTTGATCAGCCTGGAGCGACAAAAAGCTTCGTTGCTGAATGTCAGGCACTCAGAAACACTCGTCATCGTAATCTTGTGAGGGTGATCACTGTATGCTCGACAAGTGATCTGACAGGACATGAGTTCAAAGCTCTTCTCCTTGAATATATGGTTAATGGCAACCTTGAAAGTTGGCTCCATCCAACACTCCACGAGCATCATCTGAAAAGGCCCTTGTCTTTGAGTTCAAGAATAGCAATAACAGTGGACATAGCTGCTGCTTTGGATTACCTGCATAACCATTGCACGCCTCCTATGACACACTGTGATCTGAAGCCAAGCAATGTCCTTCTGGATGATGTCATGGGTGCATGTGTTGGCGACTTCGGGTTGACTAAGTTCGTACACAGTTATACTTCAACAATTGATGGTTCTACAAGCTTAGTTGGACCAAGAGGATCAGCTGGATACATTGCACCAGGTAACAATTTCTTTATATAGGATATATATTTTTGGAAAATATCTTATAGGCTCTATGAAAAATTAACTTTAATTTCCTTAGAAATCTTTTGATTCTTGTGTTCCAGTTCTACTTTTTAAATTAATGGTTTCAATACTATACATATTACAGAATATGGCTTTGGGAGCAAAATCTCCACTGAGGGTGATGTATACAGCTATGGAGTTATCATCTTAGAAATGCTCACAGGAAAGCGTCCAACTGATGAGATGTTTAAAGATGGCCTGAGCCTTTACAATTTTGTGGAAAAATCATTTCCTGAAAAGATTGGTGAGATTCTAGATCCGAGAATCATTCCCTGTTATGCGGACCAAGATGAAGAAGCAGGAAGGGTTGTGCACCAAGAAAATCATCATCAAATGGCTGGAATGAGCTGCATCATCAGGCTTGTTAAGATTGGCCTCATGTGTGCTGCGGAGACACCTAAATATCGTCCCTCGATGCAAGACGTTTATATTGAAGTCACCGCAATCAAAGAAGCATTTTCATCACTACAGGGTTGAGCAAAAACTACAAACATTTTCTATTGCTGAGATGTTGCTGCTGCAGGATGACCTAAGACTAGTTTCCTTTACATAATGCTTTACTTTGTCTCGACAGAAATTGTGTTATGTCGTGTATCGTCTTCCATCTTACAAGTAAATCTACGTTCGTCATGTACGTAAGCTGTGGTTCAACCTATATCAAATAAAAAGTTCAGCACATGAACTTTTCTTTCGACTTGGATTTTCCTTTCTTTTTTCTTTCAAAACTAGTACTCCCTCCGTAAACTAATATAAGAGTGTTTATAAAATACTAAAATAGTGATCTAAACACTCTTATATTAGTTTACAGAGGGAGTACTAGTAAACTGCAAGTACTTAAGCCCAACTATTGACTAATACACCCTTAACCAGATAAATTGTGCAGTAGTACATTGAATTGTTAAACTTGAAAGTTGAAACCCGTGTGCAAGGAAATCACATTTTCCTAATTACAATTTTATCAGAGAGCAACAAACCTTGGCCTTGACGGACGCCCTGACGATGAACGCGCGACGTAGCACAGGGAGGTCTGCGGAGAATGGAGTGGATGGATTCCTGCTGACACCGAATGCCTCGGCGTTGCGTCGTGCGCCGGCCGGGTCGGCAGTGGGGCGGAGGAGGATGCGCTTCCAGAGCAACGCAGCGGTGTCCCGCAGGAGGTCGGTGTGTATGCACCCCATCACGCAGTTGGCCGCCGCCGCCTCTTCCTTTCGGCGAGCTTCCGCGGGGTGGGTGGAGGAGCCTGCCTCACCTACGAATCTCCTGAATCACCCCGATCCTAGATCTCCGCTTCTTCCCAAATCCCAATCCTTGTTGTTGCATGGGCAGAGGAACGAAGGAGAGCCATAGATCCCAGCCAGATGATGAGCCACCTCCAATGACCCCTCCGACGGATCGCCTTTCCTTTCCCCCTCCGCCGAAAGGCCAACCCAACCGCGGCTGGAACCTGGAAGGGCAACAATATGCCGGCGGCGTCCCTGCCTGACCTCGTCCGAGATGGATCCGGCTCGCATTCCGTACCCGGAGCCCGGAGTGACCGGAATGTCAGGTTCCATCTGGAATTGGGATGGCGGAAATCCGAGCAGTACCACAGATTTATTTAACTTTTATTTTTCGATTCGAGGGACCGGGCAGTACCAGAGTTGAATTGCTTCCTGAATTGCCCGTGTCAGCGTGGGAAGCACATCGCCGAACGTATTTCAGGAATCCCATTGTCAGATTGTGGCATGAAATGGAAGCCTCTGTCGGAGCATCTATAGCCGTTGATAGGCAAATCCGGCCCTCGAACGCCCGCGGGCACTGATCGAACACCCTTTAAATAATGTAATTTACATTCAGACATCTTGATTATCATATCTCAAATTCATGCAAACTCATGCAACTACGACGATAGACACACATCGTCCGGCGACTCCATCACTAGTAACTAAACATGTCGTCGAACTATCAAATTTTGGCATGTTTGCTAGTGTAAAAAAAAACATCTTACATTATGGGACGGAGGGAGTATGATTGAGTTCATCCATGGCTTCCCTTGCCCTTCCCGGCGCCCTTGCCGTCCTTCTCACGGAAGTACCGGCTGAAGACGTAGTACTGATCGAGTCGGATATACTCGTCACCAGAGATGTCTTCGCCGTCACTGTCCGCCTTCTCCTCCTTCGGTGGCAGTCCGACCATGGCACGCACCGCACGATTCTGCTCTCGGGTCAGGGCGTGCGTGTTCGTGTGCTGTCATTTCTTCAAAATGCGAGCGCGGATGGCTTCCTCCTCTGCGGCCGCCCGCGCTGCCGCATCAGCCACCTCCGCGGCCGCCATTTCCGCCACGATACGGGCCTCAGCGACCCTTTATCATCTCCTTTCCACGGCGAGCCGCCCATTCCCGATAGGACTCATAGTCTGCCTCGACCGGTGATGGGGAAGGGGAGGGGTTCCGGCTACTGGGACCGCGATGATCCAGCCCCAGAAGACTCGAGCGCCCGTTGAGCCGACTCTATGGAGTCGCGGTGGACAGATCCATTCGTCGGCTGGGCATTGTCCTCCTGGGAGCGTCGGAGTGCAATGCGGACCGCCATTGCCTCCTCCAACCCGCACGGGATGACACCCCAGCCGACGGATCCAGACTGGTAGGAGTCAGATCCGCTGCCTACCATGCCGGAGACGGTCGAAAACCGCTGGAGACGAGCTCGGGTGGCTGAGGGGAGTGGAGTGAAGTGGCTAGGGTTTGGCCTGGCAAGCGGATGGGGACGAATATATGTGGGATCAAGTGGGCTAGCATGGGACGGGGCCGACATGGCGGGCGCGCCCGTGCGCCCCCATATCCGCCCCATATTTGGGTTGGATATGAGGGTGTCGGTCAACCCGGACGTTTGAGGTCCGTTTGAGGCGTCCGTTTGGGTCGAAAAATCGTGACCGGTCAGTGATTGGGCGGCCCGCCCGAGCGTTTAAGGAGGATTTGGGGCGCCCGACTGTAGATGTTCTCAGGGCACTTGGATTCTTGTCCGTTGGATTGGCTGTCCAAATGTTTCCTGATCGTCGGATTTTTTGATGAACCAATCATGGTCGTTGGATCATGTTTGATGTGACTAGCAATGAAGAGTGCCCTTTTTCCCTCCCCCGTCCTATCGTTTTGTATGTCTATGGAAGGTGGGGTGTCGACGGGGTGGGCCCCGGCTGTCATGGACCGTATGGCATGTAGGATGTTACAGGGAACCGACAAAATTAGAAGATCCACTTGGAGATCCAAAGTGAAAAAATGCAATGGATGAAGATTACTTGGCACTTATGAGAAACAAGACTTGGCATCTCGTGCCTGAGCAAAGAGGTAAAAATATCATTGACTGTAAATGGGTTTATAGAATCAAACAAAAGCGCAGATGGCTGAGTTGACAGGTATAAAGCATGTCTAGTTGCAAAAGGTTTTAAACAACGTTATAGTCTAGATTATGAAGATACTTTCAGTCATGTTGTTAAAGCTGCAACTATTAGACTTGTGCTAGCTATTGTCGTGTCCACGGGGTGGAGCTTTAGACAGCTAGATGTTCAGAACGTGTTCTTGCATGGTGTTCTGAAAGAGGGGGTTTACATGAAACAACCACCCGGGTATGCAAATAAGAAAACCCCCCACTGTGTGTGTAAGCTTGATAAGGCACTTTATGATTTGAAACAAGCACCAAGAGCATAGTACTCAAGGTTGAGCTCTCAATTAAGGCACCTTGGTTTTGTTGCATTTAAAGCTGACACATCACTTTTCATTTATAACAAGGAAAACACAATTATATTTGTGCTCATATATGCTGATGACATTATAGTTGGAAGCTCCTCACAGAGTGCTACTGGTGCTCTTCTACATGATGTAAGTTCAGAGTTTGCTTTGAAAGATCTTGGTGATCTACACTTCTTCCTAGGCATTGAAGTTAAGAAGATTCAAGATGGCATAGTACTGAACCAAAAGAAATATGCTACTGAACTTCTGACTCATATGGAGATGAAGGATTGTAAGCCTTCACCTATATCATTGTCTTCTTCAGAAAAAATTTCAGGTTTTGAAGAAGAGCCACTTAAGAAGGAAGAGAGCACAAAATACAGAAGTGATGTGGGAGCCTTACTGTACTTGACACTGACAAGACCAGATATATCCTTTGTTGTTAACAACGTTTATTAGTATCTACATGCACCTATTACTGTACACTGGAGAAGTGTTAAAAGAATTGTACGGTACATAAAACACACTGTGAGCTTAGGCCTTCAGTTCACATGTTATAACTCCACCGTTGTTAGTGCTTTCTTTGATGCTGACTGGGCAAGATGTTTTGATGATAGAAAGTCAACTGGAGGATTTGCAGTATTCTTTAGCTATAAACTCATTTCTTGGAGTGCCAGAAAACAGGTTGTAGTGTCAAGGTCAAGTATGAAGCTGACTACAAATCACTAGCAAATACTACTGCTGAAATCATTTGCTTGGAATCACTGCTTAATGAGTTGGGAATCAGGAAATGTCGTGTTTCATATTTATGGTATGATAATTTGGGTGCCACATATCTCTCTGCTTATCCTGTCTTCCATGGCAAAACCAAACATATTAAAATTGATTTTCGTTTTGTACAAGAAAGAGTTGCAGAGAAGAAGTTGGACATCCGGTTTATTCCATCCATGGATCAAGTAGTAGATGGTTTCACCAAAGCATTATCAGTCAAGCCATTTGAGGAGTTTAAGAGTAATCTCAATGTAGGATATTTGTGATTAAGGGAGAGTGTTAGATAGATTGTTTAAACATGTAATCTCAACCTCTATCTCTATCTATCCGTGATTGTCTCTATCTCCCTTTGTGTAACCGTCATGTCCTAGCGATCGACGAAAATCTTATAAACCATGGCAGGGGTTCTTTTCTTCAATCAATATAAACAGTGCGGCTCTCTTACAAGGGAGTACAAACGCTTCCAAGTTACAGAGAGTATTAGCTGCTCGTGTGTTTTCGTCTGTTCCGCAGAAAAATATTATACTGTGTTCACAATGCTACACCATTAGTGAACTGTGTTTTATTTAGTCATCCTTGTTTTTATTCACATTCTATAAGTACGAGATGATTGATGCTTCATAAAGGGTGAGGTTAAAACATTCCTTGGGATTCTCGCAACATGGCAAACGCGAAGAGTTAGGAAGTGCCAAGTGTACATGTGGAGTTGGGATTATGATTGTAATCATCAATGTGGAGGAGCTCTTCACCCCATCATCTCTTTTAATATATAGTACGCACATCCGTGCGTATTCGAGAAAGAAAGCTTTCATAAGTTCATATGTCTCTTATCATACGGTCGAGAAATAGAAACATTTTTTGTAGAACGATCAACATTTCGTTTCTACGTACAAATTATCATAGTAAACCATCACTAGTAGAAAAGGGGCCTATTGACCCGGTTGGTTAGGGCCTTTAGTCCCGGTTCATGAACCGGGACTAAAGGGTCGATATAATACCTGTCCCTTTAGTCACGGTTCAATCCGAACCGGGACCGATGAACCTCCACGTGGCTTTGTCTTGAGCCCCAGGCGGAAGGCCTTTGGTCGGTTGGTGGCACCAACCGGACCAATCAAACATCCACGTCGACATTTACGTGGCTGAGGTTTTGTTTTTTTAAGGGGGGTTTAATTTAGGTGTTTCATATATTGTGTTAGCTAGCTAATTAATAGAGAGAAGTGTCCTCTCTTTTGTCCGTGCTTGGTTGGCGCTTCGTACTATACATACGTATAGAGAGGACTAGCTAGACACGCTAGCTAGCTAGTAAGCAAACGAAGAAAACAGAAGATCGTCATGAACATATATGCATACGAGAGGAAGTGATATCGACCACCTCTCCTTCTCCGAGATTGGTCGAACAACAAGTTCTCTTATATCTATCCGACACTACCGTCTACATATATACAATAATTATCTTTTACAAAATAATCTCCTAACATACGGACGCGTGGTCCACATAGTATTCTCCGTCTTGAGCGATCACGTGGTCAAGAAAGAATGCCGCCAATTCCTCTTGAATTGCTTTCATGAGCGATCTGGTGCTCGTAGTTCATCCCGCATCGAAACATCTAATTTTAAGAAGGGGTCAATACATATATATATGAATGAATGAAACTCAACACAAATGATGGTAATAAAATAAAATTGTGAATATTGTTATTTACACACTTCATATTGTTTGTCGAGTAGCCCGCTCACAGTGCGTGTGACGGATGGACTCAAATGTAGTATCCACAGAAATCATTCCCTTGTTCCTGCCACAACCACTTTACAAGAAATAGAGGTCAATCAAACTGATAATTAGCAAGCATGTTAAATGGTATTGATGAAACTAGCGCTTGAATCACTAGGAGATGCGTGGAATATGCTACTATAGTACTTACTTTGGTGTCTAAATTGCAGGTTCTTGGCAGTCCGGAGCTTTTTGGTGAATTTTCTCCAAACCCTGCCATACAAAGAAAACAATTACTTGATATCGAGAAATGAACAAAGTTGCTGATATGGTGGATAATGATCGATTTAACTTACTTCTCGAGCATTTCAGTCATGTCCGCATACTCCTTGGGATCTTTTCGTTTGGAGTCTAAGACAGTTACTACTCCTGCTCAAGCTTAATCTCTAGGAGAATATAGTGGTACCTGCTTGCATGCATAACTCATCAATATTACATTACTATAACCAAGACTAATAAGGGAAACCGAATATGCCACAAGACAGTAACACTCACTTGAAGTTGTAAAGAAAGAGTATTATATCCTTGTGTTCATTTATTACCAACGATTGTAGCAAGTTGGCCTCGATATTTTCGGCATGAAATTCAACCTCGATTGCATCTATGAGATATGTGTTAATGAACCCAATGGAACCCACTTGTCTTTTCTTCAATTCGCGATCTTCAATCTGCATAATATAGTGAGGATAATTATAAATACATGCAATGAAAGAGCTGAGTTATATAGAGACTTAATGATGTAAGTAGTACTACTTACAGACAGTAGCAGGTGACCGTTGCTTTATCGAGGGCCAATTGATTGAAAAACTGATAGTGGTGGGCCAGGAGCTAGGCCCATTGGTCCCGGTTCGTCCCACCAACCGGGACCAAAAGGTCTGGACGAACCGGGACCAATGGCCCACATGGCCCGGCCGGCCCCATGGGCTCACGAACCGGGACAAATAGCTCCATTGGTCCCGGTTCTGGATTGAACCGGGACTAATGGGCTGAACCGGCCTGGGCCATTGCCCCCTTTTCTACTAGTGCATGGTCGTCCACATATGCTCTGATCGGACTGAGCCCTGCTTCTATCCTCACTTGGGCGGTCTGAAGAATCTTCGCATGTCCCATTATCAAGGAAAACGGAAGGCGCTTACCGTCGACCACATTCAGGACAGTTTGGAGAGGGCAAACTTGAGTAGCCGGTTGGGTTCTCTGCGATGATGTTCAATACACATATCAGATCATTTGGAAATAGAGTATACTCCGCATTCTGAACTTAAAAAACTTTCGATATCTGAAAAACTGCACAAAGTCCGCGAGCTTATCGCGCGCTTTGATGCTGCCCAAGACTCCCGGCCTCTCTCCAACGCCGAATCATGGCTCCGTCGCCGCCTCAAGTGCACCTACCTCGGCCTTGCGTCCCTTGAGCGCTCGATCCTGCGTCAGCGGGTCCGTCTCTCGTGGCTGCGCAGTGGCGAGACTTCCTCCGCCTTCCTGCGCATCCATGCCGTGCAGTGCAAGCAAAAGAATCGGATCCTCTCGCTTCGTCGCGGCGATGAGATTATCTCCAGGGCCTGCGGTGCTGGAATTTTGTCTATTATGGGCCAACCCAATAGCAGTTTCAGAAATTCCTAATAAATCCTAGAGGCCCACGCAGCCCATTCGTGCAAGGCAAGAGGTGGAACTAAAGTTTAGTCCCACATTACTAGTTTAGAGGGAGTTGGACCTCTTTATAAGGGAGGTTCTTTCCCCACATGTATGAGCATGAGAACAAGAGGGACATCCACGCGCGCTCCTCCTCCGCCGCCCACCTCACCACGCCTCGTCATGACACGCCGCGGGTTGCGGGAATGAGCCGATGTCTAAATTTTTACCACGCACGACGGGTATACGAAAGGTCACACAGAAGCTGAAACGTTTCTGCGATAGTGGAGTTTGAATGCGAACGGTGCAGCCCTTCGGCTGCTGGCTGTTCGCTTCATCGTCGTCTCTTCGTTTCACCTTCCGTCGCTGCCCTCTCGCCTCCTTCTCTTGCGCCTATAAAAGGGAGGCCGCTCCTCTCAGAGTGACGCACCAGAACTTCTCCTTCCAATCGCCGCTGGTTCAAATCTCTCTGCTGCTGTTGTCTTCCTCATCTCGGCTTGCGGCGTGCACCGCGAGCCGGGACAGTAGGCCTCCGAAACCGCACCTTTTGAGTCCTGTACGGGAGAAGGGTGATAAGGTTTTTGGGGAGCGCTTCGCGCGACTACTGACTTCTTTGTCACTGACGCCCTGGACTCCGCCGACTACTTCCACGACGACGACTTCTTCCCCGACGTTCACGACCTCCTCGACGACATGGCTGGCGAGGACACCGACCCCAAGTCTAGCGCTTCTGCTGCTGCTGCCCCGTACGTGTTCGTCCCCTTTCTATTAGAGGTTCTGCTACAGTTCCTTGTTCTAGTATTTTCCCTAGATATGTTAGACTCTATTTCATATATGCAACTTGCTATACTGTCTGCTGAAGACATGTTTAGTTATGGTTCATATATGAAGATGTTGTTTACCTTCTCTTTGTCAAATCGCATGGCTTGTTTTATCACTGCTACACTAGTCATGATTTATCTAGTATTTCTGTTAATAAAATCACTCGGTAAATTGCTCATATTTTCAACAATCCAAAAACCTTATTATAGGCAATTTACCCCAAGTGGTTTTGCTGCTTCCATGAGACCTCCTATGTTTTAGGGTATCCACTATAAGAGGTGGTGCGTGAGAGCAGTCTTATGGTTTCAAACCATGAGTTGCTATGACGCCACTCTTGGCAGACCTGAAGGAGAACTTGATGCTCAATAGGCACAAGCTTTTCAGAAAATGGATACTCTGTTTAAGGCTGCTCTTTTGAGTGTTCTTGGTGAGAACATAGTTGATGCTTATGCGTCAATTGACAATGAAAAGATATGTGGGGGGACTTTTCGAGGCCAACTTTGGGGTCTCGGATCTTGCACCGAGCTGTACATCATGGAGCAATTCTATGATTACAAGATGACTGAAGAGCGCTCCGTGGTTGAGCAGGCTCATGAGATCTGATCATTTGCTAGAGAACTTGAGCACTTCAATTGCATGCTACGGACAAGTTTGTTGCGGGGGTATCATCACTAAGCTTCCTCCTTCATGGAGGAACTTTGCTACCTTCTTGGGGCATAAGAGATGGAGTTTTCCGTTTGGATCTCATTGGTACTCTTGATGTGGAAGAAAAGGCGAGAGCAAAGGACACACGTGCTCGAGGTATTGAGGAGGATCTAGTGCCAATCTGTACAGAAGAAAAACTTCCAGTCCACAAGTTCAAGAACAAGGGCAAGCTTGATAGTAAAGCAAAGTTTGATGGGAAGAACAAGGCTGTAAAACACACGAACTTCAAGAAGAAGAGTGACAAGAAGAAAGGTGCTTGTCATGTGTGTGGAGATCCTGATCATTGGGCTCCTAGTTGTCCTAATCGCGATGACAAGCGTCATCTCAGGAAAGGCGGCAAGACCGCTAATGTTGTCATTGGAACAACGACATGAAGGATCTTGGATATGGTATATTTCTCACTATTCTTTCAGTATGTCATTCTCTGATTGGTTGATTGACACGGTGCTAATGTGCATGTATGCGGTGATATTTCCATGTTTTCGTCTTATCGGACATAGGGACTTCAACCGTGCTAATGGGCAGCGGTTCAAGTGCTTCTGCTCGTGGTGTTGGCGCGGTCGATCTGAAGTTTACTTGGGGAAGATCATGCGGTGAAGAACGTGCATTATGTTCCTCCATCAATAAAAATCTTGTTAGCGGATCTCTTCTGTGTAGAGATGGCTATAAGCTTGTCTTTGAGTCGAATAAATTTGTAATATCCAAGTATGGAACCTTTGTTGGTAAAGGCTGTGAGTCAGGAGGCCTGTTTCGTTTATCCTTATCAGACGTTTGCAATAAAGTTGTTAATCATATTTGCAACAATAGTGAATCAAATGTATGGCATTCATGTCTTTGTCATGTTAACTTTGGTTACATGTCACGACTAGCAAAGTTGAACTTAATCCCTAGTTTCACCACTGTCAAGGGATCTAAGTGTGAAGTGTGTGTGCAAGCTAAGCAACCTCGTAAGTCTCACGTGACTGCGGAGACGAGAAATCTTGCACCACTAGATCTTATACATTCAGATCTATGTGAAATGAATGGTGTTTTGACAAGAGGTCGAAAGAAATATTTCATGGCGTTAATTGGCGACTCCACTAGATCTTGCCGTGTATCTTCTGAAATCTAAGGATGAGGCTTTGAACTTTTCAAGATCTATAAAGCTGAAGTGGAAAACCAACTTGATCGAAAAATCAAGAGGCTTAGGTCCGATCGTGGTGGAAGTATTTTCCAATGAATTTGATGTTTTTATGCGGAACATGGTATAATCCATGAGAGGGCGCCTTCCTACTCACCTCACCAAATGGGGTGGCGAAAGAAAGAACCGTACTCTAACTGATTTGGTTAATGCCATGTTAGACACATCGGGTCTCTCCAAGGCATGGTGGGGGGAGGCGATATTGACAACATGTCATGTCCTAAATCTGAGTCCCCACAAAGAACAAAGAGATAACTCCATTCGAGGAATGGGAGAAGAAAAGGTTAAAACTCTCTTATCTGCGAACATGGGGTTGTTTGGCGAAAGTCAATGTTCCAATTCAAAGAAGCGGAAGCTTGGACCAAAGATCGTGGATTGTGTTTTCTGGGATATGCTTTTCATAGCATTGGCTATAGATTCTTGGTTGTAAAATCTGAGGTACCGACATGCATGTCGATGCGATCATGGAGTCGAATGATCGACTTTCTTTGTAGATATCTTTCCCATGAAGGATATGGCTATCTCATCTAATCGGAGATGCCTAGTTCATCGAATCAGGAACCAGTTACAATTACCGAACCTGCCATTTCGATGGAACACTTTGAAAGTCCTGTGGAGGAGAACAGTGAAGTTCCTACTAGGAGCAAGAGACAGAGGACAGCAAAGTCCTTTGGTGATGATTTTCTTGTTTATCTCATAGATGATACTCCCAGTTCTATTTCGGAGGTCGTGCATCGGAAGATGCTGACTACTGGAAGGAAGCGGTTCGTAGCGAGATGGATTCCATCTTGGCGAATGAAACTTGGGAGATAACTGATCGTCCTTATGGGTGCAAACCTATAGGATGCAAATGGGTATTGAAGAAGAAGCTTAGGCCTGATGGTACTATCGAAAAGTACAAGGCTCGGCTCGTGGCTAAGGGTTATACCCAAAAGGAAGGTGAAGACTTCTTTGATACTTACTCACCTGTGGCTCGACTGACCACTATTCGAGTTCTACTTTCACTAGCTGTCTCACATGGTCTACTCGTTCATCAAATGGATGTTAAGACTGATTTCCTAAATGGAGAGTTGGATGAGGAAATTTATATGGAACAACCAGATGGGTTTGTAATAGATGGTCGGGAAGGAAAGTGTGCAAGTTCTTTGAAGTCTTTGTATGGACTCAAGCAAGCACCCAAACAGTGGCATGAGAAGTTGAAAGAACTTTAACAGCTGCAGCTTTGTTGTGAATGAAGGCGACAAATGTGTGTACTATCGCCATGGTGGGGCCGAGGAGTTATGCTTTGCTTGTATGTTGATGACATACTGATTTTGAACAAATCTGAATGTTATTAAGGAGGTCAAGGATTTCCTATCTCTGTTTTGAGATGAAGGATTTAGGAGTGGCTGATGTCATTCTGAACATCAAGTTGTTGAGAGATGATGATGGTGGGATTACATTGCTTCAATCTCACTATGTGGAAAAGATCTTGAGTCGCTTTGGCTATAGTGACTCTAAGCCCTCTCCAACACCATATGATGCTAGCGTGCTGCTTCGAAAGAATCGAAGAATGAGATCAATTGAAGTATTCTAAGATTATTGGCTCGCTTATGTACTTAGCCAGTGCTACAAGACCTGATATCTCTTTTGCTGTTAGCAAACTGAGTCGGTTTGTCTCAAAACCAGGAGATGTGCATTGGAAATCTCTAGAGAAAGTTTTGCGTTATTTGAAAGGCACTGCGAATTATGGAATTCACTACACCGGGCACCCAAAGGTGCTTGAAGGGTATAGTGACTCAAACTGGATCTCAGATGCTGATGAGATAAAGGCCACGAGCGGATATGTATTCACTCATGGAGGTGGAGCTGTTTCTTGGAAGTCTTGCAAGCAGACCATCTTAACGAGGACAACAATGGAAGCAGAACTCACAGCACTAGATACAGCTACGGTGGAAGCAGATTGGCTTCGTCGGCTCTTGAATGACTTGTTGGTAGTTGAGAAACCTGTGCCGGGTATCCTTATGAACTGTGACAATCAAACTGTGATCACTAAAGTGAGCAGCTCAAAGGATAACATGAAGTCATCAAGACACGTTAGAGAAGGTTAAAGTCTGTCGAAAAAATGAAAAACTCGGAGTTATTGCATTGGATTATATCCAAGCGTCTAAAAATCTGGCAGATCCTTTTACTAAGGGTCTATCATGTAATGTGATAGATAATGCATCGAGGAGATGGGTATGAGACCCACAATATGAGTTGTTCACAGTGGTAACCTATTCTTTGTGATCGGAGATCCGTGAATTAGATGTGGAAGACAAGTTGTTGGTCAACTGGGAGGAGAGTATCCTTCTTGTTAAAAATACCACTCCATGAAGATGCAATACTCTCTAATCTGCATGGCAGGTTGATGTATATCTTAATGTGTTCTAAGTGGCTCTTTGAAGCAGAGATGTTGTCCTGCAGAACATCTTTTGAAGAACGCACCTATATGAGTCTAATTGTTAAACGTCGCAATCTATGAGAGTAGGGTTCTCTCTAGTAAACTCATGAAAGGTCTCGGAGTATGACGCATAAAGCTCCACCCGCGGGTAGGACCCACGGTAGCCATGTATCGGTCAAGGCTTTATGTGAAGCTAGATTCGCAGAAAACTTGCAGTTCAAGGCCCAGTCCACTGTTCAAGTTGCTTACTAGTGTAGCATAGAGTTCTAGGTGGAAGTTCAACTTAACAGTCTCCACTGCAGTACCGGTATATAAAACAGTGTTTTGGAACCAAAGGCAAATTTGTGTGCCTCTGGGATTTGGTGGGGGATTGCTGGAATTTTGTCTATTATGGGCCAGCCCAATAGCAGTTTCAGAAATTCCTAATAAATCCTAGAGGCCCACGCAGCCCATTCGTGCAAGGCAAGAGGTGGAAATAAAGTTTAGTCCCACATTGCTAGTTTAGAGGGAGTTGGACCTTTTTATAAGGGAGGTTCTTTCCCCACATGTATGAGCATGAGAACAAGAGGGACATCGACGCGCGCTCCTCCTCCGCCGCCCGCCTCGCCACGCCTGTAACACCCCGAGACCGACGCTCCAGATGCCTTCCTTGTATTCCGAGATTCGTCGTGTGATTTGTTTTGTTTGTTGCATTCATCCTTGCATCATGTGCATTGCATCATGTCATCATGCAACCCCTTTTGAAAACTCACCTAAATAAATTGCATAGATCATTGATCTATTTAAATCGAGGGATATTCACATGGTGATTTCTCTTTAAAACATATTCAAAGTCTCCTACTATTATTAGGGAGCTATAATAAAATTATTCCATTTATTTGGAATTGATCATAACACACTTGCAAATAAATCCCAATGCCTTTGTTATCTCAATTCTTGGTCTCCAACCTTGCCCATAATTTCTTTCATCATTTTTCGGAGCTCCACCAAAAATCTCAACATTTTTGGACACTTCAAAAACCAGGTCCTAGTTCAAACCCATTTGAGTGAAATTCAAATGAGTTTGAATTTACATCTTTCAACCATGGCCTTTTCTATTTTCTCGGAACAAGCACATTCTTGTGGGTCCGGGAAAATTATCCGCGTGTCCAATTTCTTCCCCAACACCTCCTTTCTTCTCCTTTTCTTCTTTGTTATTTTCTGTTTCTAGAGAATAAGAGGGAGGGAGAAGAGAACCCAGCAGCCTAGCCAGGCAGGCCCATCTGCGCCTAGGCCCAGCCGCCTCTATAACCCTAGCCCGATCGAACCCTCCTCTCGATCGCTCCCTCGTTCCCTCACAGCGCCGCGACCCCTTCGTCTCGATCCCCATCTCCTTCCCTGCTCGCGCCGCCAGAGAGGAGTGAGAGCCTCTCGCTCGATCCCTTGCACGCAGGAGCCCAGCGCTTGATCCCCATCATCACCAGTAGCGCCCGTCGCCCGGTCATTGGACCTCGCTTTGGAACCGTCAAGCCCGCCATCGGCATGTTTCCTGCATCTCCACCGGCGCTTTCCATCCCGTCGCTGGGTATGCCCCTGCCTCGTCCTCGGTGGGGTGCTCCAAGATCACGCCCTTGCTGCAGTTTGTAACGCCTCTGCTGCACCATGGCCCCTCGCAAGCTTCCTCCGACGCCTTGCCTCGCCTCTGCACCTTCCGTTGGCGGCTTCTCCTCGCCCTGCTTGCCAGCGCCGCCCGTCTCCTCGCCCGGCCCCATCGCCAAGTCCACCGCCGAAGATCGCCGTCCCGACTCGGCTGGATCAGGCCCGCTAGTCGCGTCCGCTGGATCCGCCCTCCGCGACCGGATCCGCTGTCACCGCTCATCCATGGCGCCATGGCTCATGCCTCCTTTGGCCGACCCGTTGCTGCCATGCCCTGTTGTGCGCGCTCTCCGCTGCCTAGCTCTGTTGACATCAAGTACCGTCTCCAGGATTCACCAAGTACCACGACGTCGGTGTCCCTCCAAGTTTGATGTTGAAACATTCACAACTACCGTCGCCGAAGACCCGGGTAGCAGAAACGGCAAGTTCCTCTCCGCCGTGAACCACTACTTCCACAATGCGGCCGTGTACCACTACCGTCACCAAGATCGCGAGTACCTCTACCGTCGCCGTGAATGACTACTTCCATGATGTCCGTGAACCACTACTTCCACTACCGCCGCGAGAACGACTACTTCCACTACGGCCCGTGTACCACTACTTCCTTCGTTGAACTCGACCCGCTCCGAAACGCACGCTTCGAAGGTATAATCCCGAGATGACCGCCCGTGAACGAATGCATGTTGTACGAGATGCTTGTGTTTGCACCGTGTCCGAATTGTCACTCGTTTCCATGCCACTAACCCGTGGGAACCCGGTAGTCGGGAGCACCCCACCATCTCTAGCATGTTGCGCACATCCGCACGCCTCCTTTTGTACCGGTATCTCCATGAGCTATCGGAACCGATATGTTGCCATGGCATCGTTTTCGGATTCGTCACCGTGACACCCTTTCTTTCCGCCATGGTGACAAATGCCTCGTATCTTGCTCATGTCAACATTTTCATACAATTGCTTAAAACTTGCATATGTCATCCGCATCATGATAACAACAATTAAAATGTCTAAAATTGTTGTTTGCGTTAAATTGCTAAATAACATATGGGGATTTCCGGAATTGTTGTTTGTTGTTTCCGGCCTCACTTAAAATTGCCTAAATAGTTAGTTTAATTATGCTTCATCTCTTGCCATGTTTAATAACATTTAATATTGTTGAGTACCTAACCGGAAGTGAACTAAATAATCGAATGTGGTGTTTCATCAATATGCAAGTCGTTGCATATTGAGCTCCACTTAATTTGTAGTATTGTTTGTTGCATTTTGCCATGCCATGCCTCATTTAAACTGGACATGCATCATACTTGATTGTGCATCATGCCATGTTTATGATGGTGTGTTTACTATGATGTTTTCTTCTTTCCGGTTGCGCTTCTCCTTGATAGTTCCGGAAATGTTGCGTTTGTAAGGATCCATTCTACTACGTCCGTTTGTCTTCTTCATGGACTCGTTCTTCTTCCTTGGGGGATCTCAGGCAAGATGACCATACCCTCGAAATCACTTCTATCTTTGCTTGCTAGTTGCTCGCTCTTTTGCTATGCCGCGATACCTACCACTTGCTATATCATGCCTCCCATGTTGCCATGTCAAACCTCTAACCATCTTTTCCTAGCAAACCGTTGTTTGGGTATGTTACCGCGTTGCTCAGCCCCTCTTATAGCATTGTTAGTTGCAGGTGAAGTTGAAGATTGCTCCATGATGGACATGGTCATTTTGGGATATCACAATATCTCTTATCTTAATTAATGCATCTATATACTTGGTAAAGGGTGGAAGGCTCGGCCTTATGCCTGGTGTTTTGTTCCACTCTTGCCGCCCTAGTTTCTGTCATACGGTGTTATGTTCCTTGATTTTGCGTTCCTTACGGCGGTTGGGTGATTTATGGGACCCCTTGACGGTTCGCTTTGAATAAAACTCCTCGGCAAGGCCCAACCTTGGTTTTAATATTTGCCACCTAAGCCATTTTCCCTTGGGTTCTGCAGACTCAAGGGTCATCTTTATTTTAACCCCCCCGGGCCAATGCTCCTCGAGTGTTGGTCCAAACTAGAAACCCTTTGCAGCGCCACCTCGGGAAACTTGAGGCCTGGTTTTAGTTATGCGGACTGCTCATCCGGTGTGCCACGAGAGCGAGATATGTGCAGCTCCTATTGGGATTTGTTGGCACATTCGGGCGGCTTTGCTGGTCTTGTTTTACCATTGTCAAAATGTCTTGTAAACCGGGATCCGAGATCGATCGGGTCTTCCGGAGAAGAATATCCTTCGTTGACCGTGAGAGCTTATAATGGGCTAAGTTGGAACACCCTGCGGGTATTATTTTTCAAAGCCGTGCCGCGGTTATGAGGCAGATGGGAATTTGTTAATGTCCGGTTATAGAGAACTTGACACTTGACTTAATTAAAATGCATCAACCGCGTGTGTAGCCGTGATGGTCTCTTTTCGGCGTAGTCTGGGAAGTGAACACGGTCTTTGTGTTATGATTGTGCATAAGTAGTTTCAGGATCACTTCTTGATCACTTCTAGCTTCACGACCGTTCCGTTGCTTCTCTTCTCGCTCTTATTTGCGTAGGTTAGCCACCATATTTTCTTAGTGCTTGCTGCAGATCCACCTCATTACCCTTTTCCTACCCATAAGCTTAAATAGTCTTGATCTCGCGGGTGTGAGATTGCTGAGTCCTCGTGACTCACGGATACTACCTACGATTCACGAGTGCCGATGATACCGGTCACGGTGATGCAACTGAGCTGAGATGGGAGCTCAACAAAGATCTTGGTCGTTGCTATGTTTCATTTCATGTTGATCAGTAGTGGAGCCCAGTTGGGACGATCGGGGATCTAGTAGTTGGGTTATCTTCTTTTGTTTTGGCTTCGTCCGTAGTCGGACTATGTGTGTACTCTGAATGATGTATGATTTATTTAAGTACTTGTGTGAACTGGCGATTGTAAGCCAACTCTTTATCCCAGTCTTGTTCATTACATGGGATTGTGTGAAGATGACCCTTCTTGCGACAAAACCACAATGTGATTATGCCTCTAAGTCGTGCTTCGACACGTGGGAGATATAGCCGCATCGTGGGCGTTACAACGCCACGCCACGCCACGCCTCGTCACGACGCGCCACGGGTTGCGGGAATGAGCCGAGCCGATGCCTAAATTATAGTGGAGTTTGAATGCGAACGGTGCAGCCCTTTAGCTGCTGGCTGTTTGCTTCATCTTCGTCCCTTTGTTTCACCTTCCATCGCTGCCCTCTCGCCTCCTTCTCTTGCGCCTATAAAAGGGAGGTCACTCCTCTCGAGTGGCCTTTGAACTTCTCCTTCCTCTATACGGTTCCAATCTCTGCTGCTGCTGTCTTCCTCATCCCGGCTTGCAGCGTGCACCGCGAGTTGGGACGATGAGGCCTCGAAACCGCACCTTTTGAGTCCATGCGGGAGAAGGGTGATAAGGTTTTTGGGGAGCGCTTCGCGCGACTAATGACTTCTTCGTCACGGACGCCCCGGACTCCGCCGACTACTTCCCCGACGTCCACGACCTCCTTGACGACATGGCTGGCAAGGACACCGACCCCAAGTCCAGCGCTTCTGCTGCTGCTGCCCCGTACGTGTTCGTCCCCTTTCTATTAGAGGTTCTGCTACAGTTCCTTGTTCTAGTATTTGCCCTAGATATGTTAGACTCTATTTCATATATGCAACTTGCTATACTGTATGCTCAAGACATGTTTAGTTACAGTTCATATATGAAGATGTTGTCTTCTCTTTGTCAAATCGCATGGCTTGTTTTATCACTGCTACACTAGGCATGCTTTATCTAGTATTTCTGTTAATAAAATCACTCGGTAAATTGCTCATATTTCCAACATGCGGTCTCTCTAAGGCCGCGTACGAGCACTTCTTGGCCATGTTGGGGACTGAGGGAGTCCTGGCTTAGGGGGTATCTGGACAGCCGGACTATATACATTGGTCGGACTGATGGACCGTGAAGATACAAGACTCAAGACTTCGTCCCGTGTCCGGATGGGACTCTCCTTTGCGTGGAAGACAAGCTTGGCGATCCGGATATTATATTTCCTTCTTTGTAACCGACGCCATGTAAACCCTAGCTCTTTCGGTGTCTATATAAACCGGAGAGTTTAGTCCTTAGAGGGACGATCACAATCATAATCATCATAGGCTAGCTTCTAGGGTTTAGCCTCTACGATCTCGTGGTAGATCAACTCTTGTAATACCCATATCATCAATATCAATCAAGCAGGAAGTAGGGTTTTACCTCCATCGAGAGGGCCCGAACCTGGGTAAACATTGTGTCCCTTGCCTCCTGTTACCATTAGCCTAAGACGCACAGATCGGGACCCCCTACCCGAGATCTGCCGATTTTGACACCGATATTGGTGCTTTCATTGAGAGTTCCTCTGTGTCGTCGCTGCAAGGCTCGATGGCCCGTCTCGTTGTCAAGGACAACATCACCTCTGGGGGAGCGCTGGCTGTTGGCCAAACTCTCCGACTACGCAGCTTCATCATGGCCGCCCAATCGGTCATCGCGCAAGACGATGACCTCTCGGGTCATCACGAATAACTTCCGTCAATTGGAACTTCGCCGAGCAGATGGATCAATGGAGCTCTCCTCCTTAATGAGCTCTGGATCGCATCACTACTTTAGAGTCGCCACAAACTATGACGGATTGGGCTTAAACCCGACCAAAGGACTTTAAATCCCGCGGTCACCACGAGATAGCGATGGTGGAGGTGCCACATCGGATTATCCCTCTATTTTGAGGACAATTATGTCCGGATCACCAAGCTCCACAGGCGGACACCCGCTCAAGGAAGGCATGACCCAGACCCGGACTTAGAATCGGGTATTGGGCGAGAAAAATTGGGCAGCACCCCGGATCCCGAGCTGTCAAGCCCGGAAGCTCCCCGGATCCCGAGCTGTCAAGCCCGGAAGCTCCCCGGCCCCAGGGCGTTAGATCGGATCAGAATCCAGATTCAGCTATACCCACCCACCCGGACTTAAACCGTCTCTCCCATATCAGACAAGAGCCCCAAGAGAGACAGTATATTGCTACTGGGCCAGATTTCTCCTTGTGCTAAACAAGGTCAAGGACTGTCGTGAGGAGGACGAGTCTCACTTTTCTGCAAAAACTGCACGAACAAAGGAATCCTTAATGCTATAAGTCGCCGTGACATAGTACACTTTGCTGACTTGGCAACCATAGTACATAAGTACTGTGCAACGGAAAGCGCCTGGAAAACCCAAACAGAATTTTGGGATAGTCCGGCTCTCACTAAAACCTTTGTCCGAGCTAAACGGGCAAACTCTCATAAGTCAGCCGATCCAATCAACAAGAAACCAAAGCCCACCCCTGGGCATGGAACCATGTTGGAAGAATGGCTCAATGGGCCATGTAAACTCCACAGCACGCCGGACACTACACCAACACATAGCCTTAGAGCATGTTGGATACTCCGGCAGGTGGCAAAAAGTGGCGAGGATCTTCTTGTAAGCCATAAAGCAGAACAACATCCCGCCAAAGAAAACAATACGGTACTAACAGTCTTCGAGACTTTCGCCTCAAACAATAGGCGCAAACGAGCTCATCGAAGCTCCACTGAAATCTGCCACGTGGCAAAAACAAATCCGTGGAACGACACTGCTATAACTTTCAATGCCAGTGATGAACCTCAATTCCAGACAGTCCGGGCACCAGCCGCTTTGGTCTTAGCCCAATCGTGGACGGCTTTCGGCTCACTAAAGTACTCATGGACGGCGGAAGCAGATTAAACTTGATCTACGAAGAGACACTCAGCAAGATGGAAATTGATAAAAGCCGCATTGAGCAAAGCAGCACAACCTTCAGGGGAATCATCCCTAGTCGGGAAGCACGGTGTGCAGGAAAAATCACACTCGACGTGGTATTCGGCACGCCGGAGAATTACAGGTCCGAAGAAATCACATTCCAAGTGGCTCCTTTCAGCAGCGGATACCACACCCTTTTAGGGCGGGACACGTTTACAAGCTTTCAAGCTATACCCCATTACGGGTACATGAAGCTTAAAATGTCCGGACCCAATGGAATCATCACTCTAGTCAGTGACCCGGACATCGCACTTCGTGCCGAAAACAAAACCGCAGCACTAGCCCTGGAAGCATTATCCGAAGCCCTAGCAGCCGAAGAACTAACAACGATGCGTGCCACCGTGGATAGGGACGATGTGATACTCGACAAGCGACCCAAGTCCACCTCATTCAAACCCACAGACGAGATAGTCAAATTCAGAGTCCACCGCGGACCCCACGAAGACAGCTTCCATCGGGACAGTTGAGCCCCACAATGGGCCTTTTTCACGAGAATTCCTCTGCGAGGTGGGACATCTTACTTTGGCACCCTTCGGACATGCCGGGCATCCCACGCAGACCGGCGAACACAGCCTCAATATACTGAAAGGATACAAGCCTGTCAAACAGACTCTTAGACGCTTCTCAGAGCCCAAGCGGCAGGCCATGGGGGAAGAGCTAGCCAAGCTACTCGAGGCCGGATTCATCAGAGATATCAAGCATCCGGATTGGCTGGCAAATCTGGTAATGGTACCAAAGAAGGACAAATCCTGGCGCCTATGTGTCGACTTCAAAGACCTTAACAAGGCTTGCTCCAAGGACCCCTTCCCCCTCCCTCGCATCGAGCAAATAATCGACGCCACTGCGGGACACAACTCACTGTGTTTTCTCGACGCATACTCTGGATACCATCAAATAAAGATGGCAGAGTCCGACCAAGCTGCAACGGCTTTCATAACGCCATATGGTCCTTTCTACTTCAACACTATGCCTTTCGGGCTTAAAAATGTCGGCGCAACCTATCAACGCATGATACAAACATGCCTGGAAAAGCAAATCCGCAAAACAGTGGAGGCATATGTGGACGACGTGGTCATAAAAACAAGACACGTCGAAACCCTAATAGACGACTTGAGGCTTACATTCGATAACCTCCGAACATACGCCATCAAGCTGAACCCGGAAAAATGTGTTTTCGGCGTCCCCTCTAGGAAACTACTCGGCTTCATTGTTTCCAATAGAGGAATTGAGGCGAATCCGGCAAAAATCCGAGCTCTGTCGCAGTTGGCTATACCAACAGACCTCAAGCACATCTAGAAACTAGCTGGATGCGTGGCTGCCTTAAGCCGCTTTATCTCCCGGTTAGGAGAAAAGGCATTACCTCTTTACCGCCTTCTTGACCTTGCCGAACACCGATGTGGACAAGTGCGGCGCGGCGGACTGGGCGAAATAAAGACCTTCTTGGCGATAATCCGGTCCTAACGGCGCGAGATCTTGGCGAACCTATGCTATTGTACATAGCTGCAACACATCAAGTTGTAAGCGCAGTGCTCGTCGTCGAACGAGGGGCTGACGGATACAAATTCCCGCTCCAGAAGCTGGTATATTACGTGTCCACGGTCCTCACCCCATGCAAATCCCGATACCCACACTATCAAAAGATAGCATACGCGGTCTTCATGGCATCCCGGAAGCTACGACAGTACTTTCAAGAGTGTTCGATCACGGTGGCCTCCGAAGTACCACTCAACGACAAAATAAATAACCGCGACTCTACGGGCCGGATTGCTAAATGGGCCATCCAGCTCCTTCCATTCGACATAACATACAAACCACGGCGGCCAATCAAGTCGTAAGTACTGGCTGACTTTGTCGCGAATGGACGAAGCCGAACTCCCTAAAAATGCGGCGCGTACTCTTGGATCATGCACTTGACGGCTCTAAAATGCTGGCGGATTGAGGCAGTGCACTCTGGCGTCTCCACGGAGACACGGTCCATCGTACTCAAATATTATACAGAGACTCCAACAATGCGGCGAATCTGAGGCTCATTGCACGGTCTTGGATGGCGGTCTCTATGGGCATTCAGCGCTGGAGGTGCGCGAGGATTGAAACCTGCAATATCACAAATAAACGGAGACTTTGATGCCAAGGATCCGAAAATGGCGGCCTACCGTAATGCCGTCCTCAAAATGTCAGCTCGGTTCGAGGGGCTCGAATTCCACCATGTGGCTCGAGAAAACAATCAAGCGGCGGATATCCTCGCCCCATCGGTGCTAAACGTGACCCTGTCCCACCTAACATATTCCTGGAAAGGCTGTTCAAGCCATCCGTGGTATGTGAAGGGGAGTCCGGCAACACTAGCAAGGATCCGAATACACCCCAGATTCTGAACCATCAGACATAATCGGAGGCTCCACCACCAAAATAACACCCTCGGCCACGAAATCATGGTTGTAATCGCCTCGTGGACTGAGCCTTTCTTGGCCTACCTAAATAGGCAGGAGCTCCCCGAGGACCAAAATGAAGCACGTTGCATCGTGCGGTGTTCTAAAGCTTACAAAGTCCATGAAGGGGAACTCTATGAGAAAAGTGCGACCGGAGTGCTCCAAAGGTGCATCTCCGAAGAGGAAGGGCGGCAGCTCTTGGTTGAAATCCATGCCGGACTCGGCGGACACCACGCTGCGGCTCGGGCACTTGTCAGCAAGGCCTTCCGCACAGGCTTTTATTGGCCTACAGCCCGAGCAGACGCACAGGACCTTGTCCAACACTGCGTCGGTTGCCAGCTCTTTGCCAATCAGAGTCATATGCCCCCTACCGCTCTCCAAACAATCCCCATTACTTGGCCCTTCGCGGTCTGGGGGTTGGATATGGTCGGACCCCTTAAAGGAGGAAGCCACAAGAAAAAATACTTATTGGTCATGGTGGACAAGTTCACCAAATGGATAGAGGCCAAACCAGTTAAGACGGCCGAATCCGGACCGGTGATAAACTTCATATCAGGGGTTGTACACTTTACGGTGTCCCCATAGCATCATCACGATAATGGCTCAAACTTCACAGCCGAGAAGTGAAAACTTGGTGCTGACAAAATGGGCATTAAGCTCGATTCGCCTCCGTCTACCATCCCCAAACAAGCGGTCAGGTCAATGTGCAAATGGTCTCATTATGGCGGCATCAAACCCAGGACTAGTGCGGTCCTTGGCAGAATCGAGACCGCCTTTGGGTCGAGGCTCGACTCCATACTCTGGGGCTGCAGACCATGCGAATCGCACCACGGATACACACCATTTTTATGGTGTATGCGGCGCGACAGTATTACCTGCGACATATTACATGATTAGCCTCGCGTGCACATGTCTGAAGAGAAGGAAGCCGAGTTAGATCGGCGGGACAGCTTAGATGCCACGGAGGAGGCCTTGGCGTCGCAAAAGCCCGTTCCGCATTCTATCAGCAGCAGGCTCGACGGTACCAAAGCAGAGAAGTGCGGGCCAAAACTTATAACATTGGCGAACTCGTTCTATGCCTACCAGAGAAGAAGAAGGACAAGCTCAAACCTAAATGGGAGGGTCCCTTCATCATTGATAAAGTCCTCACTGGAGGAGCGTACCGCCTGCGTAATGCATCCGATAACAGACTTGAGCCGAACCCATGGAATGCAGACAGACTCCAGAGATTCTACGCTAGCACCGAACTCAGTGTTCGTCTCCTTACCCCCCTCCTTTTTAATTATGTTCCCTCCTTTTTCCTTTCTCGACCTTTTTTCTTCACACATAGTAATCAATACAGTACGGATGCTCGGATCACTCCGGCCGCATTATGTGTGTAAGCCATACCTGGGGGCTTCCTATCCGGAAGCTAAATATAATTACTTTAATGGATTTTTGCCCATCACATATGCGTTCTTTTTCCATATGTGCCTTTTCTTCACCATTATATGCATCGATATGACTTAAGATGTGGCCATGCTGGGTTGCCTGGCTCTTGTGTTTATGCCCTACGTTCCCGTTAATTCGGCTAGGGCATAAGGGGAGCACTTCTGCGATTATTACTGCCGGTTCAGCGGATGTGTACCTTAGGCTGGGTGAAGCAAAGCTAAGCGTTCTTAAGGGAATATTGATCGGTGAACAAAAGATGTTCCTTCGTTTATTACAACGTGAATTCCCGAAGTTTTGTATCCTCGTCTGCATTAGCAGTCCGAACATGTACATCGATGCATGCGTACCGGGGAAAGGAACCCCTAACGAACTATTCTCCACGGAAGATGTTTCTTACTATCCATGTAATATAACATAGCTAGTTGGGTACTTATGCATTCAAGCACTTATGACCCCTCGCCTAGTTTCCACGCATACCCGGTTACGCATAGCGGCGGGTATTGGATACATCGGGGCCGTCGGATCCGGGGCTGAAAAAGGTCCGCCATGACAAATGGTTTCAATCCGGCTAGGGACTACTTATGTCCATTGAATTACAGTCACTTGGACTGACTATATTCCTCCTCTATACCATCCAACAGGCTATCTAGCTTACAATCCTGTTGGGAATACTTTGCGGCTAACGCTACCTAGTCATACACCAGACTCACGGGAATTTCTTGCCCATCTGACCCCGCCAGTCCGACTTCGGCCATATGGTTCGGGTCAAGCTTGGTGTAGCGCATCTTCACCATGGCCCAGGCTTCCCTTGCACCTTGTCGGCAGGCTGACATCTTCCACAGACGGAAGCACCGCCGTGCTCGTTGGAGCATATCCACGAGCTCCCACATGCCTTTTGGTAGGGAGGTGGATGGCCACAAGGCCTGGGCAATACCATGCATCACCTGCCGAGCTTGCTCATGCAGCTGTGAGAGGTCCTGCAGTAAATCCCCTGCGGACGCGGGCATCTCCTGTTCAGGACGGCCTGTCAACATACCTACAGATATAAACTCTTTTAACATGCTTCCTCGCCGAGCTGTAATACAATTTGGCTAGGCACTCACCATAAATGCCGCGATGAAGCCTTTTGTTCTCCTTTACGGAGTCTGCCAGCTGAGCGCAAACATCTTTTAATTCGACGTCCAGCCGGACATTGGCATCTTGAAGATTGTTCTTCTCCTGCCTCACTTGCTTAAGAACACGCTCGCCAGCTTTCAGCTGCCTTTGGAGATGTGACTCGCTATCTTTTGCGATCCCCGGATTTTCCCCGGGATTGTCTGCAGAAATTTCTGTTAGACTTATCATACAAGCCACTTACTAACTGGTACATTTTCGTATAATTGAGACAATGTTACCATATGAGGCCTTCTGGGATTCCTCTAACTTGGCAACCGCGGCCCTCAGCTGGGTCTTGCACTCCTCCAGCTCTCGAGACAATAGCTCATTCTTATCTACAAGGACCTGCGCATAAATTGATCCTTAAAACAGTTATTCCAACCGTTTCAAGTCTCAGGGGCTACTGCTATACATGCTTATCAAATTTTCTTACCCGTATATCTTTGGCATACTGGTCCATCGCCCGGGCAAGCCCGCCTTGAGCAGCTTCGGATGTATCGTCTCCAATTAAAGCATCAAATGCCTCTTCGGAAAAAGATGTTGTTCGCAATCACGGCCCATCGGCGCCCGGTGATTCATAAGCGCTCTCTACTTCGGAATTCATGGCAGAGAGCATATCCGCATCATATGTCGGAGGACAATTCGGCATTGGCCCCGCGTCCGCCTCCTCTCTCGAAGCCGGTCCTGGAATCCGGCTGGTGGAGGCGTGATTGGCAGGATCTCCGGGTATAGTCCGGCTACTCCTCTTTCTGCCAGGACACGAAGGGCGCTGTTACATTTCAAACACAATGATCACAGAGCAGGTTTTTACCATACCTCTGTAGCGGCGTTTCGGCCCTAACTAACCGCCTTCCTCTTAAGCATGCCCGATCCAGACGCCCTTTGCCGACGGGTCCCTATGGGCTCGGTGCCGCGCTCTGACCGTCGTCTCTGCGAAAATACGACACTTCAGGTGTAAGGCATGGCATTAGAAAGGAGTACCCTTCGAAGGATAGGGTTTCGGCCTTGCTTACACGCGATGAAGGCAGCAGTTCGGGATAGTCAGCGACAATAGCCACTGAGGCACCATCACAACTGGCCTGATAAAATGTCTCGTTGCCAAGCTCCACAGTGATGTCCAGATATTCTTCAAGTCCGGCATCGAAGACCCTGCCGGGGTCCTCTGGCTGCGGGGAGGGGCTGTTGAACCCTTCTACGGCCCTCCTCAGTTCCTGCTCGGCAATGTTGAGATAAATAATCTTGACGAAAGACACCAGAATGAATGAAGCTGGGGAACAGGGTGACAACTTACCCAACATGGGGGGTTGTACATAGAAAACCCATCCCGCGGTTTAATGTGAAGGAATTCTCCTTCTTCTCCTTTATAAAGATCGGAAAATATCCTCGCCAGAGTAGTGGCGGAGTCCGGACCTTTACGGCCACAGCGGGTGGCATCATCTTCCCCGTTGTAGTGCCACATGGGCTTCCCCCGATATTGAAGCGGTTGCACTCCCCGCATTATGCATATTGCCATAACCTTGACTATCGTCAACCCGGATTTGGCTAGTAACTTTATCCTGCTCATCAGGAAGTGTATTTCTCTGGTATCCTCCTCTTGGGGGCCCCAAGGGCGCCAACTTCGACGTGCCTTCGGCGGAGCGTTACTGAACCCAGGGAGACCTGTCCAGACTGGATCCGGAAGGCGAACGTCGTCGACATAAAACCACTCCGAAGGCCAGGTCTCCGGTGCCTTGGGAGTGCCGGATAGGTATCTGGTCTCGGCGATGCGCCATACTTCGGCTCCGCCCACTTTACATAAGGATTCCCCTGGTTGCGAGGGACGAGGCAGGACAACTTCTTCCATAACCCAAAGTGAGCCTCGCAGCCTAGAAATAGCTCACAAAGGGCAACATATCCTGCTATATGCAGCACAGAGGCATGGGTGAAGTTGTGCAACTGGAGGCCATAGAACTCCAAGAGCCCGCGAAGAAATGGGTGGATAGGAAACCCAACGCCCCTTAGCAGATGCAGGATGAGGCATATTCGCTCCTCTGGGGATGGATTAGGAGATCCCTCCGCTTGCCCCCCGCCATTATATGTGGCTAGTCCGGCTCGGACGGGGACCATGAACGCCGGTGGGAGAAACCCTTGGGTCTGTAACTCTATCAAACGGCTGTGAGGAACTGAACACTCTTCCCAGTCACCTGGCTTGGAACGAGGGGAGCGAGAAGAAGAGCTGCGGCGACCGGCCATGTTGGAATGGTTTTTCCGGAGCACTCTGTTAGATGCTTGCTCGAGGGAAGAGGGTGAGGTTTGGATCTGAGAATCCCCGTCTCCTCAAATAGACGGTTAGCCTGCCGGACCGAGGGTGGAAAATGCAAAAATGCCTCGGCTCCTCGTATTCGCTCGACACGTGGAGTTGGTCATTATTGAGGCACAGAAGCCGAGGAATACAACATTGATGGGAAGCCGGACACTGTTCGTTGCAACAGGTACTTTGGAGTATTCGGAGATGGAACCCGCCTTGCAATGCAGAAGACAAAACTGCGCGTCGGACTCATCGTTATTGAAGCCTGGTTCGGGACTCTTGAGGAGTCTGGATTAGGGTATCCGGACAGCCGGACTATATACATTGGCCGGACTGATGGACCGTGAAGATACAAGACTCAAGACTTCGTCCCGTGTCCGGATGGGACTCTCCTTTGCGTGGAAGACAAGCTTGGCGATCCGGATATTATATTTCCTTCTTTGTAACCGACTCATGTAAACCCTAGCTCTCTCCGGTGTCTATATAAACCGGAGAGTTTAGTCCTTAGAGGGACGATCACAATCATAATCATCATAGGCTAGCTTCTAGGGTTTAGCCTCTACGATCTCGTGGTAGATCAACTCTTGTAATACCCATATCATCAATATCAATCAAGCAGGAAGTAGGGTTTTACCTCCACCGAGAGGGCCCGAACCTGGGTAAACATTGTGTCCCTTGTCTCCTGTTACCATTAGCCTAAGATGCACAGATCGGGACCCCCTACCCGAGATCCGCCGGTTTTGACACCGACAGGGACCGCTGATGCGCGCGTCTTCTCCCTCCGCCTCGACTCTATTGATCCCAGGCAATTCGACCTCTCGGCGCTTGACTCCCCTTTTTCCGAAGATGAGGTCTGGCGGGCTATTAAGCTGCTGCCTACCGGCAAGGCGCCGGGGCCGGACGGCTTCTCGGCAGAGTTCCTGCGGCACTGCTGGACACGGTTAAGGGCTCATGGCGGCATTTCACAAGCTCTACAACATGAATGGCCGTGGATTCCAATGCCTGAATGAATCCTTCATCACCCTTCTTGCGAAGCGCCCCGACGCCTCCTCTCTGTCCGACTACCGGCCGATTAACCTGATTCACCTGGTTGCCAAGCTCGTGGCCAAAGTTCTCGCGCTGAGGCTCGCCCCGCGACTTGGAGAGCTTGTTTCGGTCAACCAGAGCGCGTTCATCGCCGGGCGCTGCATTCATGACAATTTTATGCTCGTTCAACATACAGTGCGACACCTTCACCAAGCTGGTGCCCACCGGGTCCTCCTCAAGCTCGACATCTCCTGGGCGTTCGACTCCGTCCCCTGGCCCTTCTTGCTCGAGATCCTTCATCACCTCGGTTTCGGCCGGAGATGGCGTGAGTGGGTGACAATCCTGCTGTCTATGGCTAGCACGCGGGTCATCATGAACGGCTCGCCGGGGCCGCCGATCCTCCACGCCAAAGGACTCCGGCAGGGTGACCCGGTCTCCCCCATGCTATTCACGCTGGTCATGGATGTCCTCAACTCCATTCTGCAGCATGCCATCTAAGCCGAGATCTTGCGTAGGCTCACCGCTCAGCTGCTCACTTCTAGCGTGTCCCTGTACGCCGATGACGTCGCCATCTTCTGTCACCCTGACGCCAACGACCTTCGAGCTGTGCGCACCCTCATGCAGATTTTTGGCGAGGCTTCTGGTCTTCACTCCAACATGGCTAAATCCTCGGCCACCCCCATCCGGTGCTCCCCGGAGGAGATCGAGACCGTGGCTAGCGAGTTCGACTGCCCTGTCACCTCCTTCCCTCTGACCTACCTGGGCCTCCCCTTGTCGCTCCGCAAGGTGCCTGCCTCTGCCCTCCAGCCCATGGTCGATCGCTTGGCAACAAAGCTGTCCACCTGGCGCGCCTCGATGATGTCCCGGGGTGAGCGCCTTGCTCTTGCCACACACGTGCTCTCCGCCATGCTGACCCACATTATGATGGCCATCTCCCTGTCTGCTCCTACCCTCAAGCAGATCAATCGGATCATTCGGGGCTTCCTCTGGCACGGCCGTCGCGACGCCTCTGCTGGTCATTGCTTGGTCAATTGGCAAAAAGTTTGCCGCCCCCTTGCCCTGGGTGGCTTGGAATCCCTGATCTTCGCCGCTTTGGCATTGCCCTCCGCGCCTGGTGGTGCTGGCTCCAGCGCATGGACCAGGCTCGGTCGTGGTGCCATCTTCGGATCCCTGTTGATGCTGATACCGCTGCCATCTTTCAGGCTTCTACCACCTGGTTGCTTGGCGATGGCCGCGCTTGCCGTTTTTGGTCGGATCGGTGGCTTGATGGAAAGTCCATCATGGAGATCGCCCCCACGCTCTCTTCCCTCGTCCCCCGTCGCCGACGCAGCTGGAGGACCGTCGCTGAGTGCCTGCATCAACGCTCCTGGGTACAGGACATCCAGGGTGCCCTGACCCCCTTGGTCATGGTAGAATACATCGAACTTTGGTGGCTGCTTGGCCAGGTCACCCTGACCTCGGAGCCGGATAGGCTTATTTGGCTCGGACGCGTACTCCGCCAGCTCTTGCTACCTTGCGCTCTTCCACGGTTCTACCCACGCCCCTCACTGGCGACTCCATTGGAAGGCTTGGGTGACCCTCCGCATCAAGTTCTTCGCCTGGCTAGCCCTCCAGGATCGCTGTTGGACAGCGGCTCGCCTTGCCAGACATGGACTTCCCCATGATCCGCGCTGCCGCCTTTGTGACCAGGAGCCAGAAACACTGCACCACCTGCTTATTGGCTGCCCCTTCTGAAGGAAATATGCCCTAGAGGCCATAATAAAGTTATTATTTATTTCCTTATATCATGATAAATGTTTATTATTCATGCTAGAATTGTATTAACCGGAAACATAATACATGTGTGAATACATAGACAAGCAGTGTCACTAGTATGCCTCTACTTGACTAGCTCGTTAATCGAAGATGGTTATGTTTCCTAACCATAGACATGAGTTGTCATTTGATTAACGGGATCACATCATTAGGAGAATGATGTGATTGACATGACCCATTCCGTTAGCCTAGCACTTGATCGTTTAGTATGTTGCTATTGCTTTCTTCATGACTTATACATGTTCCTGTAACTATGAGATTATGCAACTCCGTTTACGGAGGAACACTTTGGTACTACCAAACGTCTGGCGTGGCTGGGTGATTATAAAGGAGTACTACAGGTGTCTCCAAAGGTACTTGTTGGGTTGGCGTATTTGAGATTAGGTTTTGTCACTCCGATCGTCGGAGAGGTATCTCTAGGCCTTCTCGGTAATACACATCACCTAAGCCTTGCAAGCATTACAACTAATGAGTTAGTTGTGAGATGATGTATTCTGGAGCGAGTAAAGAGACTTACCGATAGCAGATTGAACTAGGTATTGGATAACAACGATCGAATCTCGGGTAAGTAACATACCGATGACAAAGGGAACAACGTATGTCGTTATGCGGTTTGACCGATAAAGATCTTCGTAGAATATGTAGGAACCAATATGGGCATCCAGGTTCCGCTATTGGTTATTGACCGAGAATGGTTCTAGGTCATGTCTCATAGTTCTCGAACCCGTAGGGTCCGCACGCAACGTTTGATGACAGAGTTCATAATGAGTTTATAAGTATTGATGCACGAAGGTTGTTGAGTCCGGATGTGATCACGGACATGACGAGGAGTCTCGAAATGGTCGAGACATAAAGATTGATATATTGGAAGCCTACATTTGGACATCGGAAGTGTTCGGGTGAAATCGGGATTTTAGGAGTGCCGGAGGTTACGGAACCCCGGAAGTCCATGGGCCTTAATGGGCCATGGGAGAAGAGGAAGGGCAGGCCAAGGTGGGCTGCGCCCCCTCCCCTCTAGTCGAATAGGACAAGGAAAGGGGGCGCGCCTCCCTCTTCCCCTCCTCCAATCCTAGTCCAACTAGGAGAGGGAGTCCTACTCGGTGGGAGTAGGACTCCTCCTGTCGCCTCCCCTAGGGCCGGCCACCTCCCCTTGGCTCCTTTATATCTGAGGCAGGGGCACCCCAAACACACAAGTTGATCTACGGATCGTTTCTTAGCCGTGTGCGGTGCCCCCTCCACCATATTCCACTTGGTCATATCGTCGTAGAGCTTAGGCGAAGCCTGCGCCGGAGAAGTCATATCGTCGCGGAGCTTAGGCGAAGCCCTGCGTCGGTGGAGCATCAACATCGTCCTGCGCCGTCGTCTTGTGGAACTCATCCCCAACACTTTGCTGGATCGGTCGGGGATCGTCATCGAGCTGAGCGTGTGCGTAACTTCGGAGGTGCCGTCGTTCGGTGCTTGGATCGGTCGGATCGTGAAGGCGTCGACTACATCAACAGCGTTGTTATAGCGCTTCGCTTTCGGTCTCACGAGTGCGTGGACGGACACTCTCCCCTCTCGTTGCTATGCCATCACCATGGTCTTGCGTGTTCGTGGGAAATTTTTGAAATTACTCGTTCCCCAACAGATGGTATCGAGCCTGGTTTTATCGTTGATGTCATATGCACGAGTAGAACACAAGTGAGTTGTGGGCGATACAAGTCATACTACCTACCAGCATGTCATACTTTGGTTCAGCGGTATTGTGAGATGAAGCGGCCGGACCGACATTACGCGTGCGCTTACGCGAGACTGGTTTCACCGCTCGAGCACTCGTTGCTTAAAGGTGACCGGCGGGTGTCTGTCTCTCTCACTTTAGTTGAACCGAGTATGACTCGCCCGGTCCTTGAGAAGGTTAAAAGCGGAGTCTATTTGACAAACTATCGTTGTGGTTTTGATGCGTGAAGTAAAACGGTTCTTGCTCAGCCCGTAGCAGCCACGTAAAACTTGCAACAACAAAGTAGAGGGCGTCTAACTTGTTTTTGCAGGGCATGTTGTGATGTGATGTGGTCAAGGCGTGATGCTATATTTTATTGTATGAGATGATCATGTTTTGTAACGAGTTATCGGCAATGGCGAGAGCCATATGGTTGTCGCTTTATTGTATGAAATGCAAGCGCCATGTAATTGCTTTACTTTATCACTAAGGAGTAGCGATAGTCGTAGAAGCAATAGTTGGCGAGGCGACAACGATGCTACGATGGAGATCAAGGTGTCGCGCGGTGGCGATGGTGATCATGGCGGTGCTTGATGGAATCACAAGCACAAGATGATGATGACCATATCATATCACTTATATTGATTGCATGTGATGTTTATCCTTTATGCATCTTATCTTGCTTTGATTGACGGTAGCATTATAAGATGATCTCTCACTAAAATTATCAAGAAGTGTTCTCCTGAGTATGTACCGTTGCCAAAGTTCATTTTACCCACACCACATGATGATCGGGTGTGATAAGTTCTCGTCCATCTACAGCGGGTGCAAAACAGTTGCACACGCGAATACTCAGGTTAAACTTGGCGAGCCTAGCATATAACAGATATGGCCTCGGAACACGGAGACCGAAAGGTCGAGCGTGAATCATATAGTAGATATGATCAACATAGTGATGTTCACCATTGAAACTACTCCATCTCACGTGATGATCGGACATGGTTTAGTTGATTTGGATCACGTAATCACTTAGATGACTAGAGAGATGTCTATCTAAGTGGGAGTTCTTAAGTAATATGATTAATTGAACTTTAATTTATCATGAACTTAGTCCTGGTAGTATTTTGCAAATTATGTTGTAGATCAATGACTCGCGTTGTTGCTTCCCTATGTTTGTTGCTTTCATATGTTTATTTTGATATGTTCCTAGAGAAAATTATGTTGAAAAATGTTAGTAGCAATGATGCGGATTGGATCCGTGATCTGAGGTTTATCCTCATTGCTGCCTGAGAAAAATTATGTCCTTAATGCACGCTAGGTGACAAACCTATTGCAGGAGCGGATCACGAGGCGTTATGAGCGTTTGGCTAGCTCAATATGATGACTACTTGATAGTTTAGTGCACCATGCTTAAAGGCTTAGAATCGGGACTTCAAAGGCGTTTTGAGCGTCATGGACCATATGGGATGTTCCAGGAATTGAAGTTAATATTTCAAGCAAATACCGAGTTGAGAGATATGAAGTCTCCAACAAGTTCTATAGCTAAAAGATGGAGGAGAATCGCTCAACTAGTGAGCATGTGCTCAGATTATGCAGGTACTTCAATCGCTTGAATCAAGTGGGAGTTAATCTTCCGGATAAGATAGTGATTGACAGAATTCTCTAGTCACCATCACCAAGTTAGTAGAACTTCGTGATGAACTATAATATGCAAGGGATGACAAAAGTAATTCCCAAGCTCTTACGTGATGCTGAAATCAGCGAAGGTAGAAATCAAGAAAAGAGCATCAAGTGTTGATGATTGACAAGACCACTAGTCTCAAGGAAAAGGGCAAAGGGAAGAAGGGAACTTCAAAAGAGCGGCAAGCAAGTTGCTACTCGGTGAAGAAGCCCAAGTCGGACCTAAGCACGAGACTAAGTGCTTTTGCTACAATGGAATTGGTCCTTTGAAGCGGAACTACCCCAAGTGTTTGGCGGATAAGAAGGATGGCAAAGTGAACAAAGGTATATTTGATATACAGATTATTGATGTATATTTTACTAGTGTTCATAGCAACCCCTCGGTATTTGATACTGATTCAGTTGCTAAGAGTAGTAACTTCGAAACGGAGTTGCGAGAATGAACAGAAACTAGTTGAAGGGAAGTGACGATGAGTGTTGGAAGTAGTTCCAAGATTGATATGATCATCATCGCACACTCCCTATACTTTCGGGATTAGTGTTAAACCTAAATAAATGTTATTTGGTGTTTGCGTTGAGCATGAATATGATTTGATCATGTTTATTGCAAAACAGTTATTCATTTAAAATCAAAGAATAATTGTTGTTACATTTAAATGAATAAAACCTTGATGGTCATACACCCAATGAAAATAGTTTTCAGAACGGTTATTCATTTAAAGTCAAAGAATAATTGTTGTTCATTTAAATGAATAAAACCTTCAATGGTCATACACCCAATAAAAATAGTTTGTTGGATCTCGATCGTAGTAATACACATATTCATAATATTGATGCCAAAAGATGCAAAGTTAATAATGATAGTGCAACTTATTTGTGGCACTTGCCGTTTAGGCCATATTGGTGTAAAGCGCATGAAGAAACTCCATCTGATGGGATTTTGGAATCACTTGATTATGAATCACTTGATGCTTAAGAACCATGCCTTATGGGCAAGATGACTAAAGACTACATTCTCCGGAACAATGGAGCGAGCAAATGACTTATTGGAAATAATACATCTTGATGTATGCGGTCCGATGAGTGTTAAAGCTCACGGCAAGTATCGTTATTTTCGACCTTCACAAGATGATTTGAGCAGATATGAGTATATCTACTTAATGAAGCACAAGTCTGAAACATTTGAAAAGTTCAAAGAATTTCAGAGTGAAGTGAAGAATCATCGTAACAAGAAAATAAAAGTTTCTACGATATGATCGCAGAGGAAAAATATTTGAGTTCTGAGTTTGGCCTTCATTAAAACAATGTGAAATAGTTTCACTACTCACGCCACCGAACACCACAGCTTAATGGTGTGTCCGAACGTCAGAACCGCACTTTATTGGATATGGTGCGATCTATGATGTATCTTACCGATTTACCACTATCGTTTTGGGGTTATGCATTAGAGACAGCTGCATTCACGTTTAATAGGGCACCATCTAAATCCGTTGAGATGACACCGTATGAACTATGGTTTAGCGATAAACCTAAGTATCGTTTCTTAAAGTTTGGAGTTGTGATGCTTATGTGAAAAAGTTTTCACCGATAAGCTCGAACCCAAATCGGAAAAGTCGTCTTCATAGAATACCCAAAGGAAACTGTTGGGTACTCCTTCTATCACAGATCCAAAGGCAAAACATTCGTTGCTAAGATAGATCCTTTCTAGAGAAGAAGTTTCTCTCGAAAGAAGTGAGTGGGAGGAAAGTAGAACTTGATGAGGTAATTGTACCTTCTCCCTTATTGGAAAGTAGTTCATCACGAGAATCAGTTCGATGATTCCTACACCAATTAGTGAGGAAGTTAATGATGATGATCATGAAACTTGAGATCAAGTTGCTACTAAAACCTCGTGGGTCTTCTAGAGTAAGATCTGCACCAGAGTGGTACGGTAATCTTATTCTAGAAGTCATGTTACTAGACCATGATGAACCTACGAACTATGAGGAAGCGATGATGAGCCCAGATTCATGAAATGGTTTGAGACCATGAAATCTGAGATGGGATCCATATATGAGAACAAAGTGTGGACTTTGATGGAGTTGCCGATGATCGGCAAGCCATATTATATAAATGGATTTTCAAGAGGAAGACAGATGCTGATAGTAGTATTACTATCTACAAAGCTCGACTTGTCGCAAAAGGTTTTCGACAAGTTCAAGGTGTTGACTACAATGAGATTTACTCAAGCAGAGCGATGCTTATGTCTGTCCGAATCATGTTAGCAATTGCCACATTTTATGAAATCGGCAAATGGATGTCAAAACTGCATTCCTTAATGGTTTTCTTAAAGAAGAGTTGTATATGATGCAACCGAAGGTTTTGTCAATCCTAAAGGTGCTAACAAAATGTGCAAGCTCCAGCGATCCATCAATGGACTGGTGCAAGCATCTTGGAGTTGGAATATACGCTTTGATGTGTTGATCAAAGCATATGGTTTTATCTGAGACTTTTGGAAATGCCTGTATTTACAAGAAAGTGAGTGGGAGCACGACAACATTTACGATAAGTATATGTGAATGACATATTGTTGATCGGAAATGATGTAGAATTATTCTGCAAAGCATAAAGGAGTATTTGAAAGGAGATTTTCAAAGAAGGACCTCGGTGAAGCTGCTTACATATTGAGCATCAAGATCTATAGAGATAGATCAAGGCGCTTGATAAGTTTTTCAATGAATACATACCTTGACAAGATTTTGAAATAGTTCAAAATGGAACAGTCAAAGAAAAGAGTTCTTGCACGTGTTACAAGGTGTGAAATTGAGTAAGACTCAAAACCCGACCACGGCGAGAAGATAGAAAGAGAATGAAAGTCATTCCCTATGCATCAGCCATAGGTTCTATAAAGTATGTCATGTTGTGTACGGATCTATTGCATACCCTACCACTAAGCTTGGCAAGGAGTGCAATAGTGATCTAGGAGTAGATCAATGGACAGCGGTCAAAATTATCCTTAGTGGAATAAGGATATGTTTCTCGATTATGGAAGTGAAAGAAGGTTAGGTAAGTAAAGGGTTACGTCGATTCAAGTTTTAACACTGATCTAGATGACTCTAAGTCTCTATCTGGATACATATTGAAAGTGGGAGCAATTAGCTAGAGTAGCTCCGTGCGAGCATTGTAGACATAGAAATTTGCAAAATACTTACGGCTCACGAATGTGATGAGACCGTTGACTAAAATTATCTCACAAGCAAAACATGATCACACCTTAGTACTCTTTGGGTGTTAATCACATAGCGATGTGAACTAGATTATCGACTCTAGTTAACCCTTTGGGTGTTGGTCACATGTCGATGTGAACTGTGGGTGTTAACCACATATAGATGTGAACTAGTGATGTTAAATCACATGGCGATGTGAACTAGATTATTGACTCTAGTGCAAGTGGGAGATCAAGGAAATATGCCCTAGAGGCCATAATAAAGTTATTATTTATTTCCTTATATCATGATAAATGTTTATTATTCATGCTAGAATTGTATTAACGGAAACATAATACATGTGTGAATACATAGACAAGCAGTGTCACTAGTATGCCTCTACTTGACTAGCTCGTTAATCAAGATGGTTATGTTTCCTAACCATAGACATGAGTTGTCATTTGATTAACGGGATCACATCATTAGGAGAATGATCTGATTGACATGACCCATTCCGTTAGCCTAGCACTTGATCGTTTAGTATGTTGCTATTGCTTTCTTCATGACTTATACATGTTCCTGTAACTATGAGATTATGCAACTCCGTTTACGGAGGAACACTTTGGTACTACCAAACGTCTGGCGTAGCTGGGTGATTATAAAGGAGTACTACAGGTGTCTCCAAAGGTACTTGTTGGGTTGGCGTATTTCGAGATTAGGTTTTGTCACTCCGATCGTCGGAGAGGTATCTCTAGGCCTTCTCGGTAATACACATCACCTAAGCCTTGCAAGCATTACAACTAATGAGTTAGTTGTGAGATGATGTATTACGGAACGAGTAAAGAGACTTACGTAGCGAGATTGAACTAGGTATTGGATACCAACGATCGAATCTCGGGTAAGTAACATACCGATGACAAAGGGAACAACGATGTCGTTATGCGGTTTGACCGATAAAGATCTTACGTAGAATATGTAGGAACCAATATGGGCATCCAGGTTCCGCTATTGGTTATTGACCGAGAATGGTTCTAGGTCATGTCTACGTAGTTCTCGAACCCGTAGGGTCCGCACGCTTAACGTTCGATGACAGTTCATAATGAGTTTATAAGTATTGATGCACGAAGGTTGTTCGAGTCCGGATGTGATCACGGACATGACGAGGAGTCTCGAAATGGTCGAGACATAAAGATTGATATATTGGAAGCCTACATTTGGACATCGGAAGTGTTCGGGTGAAATCGGGATTTTACTGAGATACAGGAGGTTACCGGAACCCCCGGAAGTCCATGGGCCTTAATGGGCCATGGGAGAAGAGGAAGGGCAGGCCAAGGTGGGCTGCGCGCCCCTCCCCTCTAGTCCGAATAGGACAAGGAAAGGGGGCGCCCTTCCCTCTTCCCTCCTCCAATCCTAGTCCAACTAGGAGAGGGAGTCCTACTCGGTGGGAGTAGGACTCCTCCTTGTCGCGCCTCCCCTAGGGCGGCCACCTCCCCTTGGCTCCTTTATATCACGAGGCAGGGGCACCCCAAAACACACAAGTTGATCTACGGATCGTTTCTTAGCCGTGTCGGTGCCCCCTCCACCATATTCCACTTGGTCATATCGTCGTAGAGCTTAGGCGAAGCCTGCGCGGAGAAGTCATATCGTCGCGGAGCTTAGCGAAGCCCTGCGTCGGTGGAGCATCAACATCGTCCTGCACGCCATCGTCTTGTGGAACTCATCCCGACACTTTGCTGGATCGGAGTCCGGGATCGTCATCGAGCTGAGCGTGTGCGAGAACTCGGAGGTGCCGTCGTTCGGTGCTTGGATCGGTCGGATCGTGAAGACGTCGACTACATCAACAGCGTTGTTATAACGCTTCGCTTTCGGTCTCACAGTGCGTGGACGGACACTCTCCCCTCTCGTTGCTATGCCATCACCATGGTCTTGCGTGTTCGTAGGAAATTTTTTGAAATTACTACGTTCCCTAACACCTTCTCCCGGCAGATTTGGAGTGACTTGCTCGCGTGGTGCTCCCTGGCGGTCCCTCCTCCTTCCCCGACGGATGACTTCCAGGCGTGGTGGCATTCCGCTCGATCTAGCTGCCCTACGACGTCGAGGAAGGGTCTCTCCTCCATGGTTCTCCTCATTGCCTGGTCCATTTGGATGCACCGCAATGGGTGCATCTTCAACGGGAAGCAGCCTTCCACAATCCTCCTCTCCAACTCCATTAAGGAAGAAGCTAAAGCTTGGGCCAGGGCAGGGGCCGTTGGACTCGCCAATGTTTTGCCGTAGCTGCGTAGAGCCTAATGTGGGCTGAGAAAGCCACGTCCCTCTCTGCTCGCGATGATGTGGTCGCCATCCCTGTGTACGACTGACCTCATCGCCTCCTCCCCCCCCCCTTCCGCTTGTACTGATGTACTTCCTTTTTCCTTCCTATGAATGAATGATACGCAAGCCGTTGCGTATTTGCGAAAAAAAACTGCACAAAGTCAATACCTATGCGCCTGCTCTGTTCTCAACACATACAACTTTCGAAACGGTAACACATGCATTGCAAGATAAAAGAAAAACGAAAACAGGGAGCTGCGTCCTGGCTCCCGGGGTGAACAATAAATTCATGAAAAACAAAAAGAAATCTGTTTTTTTGTGTGTGGTGAAAGATACTTGAGTGCATGATATCGGTGTCAAATTTCATCTGTTTGGACATCTGAGTAGCTCGCAGTCAAAAAATTAGGGTCCGTGAGAAAGTTTACTGTTCGCACATTGTTCGGACCGATTTTTTTTCCATGAGCTTCTCACATGACCAAATACGATGAAATCTTGCCAGGACATCATGCACTCAACCCGCACACGCCTCTGCTAGGCGAAACGCATCTCGCCCAGGAGCTCAACCCGTCGCCGTCTTCGTCGCTCCGTTCCGTCGCCAGCACCAGGGCGACCACCATCTCGTTGCTCCCTTGCATCCCTCTCGCGTCGCCTCTCCCGCGGGCGACTCGGGAGGGCTCAACCGCCGTCGTCGCCGCCTAGTCCCTCCAGCGCCCTTCTCCCCCTCCGCCGCTGCCGATGGTCGGCGCCGGGAAAAGCCCGTGCGTGCTACGGCGGCGGCGGAGGGTCTCTCCTCCCGCTCCCGGGTCCGCGGCGGGGCGGGTGTTCTGATTCGCGGGATGCGGCCCTCCCGACGGTGTGGCGGATCTCGGAGGTGGCGGACTCGCAGCGGTGCACGGGTGCCCAGATCCATGGGCTTGGGACTCCCGGCAGCGTACGGGCTCCCAGCGGCGGCGGGATCGGTCGACGGCGAGCTTGGGCGATGGCGTCGGCCGTGCGGTGCCGGATCTCGTCACTAGTGGCGGATCTCGCCACTCCGGCCTTCGTGGAGGAACCTGGACCAAGGGCGGCGGCCCGGTTAGGCATGGCAACGGCGCCCTCGGCTGGCGACGTTCGCGGGGGTGGATGGACGGCGTCTTGACCACGTGGGCGGTGAGTCGCCAGTGGATCTCCTCCACGTTGCAGGCTCTCTCCCGCTGCACTTGGTGGCTTACGATTGCGGTCGTCGGCCTCGGTGCGTTCGCGGGGGCTGGTAAAGGTGACATCGAACCGGAGGAAACTCTGGATGACTCGTTCATCCCGACGGTGGCGACGACTAGGGTCGTCGTTCTCCTCCTTGCAGGCGTTGTCGAGGTCCCTGCCCTCCACCCCGACCCCATGCCCGGGTGAAAACCCTAAATCTCCTTAGATTGGGCGGCGGCGGCACTGCGTGTGTCGTACCCTTCTTGGAGGCGCCGCCTGGGGCGTTTGGGTGCTCGGTTTGAGGAACTGCGGGCGGAGGGGATAGGACCAGTGGCAACAGGTGGTGTTTCGCGTCGGAGGAGCGGCGTGGCATCTGCCACGTCCACAACTACGGGTCTCAGCGGCATGGAGCAGCGGGGTCTCGTCGGTGGACGTGTGATGATGGACGAGCGCAGGATGGTGGCGTTGTTTGGCGTCGTGGTGGGTCGATGGCAGCTAGACCGGGCAAGGTAGATGCAACAGTACATCACTGAAGATGGATTGGTGGCAGGTGGCTGCGGCGGCCTCATACCCGGCAGGCGTCCTGGTTGAGGAGTGCGCCGGACTGGTGGGTTCCCCATACCCAAGGCGTCTGGTTGGGACCTCGGTCATAGATGTTAGGTTTGATCATGCGAGTCTGTTTGGTATTAGGCCCAGACTATTTGCATCCCTACATCAACTGGATAGGAGTAGAGACAGATGTTGCCTAGACGGTGGCTTTAGTCTTATTGTTGTATGACTTTGTAAGATCTTGTGTGAATAATTAATAAAGTGGCTGCATGCATCGTCCAGATGCAGAGTCCGGGGGTCCTCCTCCTTTTCTAAACAAAATGATGCACTCAAACATCTTCAATTAAAAAAACAGTTTTTGATATAAATATTTTTAAATAATTTACTGTTCATCAGGAGCAGATAAGTGTAAGCTGAGAAATGAATATTGGAACGAAAACTTGCATGTGTACTTACCAAAAGTATCGCAGCTTCGACCTAGACCACGTGCATGGCCACCGACGACGGTTAGCAGTAGTAACGTTAGGACGGCAAGAAGCCGAGCAAGGAAGCGGCGAGAGTTGGGCAGCACCATCTTCCCGGATTCGCAACGCTCTCCGTGCGTGAGTTGCTGAGGGAACAATTGCCATGCCTTAGTGCTTATATAGGTACATAGGTTGTCAAAAGAAACAAAAGAAGGGCCAGTGTTCACTGGAACCCGCAGAACATGAGGCTTAACATGCACGCGACCCCCGACTTCCTCGGTTCATCTCGCACATGGTGCGGAAAAGTCTGCATGACTTTTTGGCTATGCTAAGTTCTTTACTTAGTCCTATCCACATCATTGGTCGTCATGGACTTACGGTATCAGCTAAGGGCATATACACTGATTGATAAGACAGTTTTATCTTAAGCCTTGTAAGATGTTGCAAGGTCTCCAGCAGGAATACCCAGGAGATGGCGTCGAAGGTTCTGGCGATATCAAGCTTGAGCATAGCTCGCGAGACGTGCAACTGGTAGAGGTAGTGCATCGTTTGCGCACAAGGAGGAAGTTGTCGTGCACGGAGCGTCTGGCCACAAGCGTGTTCTGGTTTGTGAAACAAGCTCGCCAAGCTCCGGCCACAAAGGACTCTTAAGAAAATAGTTGCTCGGTTAATCTACAAAAAGTCGTAACACATTGTCAAGAGGAACACCATCGTCGAGGCAGTCCGCAAGAGTCATCGTCAATGATAGATTGAGATATTGGAGAAGTAATTGTTGTATTGATCGGGGCCTCAAGGGCTGTTTATATAGATTACAAAGCTTGGGCTCCAAGACTAGACTAATAGAGATAGATTACAATACAAATAGACTTATACTCTAAGATCCCCCCGCAGTCTCAACGTCAGGTGAAACAATGTTGAGGCCGGAGCGTATGTCGGTGAGCGATGCGAATCGGAGTCCTTTGGTAAAAATGTCGCAAATTGGGCACTTGTAGGAACATGAAGAACGCGAACCTCGCCAAGAGCCACCTTTTCACGAACAAAGTGAATGTCAATCTCAATGTGCTTTGTGCGACGATGTTGAACTGGATTGGAAGCCATGTAGACGGCAGAGATGTTATCACAAGAAACAATGGTAGCACGTGGGAGCGGACGATGAAGTTCAACGAGAAGCTGCTGTAGCCACACCGCCTCGGCCTGGCGTGAGCAACCGCCTATACTCAGCCTCAGCAGAAGACACAGAAACTGTTACCGCCTTTTAGAACACCAAGAAACAAGATTATCACCCAAATAAGCGCAAAATCCGGATGTAGATCGTCGAGTATCCGGACAAGCTGCCCGATCGCATCGTAATAAACTGTCAAGCTTGTAGGTGAAGAAGAATTAATAAGGAGACCGTGATCAAGAGTGCCTTTTAAATAGCGGAGAATGCGTCGACATGAGCGGATGAGGAGCACGAGGATCATGCATAAAGAGACAGAGCTTGCTGAACAGAATAGGAGATTTCGGACGAGTAAGAGTGGCATATTGAAGAGCGCCGGTGATGCTACGATATAAAGTAGGATCGAAGAGGATCACCATCACCGACAGTTTAGCACCAACGTCGGCTGGAGTACAAGAGGGTTGACAATCGGACATACCGAGCGAGAAAGCAAGTCCAAAATGTATGATGGTTGAGAAAGAAAGAGGGAAGATGTTGTGCGAGAAACATGAATACCTAGAAAATGATGAAGAGGACCAAGATCTGTCATGGAAAACTCCGATTGAGAGAAGAGATGGTATGTTGAAGAAAAGAATCGAGAACTAGCCGTGAGAATGATATCATCAACATAAAGCAAGAGGTAGGGAGTGTGAGTAGGAGACTGATAAACAAAGAGAGAAGAATCAGATTTGGAGGGAATAAAGCCTATGGCTTGAATAAAAGTAGCAAAGCATTGAAACCATGCACGAGGAGCTTGTTTAAGGCCATAAAGAGATTTGTGGAGGAGACAAACAAAATTTGGAGAGGAGGGATTCTTCTAACCAGAGGGTTGCTGACAATAAACATTTTCATTGAGAGTGCCATGAAGAAAAGCATTTTTAACATCAAGTTGATGAATAGGCCAAGAAGAGGAAACAGCAAGACTAAGACCAACACGAATAGTGCTTGGTTTAACAACAGGAGAAAAAGTCTCATCAAAGTCAATACCATGCTGCTGGGAGAAACCACGACACACCCAACGAGCTTTGTAACGAGAGAGAGTGCCATCGGAATGAAATTTATGACGAAAAACCCATTTGCTAGAAACAATGTTAACACCAGAAGGTTTGGGAACAAGAGTCCATGTATTATTTTGCTGAAGAGCTTCAAGTTCATCACGCATAGCGGAAAGCTAGAGAGGGTCAAGAAGAGCTCGTTTATAACTGGTTGGAATAGGAGAGATGGTTGGGGTGGCGGTAAGATTGAGACGTTTGGTGGGGAGAAGAAATCCTCGTTTTCCACGGGTGCACATGACATGATCATTGGTGGCGGTGGTATAAGAACGGCATTGGGTGGCGATGGGTTTCGGTTGAAGAAGGCGGTGAGGAAGAAGAATCGAGGTGGTGGGTGTCGAGGTGGTTGTCGTGGTAGGATGTGGTGAGGGAAAGACGGCTGGGGTAGAGGATGCGATTCTATGGAGAGGTGGGGAACAGGGGCAGGAGGGTGGTGACGGTGGGCGATTCTGGCGGAGAGACGGAACAAGATTCCATGGCAGCAGAGATGACCGAAGGACGAACTAGGGAAGGGGTTTTGGTGGTGGCGGATTGTGGTGGAATTGGTTTTGTGGTTGTAGTGATAGAAAAAGGAAAAGTATTTTTTATCGAATGTGACATGACGAGAGAGAATGATACGACCAGAAGATGGATCGAAACAACGATATCCTTTGTGATCATCAGAAAGACCAAGGTGAATGCAAGGTAGTGGCGTGGTTCTAGTTTGTTGGAGGCGGTAGAGGCGATGTTGGGAAAGCATAGACAGCCAAAACACGCAGAAAAGAATAGTCGAGTGGGAGAGAAAAAGAGATTGGAAAGGCGAATAAAGAGGGCAAGTTTTAGTTGGTCGAATATTAAGAAGTAGTGTGGCGGTGCGAAGGGCTTCAACCCGAAACGGAAGGAAGAGAAGCTTGTAAAAGCAATGTGCGAAGAACATCATTAATAGAGCGAAGACAGCGTTCAGCTTTACCATTTTGAGAAGATGTATAAGGGCATGAAAAACAAAGAAGAATGCCTTGAGAGAGAAAGAAGGTGCGGTTTTGGGTGTTATCAAATTCACGACCGTTATCACATTGAATAAATCGAATTGGCAAGCCAAAGTGTGTGATTACATATTGTCGAAAGTTGAGAAAGATTGCAGTACTTCAGATTTAGTGCGAAGAGGAAAGGTCCAAGTATAGTGAGAATAATCATCCAAGATCACAAGATAATATTTATAACCGAAACACTAGGGACCTGAGAGGTCCATAAATCACAAAGAAGTAACTCAAAGGAAAAGTACTAATGGTAGTAGAGGTTCCAAAAGGTAATCTAACATGTTTGCCACATTGACATGCATTACGAGAGAGGGATTATGAGGACTGCTAGAACTAGGGATACAAAATTCTTGGAGTAAAGGCGTCAAAGTGTTTTTGCTGGGGTGACCGAGACGACGATGCCATAGATCAACAGAGGCGAGCATGGCACGAGAGGTGGATGTGGGCGCCATGAAGAGGATAAAGATCGCCTGCTATTGTACCGGCGAGGACCGCCTCCGTTATCGGATCCTTCACGCACAAACCAAAAGGGTCAAAGGCCAGGATAACTTTGTTGTCAATGCAAAATTGTCTAACAGAGATAAGATTTTGATGATGGAAGAAACCACAAGAATATTGCGTGAGAAGAAAATTGGCATGAGAGGAAGGGATGTAAGAGTGACCATTGCATGAAACAGGATGGTGGAGCCATCGCCAATGGTGATAGTAGAAAAGCGAGAAGGAAAACAAGTGACAATAAATTCATATTTGAAGACATATGCATTGATGCACCAGAATCGAAAATCAATCTGCACCCGCGTCATTGAGGACAAAATTGTTCATGGCGTTGATGAAGGCGGCTTGGTCCCAAGCCGCTGTTGGGGTGGAAGCGAGAGGGCCAGGAACTTGCATGTTGGCGTGGGGATAGCGGATGGGTAGTATGCGATTGGGGTCTGCATGTTGCCGTAGAAGGCCGGCATGGTGTTGTAGGGCGACGGTGGTCTGGCGTCTTTGGTAGGCGGAGTAGGAGTGGCGGTGTAGACGTCGCCGCGGCCTGGGTCAAGGAGTCCCGGAGAGCCTGTGGCTGGGCGAAGACCGGGGCTCCACGTGCCGTGTCGCAGGAGGGGCACCATACGGCGAGGGCCGACCATGGCATCGACCAAGCTCGGGCGAGGCCATTCAAGGATCATCTTGAGGAGGCCATGGCGGCGGAGCTGGTGGCGTGGGAGCGGTGGATGACGAGGCTAGTGCAGGTCCGGCAGGACGAGATGCAGGAGGCCGGTAGACGGGATTCTTGCCCTTGTAGTTGGGACTCGGGCGCCAGCCTGGTGGTGGTGTTGAGGCCGCGGCAGCCACAACAGGAGTTGGAGGGGCGGTCGGTTGCCGCGGCAGCCCAGGCGTGGGAGCTGCAGAAGAGGGCGCGGCAGCATGAAACACCTGCGGCGCCCGTTGCGCCTTGCGAGCCTGGTTCTTCTCTTCTTTACGGAGGATCGGCGGACTTCCTTGAAGGTGGGGTACGACTTGAGCATGGGGATGAAGGACTGCTGCTTCTCGAATTGATCGCCGAGACCTTGGAGGAGGGCGTTGATGAGAGTGCGATCCTCGACGTGATCACCAAGTTCGCGGAGTTCATCGCCAATAGCCTTGATTCGCTGGCAGAAGATGGAGACTGGGACATCTCCCTGCATGGTTGTGCGTGCTTCGGTGTTGAGCGCGTTGATTCGCGTCGGAGTTGTCTGAAACAGCTGTTGAAGGAAGCCCGAGATCGGCGGCGGTGGCGTCATCGTCGGACACCAGATTGAAAAGCTCCGTGGAGATGCGTGTGTAAATCCACTGGATGATGGCGAGATCATCTTTCACCCAGCGAGGATCAGCGGGCTGTGACGGGTAGGAGGGATCAATGTGGTGGCGTAGGCCGCAACGCCCGAGATGGATGATGAAGAGGTGGCGTCAATGGTAGTAGTTGTGGATGTCGAGGTCTAATGAGATTGGTATGAAGGGAGAGACATCGGCAATGGTGTCGACTAGGGGGAACATAGGGTTTGGAGGGGGAGGTGTTTGGGTAGTTGTAGAGGAGGAGGTAGGGGGTGGGGCACCGGCGGCGCGGAACTCGGCCAGGGAGAAGAGGGGCCGAATCGGCCGGGGCGGCGGCGCGGGTGGCGGAGCCATACCAGGTGCGGAAAACCTAGGCGTCGGATACCATGATAGATTGAGATATTGGAGAAGTAATTATTGTATTGATCGGGGCCTCAAGGGCTGTTTATATAGATTACAAAGCTTGGGCTCTAAAACTAGACTAATAGAGATAGATTACAATACGAATAGACTTATACTCTAAGAGTCAAGCCGGAAGCCGGAAGCACATCACCTGTCTTATATATTCAGCTATGCTTGTTTTCCTTAACATGTTGTAAGTAAATGATTGTGGCCTTGATAAATCTCTCTTATAACACGAGAAATATAACACAAGACATACTAAAAGACCATCGTCGACGACATATGCTTGGGAGTGAGCTCCGCTGCTATAGTGCTATCCACAGCCTGGACAGTTCGGAGGCGGCAAACGTGGGCAACCGCCTGGGTTCTCTGCGATGATGTTCAAAGTACATATCAGGCCATTTGGAAACAGATTACTCTCGGCACGTATTCTAGACTGAAATGTGAACACATGCATGGGAACTTAAAGAAAAACGAAACATGCATGGGTACTTACGACGAGTATCGCAGTGTGCAGGTGGACCAAACCTTCCACCACGACCTGCATGGCCACCGACGACGATTAACAGCAGTAACGTGAGGATGGCAAGAAGCCGAGCGAGCAATCGGCCACAGTTGGGCAGCAGCATCTTCCCGGATCCGCAGCGCGCTCCGTGCGCGGCTGTCCGGCAAACCTATACACAGAAAGTGAGCGATTGCCATTCCGCCACGCTTCAGCACCTATATATACAGATCCAATATTATGCATTTCTTCCATGAAGAGAAAGACCGAAATAAACATTGTTGACTGGGGCTGTTAAGATAAAAGGAAAGAAAAGAACAAGGCCTGTGTTGACTGGAACCTGCCGAAGATGAGACTTTCTCAGGTCTTCTCGCACATGGTGCGGAAAAGTCTGCATGACTTGTGGCTAAGCTAAGACTTAACTTAAGTTGATTATTGTCCAGTACCCCAGTCCACATCGTTCGTCGATGATACGCGAGCGTGTTTCGCCAAATGTGTCTTGGCTTTGTCATCTATTCGTTCCAAGTCTCCGAAGCATGCCATGGTCCCAGTTGTCATCTTGACATTGATGGAAGTGGCAGTGGGTGGGAAGGATGCACAAGGAGACTGGCCTAGTTCAAGGCTCGGTCTTCCTTTGAACAAGTCAAGTCTTTTCAAATTCCTATAATCCCTTTGTCCATATATATGGCCTAATGCATTTTTCAAGGCCGACTTTGACTATATATTAAAGCAATAACATATGACATGCAAGTTATACAAAGTATACCATAAAATTCGTACGTGAATGATGCTTTCAATGATATAATTCTCACACTATACATCTCATCCACTATTAAGTTATACATCTACGGTCTCCCTAAAGGGGGCAAATATGAACACATTCTGAAGGCCGTCTCTGAGCCAGTGGGCAAGCTTCTGACGGTCGACCTGGACTCCCTAGAGGGGGATGGTTCGGCTCGCATCGAGGTCCTATGCCTCAGACCCTGACGACATTGATGGCCTATCTCTGGTCTTCTACTTCGGCAGAACTAGAGGGGGCCCGCCTCACCTATGAGTTGGACCTTGAGGACCCGGGGGGCGGCGGGAGCCGCTCCGCCACCGGCGCCGCTTGCGTCTGGACAAGATGGGGGGGGACGACCTGTCTGAGGACAGCTTCACGAACTCGGGCGATAGGCGCTCCTCGCAGGCACTAGTCGCGCGTCGCCCCGCCCCCTCCGCAACCGGGAAGGCACCATCCCCCTCCGAGGCGCCGACATCTTCGCGGAGTCTGTGTGTGCGGAGGACTCCCTGAGTGTGGGGATGGACGTCCGCCCTCTGTCATCACCGCATTCGCCTGGGTGGTGTGCTACACCCGCTCGCCTTGGACCCCACCCCCTTCAGCCTTGGGACCCCCGACACTTGTGCGCCCCTCGTCTCCATCGTCAGCCATGGGTATGGCACGGCCTACCTCGACTCTCACGTGGCCTGCCCCGTGGCCGGCTTGGTCCCCACCCCTTCGGTGGCGGCCACATAGAGTGCGCGCCAAGTCAGTCGCGGACCCTCCCGGACGGTCTGGTCCCAACGATCCCAGAGATGGTGGCCATACGCGCGGCGGCTCGTTACCTCCCTCCATGTATGATTCCATCTTGCTCTAGTTCCCGTTTCGCGGTCCTTGGTTCGGTTCCACTTGCCCACCTTGGTGGCGTAGCCTCAGATTGCGACATTGTGTTTCGAGGAGAGAAGGGACCCTGCTTGGAGCAGATTTCTACCATCTGCGCTAGGGAGAGGTTGGATGGGGCACTGGCAGAGGCCCGTGCTCGAGCGGATCATGTGACTTTGGGCGCCCCGACCTCCACCACCCCTAGGCATAGAGATCCCGGGGATGTGGCGAGGCCCAGTCGACCGCCCACTTGGCCTGACACCCTTGGGTGCCCTTCAGTTGGTAGGGCTCTAAGGGGAAGGTCGCCTACACGCCTCCATCCCTTTGAGCAGCGGATGGTGGTTCGTGGTGCTAGTGTCGGGCTCCCCTCTAGGGAGGACACAACCGTCAATGGCCCCGGTAAGAGGGGTTGTTGTGGTCGGCCGACAAAATTGGTGCCCCGTCCCGCAATTGGCGGCCGGGCCAGTTCGGCCCACCTGAGGGGCCTAGTACTACAACCGAGGTTACGAAGCTCCTATGCTGGAACATTAGGGGCTTTGGCAACTTGGGCCGGCGGCGCCAGCTGGTCGATTACATTAGGTAGGAGGATATTGATGTAGTGGGTTTGTAAGAAACGATTCGCCAGGACTTATCCATCCAGAAACTCCAAGGTTGTCCTGTCACCCGTTCGCCTGGCAATGGCTCGCCGGTTGCTGGTCTATTTGGGGGCATCTTGTTGGGTCAGGGAAGACTCTTCTTCTCGATTGAGAATATGGACCGAACAGAATTCTTCCTTAGTATGTCCATTTCTGACTGATGTGTGAACCTCAGTTGAGAGGTGATCATTGTCTATGGCCCGGTTGATCACGGGCGGTCAGCGAACTTCTTGGCAGAGCTAAGGGATAAGGTTGAGCACTACACTATTCCGGTTGTAGTGGCCGGCAACTTCAACCTTATTAGACAAGAGGCTGACAAGAGCTCTCTGAATGTCGACTGACTGTGCACGCGTATGTTCAACGACTGCATTGCTGATATGGCGCTACGTGAGATAGCCCGTGTAGGAGCTAGGTTCATGTGGACTAATAAACTGGTGGATCCTATCCATAGTGTGCTGGATAGGGTCCCGGTGTCCGTCCAGTGGGAGATTATGTTCCCATTATGCTCCCTTAGGGCGGTCACTCAGATTGGCTCTGATCATGTCCCCTTATTGTTCTCGTTTGGGGAAGGGTCCCCGCCGAGGTCGAGGTGCTTTCACTTCGAACTATCGTGGCTGCTTCAACCGGGATTCTTTGAGATGGTGCGAGATCGATGGCTGGAGGCTGCAGCCAACCTGCTATGGACCTTCTGTGCGACTAATACCTGGCACCATTGCTCCAAGCTCGCCCGCCAGTTTATGCAGGGATGGGGTGCCAACCTGGGGGCTGAACTCAGGGCAAGAAAAGGGTCCTTGTTCAAGCAGATTAAGGTGCTGGATGAGACAGCTAATTCGGTCGGTCTTTTGGCCGACGATTAGCTTAGGCAGTACTCCCTTGAAGCCTTGCAGATGGAGATCTTCAAGGGAGAAGAACTGTTCTGGCAACATTGGCGAGGCCAGAAGTGGCTCCTCCAAGGCGATGCCAATACCACCTACTTCCAGGCGATTGCCAATGGGCGCCGTCCAAAATGCTCTATCATGTGTCTTTGGGAGGGCGACAACCTCCTGGAACACTCACATGAGATTAGAAACCACATATGCTCCTTCTTCAAGGGGCTCTTTACGGCGGAATCTCGCGGTGGGGTTTCTTTGGCAGAAAACTTCTGGCCACTGGCAGACAGGGTTTCTGACATGGAGAATGCAAAATTAACACGTCCATTCTCTCCAGAAGAGGTGGGTAGGGCTATCGCCTCTATGAAGACGGGGTCGGTGTTGGGGAACGTAGTAATTCAAAAAAAATCCTACGATCATGCAAGATTTATCTAGGAGATGCATAGCAATGAGAGGGGAGAGTGTGTCCACGTACCCTCGTAGACCGAAAGCGGAAGTGTTTAGTTAACGCAGTTGATGTAGTCGAACGTCTTCACGATCCAACCGATCCAAGTACCGAACGTACGGCACCTCCGTGTTTAGCACACGTTCAGCTCGACGACGTCCCTCAAGCTCTTGATCTAGTAGAGGGTCGAGGGAGAGTTCCGTCAGCACGACGGCGTTGCGACGGTATTGGTGATGTGATCCGCGCAGGGCTTCGCCTAAGCACTACGACAATATGACCGAGGTGGTAAACTGTGGAGGGGGGCACCGCACACGGCTAAGAAACAACTGTTGTGCCTTTGGGGTGCCCCCTGGCCACGTGTATAAAGGAGGGGGGAGAGAGGTCGGCGGCCAGGAGGGGCACCATGGGGGGAGTCCTACTTGGACTCCTCCCTTTCATTTCTTCCATCGGAGGGAACAGGAAGGGAAGGGAAAGGGAAAGGGAAGGGGGGCGCCGACCCTCCTCCTTGTCATATTCGGAATCCCAAGGAGGGGGGCGTGCGGGCTTCCCTCTCTCTCCCTTAGGCCCATGATGGCCCAATACTTCCCCGGGGGTTCCGGTAACCCCTCGATACTCCGGAAAAATACCCGAATCACTCGGAACCATTCTGATGTCCGAATATATCCTTCCAATATATGAATCTTTACCTCTCAACTATTTCGAGACTCCTCGTCATGTCCGCGATCTCATCCGGGACTCCGGACAAACTTCGGTCACCAAAACACATAACTCTTAATATAAATCGTCATCAAACGTTAAGAGTGCGGACCCTACGGGTTTGAGAACTATGTAGACATGACCGAGACACATCTCCGGTCAATAACCAATAGCGGAACCTGGATGCTCATATTGGCTCCTACATATTCTACGAAGATCTTTATCGGTCAAACCGCATAACAACATACATTATTCCCTTTGTCATCGGTATGTTACTTGCCCGAGATTCGATCGTCGGTATCATCATACCTAGTTCAATCTCGTTACCAGCAAGTCTCTTTACTCGTTTTGTAAAGCATCATCCCGCAACTAACTCATTAGTCACATTCTTACAAGGCTTTATAGTGATGTGCATTACCGAGAGGGCCTAGAGATACCTCTCCGATACACTGAGTGACAAATCCTAATCTCGATCTATGCCAACTCAACAAACACCTTCGGAGACACATGTAGAGCATCTTTATAATCACCCAGTTATGTTGTGACGTTTGATAGCACACAAGGTATTCCTACGGTATTCGGGAGTTGCATAATCTCATTGTCAGAGGAACATGTATAAGTCATGAAGAAAGCAATAACAATAAAACTAAACGATCATAATGCTAAGCTAACGGATGGGTCTTGTCCATTACATCATTCCCTAATAATGTGATTTCATTCATCAAATGACAACACATGTCTATGGTTAGGGAACTTAACCATCTTTGATTAACGAGCTAGTCAAATAGAGGCATACTAGGGACACTCTATTTTGTCTATGTTTTCACACATGTACTAAGTTTCCGGTTAATACAATTCTAGCATGAATAATAAACATTTATCATGATATAAGAAAATATGAATAACAACTTTATTATTGCCTCTAGGGCATATTTCCTTCAGTCGGCACCGGGGCCTGATGGGTTGCCGGTGTCATTCTTCCAGAAATTCTGGAATGTACTAAAGCCATTTATAATGCTAATGTTTCATGAATTCTATATTGGGACTTTTGACATGTCCCTAATAAATTTCGGTGTCATCACCTTGATCTCCAAAGTTGTTGAGGCGACGGACGTTAGACAATTCAAACCCATCACAGTGATCAACATGCTGGAACGCATCTTCTCCAAGGTTTGTGTGACTAGACTAGCCCCTGTAGCTGAGCGGCTAGATCATCCTCTCCAGACGGCACCGGCTGGACCCGTGGCAGGGGAGGTTGATTAATAAAGCCGAAAAATCCGTGCTCATTACTTCGTCCCTGGCTAGCTTGCCGATGTTCGCAATGAGTATCTCTGCCTAAATTTATAAGCCTGCGGCAATGTCCGAGCATTATTTGGGGCTAATATATTCAACTTGTATGAGATTTGATCAAGAGCATAAGGATATAAGTTTTTATTAACACGTCCATGTTCAGCTGAAATTCAAGTACGAGTCACCTGTATTTTATTTTAGTGGCATATTGTATAGCACAAGAAAGTATAAGGAAATACTTAATGGGATGAGCACTTTTAGTGGAGGGGTTTCTAGGGCTATGGGAGAGAAAATACGCCCTCCCTCCATTGGTCGAAGATGATGAGGGACAAGGGATTGATTACGTGAGACCCCTCCTCCCCTCCCACGTCGCTACCGCAGCTGACTGGGAGGGCCACCCCAACGCCGTCGGGCTTTACCCCTCCCCTCACCTTCTCCCGTCGCCGTTGCGGGTCGCGCCGCCAGGCAAAGCCCGGTCGGTGCCGGCAGCAAGGGGGCATCCTCTCCCCTCGGCTGGCAGGGTCTAGCGCGGGCGGGCGCCCTCCGGCTGGTGACGACGGACTGCGCGGCGGGGCGCGGCGGCGGCGAGGGCTCATGCGTGCTCCATTCCTGCGGCTACATCTGGATGTGGCGTGGAGGGCTGCGCGGGGCGACTCTAGGGTGGTTATGGTGGCTCGATCTAGTTTGTCCAGATCTGGTCGTCGGCTCCTTGGGGGGCGCGGTGCTCCCCTCCATTCGTGCTAGCGGCTCCTGGATGGGACTCCCCTCCGGTGATAGGTGTTGGATCCGGCTGGGGTTCCCCCATGCTTCAGGCTAGTCGGCCTGGGGCGGGAGCTCGTGGTGGTTTGCATCGATCGTTGGCGTGGTCGCGGCACAACAGTTGGCGTCTGACGGCGGGGTGCGGGGGGTTGGTGGCTGCCTCCTTCTCTTGGGTTTGGACCGATGGTGTGTGGGGCTGGGTGGGCACCGGAGATGCCAGCCGCACGCGTAACGGGGCAGGTTCAGATCTAGGTTCGTGCTTAGGCGGGCAGGTCAGGGCCCGGGGCGGATCAGAGCAAGTGCTCCGGGTAGGAGAGGTAAGGCTTGGCCCAGGATGTGCTCGCGGGTATGGTGCTCGATGGTGGTGGTCGTGTTAGCATTGCATTGGTGCACGGATCGGCACCGGTGACCACAGACATGGCGTTGTGTGAGCTCGCTTGGCCAAGGGCTGGGGCTGGCTTGCCGGTGGCCGGCGGCAGTCTCGGAGTCGTGTGTCTCCCAGTCCACCGGGATTGGCTAGGGACGTGGGTGTTGGTGCCTCCTACGATGGATGTGTTGTCCCGGACTCGGGGACTGATGTTGGGCTAGGAGTAGATGGTCTGTCGTCGCTCTTCCTACCGTGGTTGAGTGCGTTGTGATGTGAGTGGCGCATGCTATCACACGACAGGGATGCCGAGGTGGCGGCTTCGGATGGCGGTCCACATGGTTGCTCTTTGGCGGGCATCATTGTTGTGGGGGTGGCTCCCCTCCTGGGTTGTGATGGCAACAGAAGGTGTTGCAACGGGTAGCTCGGACGCGCCTTCTCTCTCAGAGGGCGGCATCATGATCCGGATATGAGGATCTGACACCGTCACGTTCCTCATAGCGTCCTCGTTGTGGTACGATTGAGTTGCCGAGCGAAAGCTCTGTGCCTTGGTGTCGCGCTCTTCTTGAAGACGTCGTTGTGGTTCTTCTCTTCGTGTCAGGGCTCCGGGTGAAGATCTTTGTCCGTGTGGACTCGGCAACGACGACGCTCTGCGCCCTTCTCCCTCTTGGGGGCGTTGTCGTGGAGCTTAGGTGTGCTCTGTCGTAGCGTGGGGTGTGTTAAGTCCTCTCGGTGCACTTTGCGCAGGTAGCATAGTCGCAGTGTTCTGTGTTTGCCGGTTATTTCAGGATTGGCTTTGTAAGAGGGCTACCTAACCATCTAGTATCGTTCGGCCGTGTACTTTTCTGGATTTTGCTTTATATATAAAGCGGGACGAAAGCCTATTTCAAGAAAGATTGATTACGACGGTGACGAGACAACAAGGTTGGATCAGAGACAGCGGCCAGATATTATGATGAGCGACATATAAGTTTGTTGTTCCGTGGCAAAGCATGTGCACCCAATTAGTCATTGTAAATGTCTTAATATTCCCTCCGTCTCATGATGTAAGACATTTTTGCAAGCTATATTAGTATATAAAAATGTCTTACATCATGGGACAGAATAGTAGTAGTATTCACAACGCAAGCTCATCGATGAATTGTGTCTTATATTCAGCTATCCTTGTTTTCCTCAACATTCCGTAAGTAAGGAAATGATCGTGACCTTCATATCTCTCTTACCATACAGAAACAAAATCAACTCTTGTAGAACGATACGAAACATTAAACATCCTGAGATGCATGCCATCGGCGTCGGCATATGCTTCGGAGTGAGACCTGCTGCTATCCACAGCCTGGACACTCTGGAGGGGGCAGACCTGTGCAGCCGTTTGGGTTCTCTGCGACGATGTTCAAAGTAGTAGTACTAAGTACATATCAGGCCATCTGAATACTACGACGTATTCTCAACACGAGAGACGTCGTGGGAAGTTAAAAGAAAAACGAATGCACGGCATACTTACGACTGCCGCAGCCCCCTCCTATACGGCCATGCACGCCGACGATTAGCAGCAGCAGCGCGAGGAGGGCGAGAAGCCGAGCAAGCAGTAGGCGGCGACAGTCGGGCTGCATCTTCTCGGATTGGCGACGCGCTCTGACCGTGAGTTGCCATGCCGCAATGCTTTCAGCACCTATATAGAGAGCTCCAAAATATATGTGGATCATGAGAGTGACTTAGGGCGCAGCCACCCCGGACTTCGTCGCGTTCTTCTCGCATATGGCGCGGAAAAGTCTGCATGGATCTTCGCTAAGTTAAGAGCCCAAGATCTTGCTTCTGTCGACTGCTGTCGAGTCCACATCATTCGTCACAAATGTCTCTTTCGCTCTTGTCATCTACTATCCGTTCTAAGTCTCAGAAGCATGCCAGTTGACATGCTGACATAGTTGTGGAAGTGGTTTCCATGTCCTGATGTACAATTTGGTTCAATAGTTGAACAAATTGGCGCCTTAGGGCATCTCCAACACCGACCCTCAAACCTCTCGCACACCAGCCCCGGCCCCACCTAACCCAATGGCTGGTCGTTCTGTGCACAGAGTTTAGCTCCACATTGCTAGTGGAGATTGAGAAACACCAATGTGATGTTCTACCCCTATTGTAGCATGAGGAAGAGAGAGCAACAACGCGCGTGCTCACCGAGTTTGAACTAGTAGTATGCAGCTTGTTGGAAGATTATTTTTAAGCGAGTTTTGACTCCTATAGTATTCCCTCCGTTCTCAAATATTTGTCTTTCTAGCCATCTCAAATAGACTACAACATACGGATATATGTAGACATGTTTTAGAGTGTAGATTCACTCATTTTGCTCCGTATGTAGTCACTTGTTGAAATCTCTAGAAAGACAATTATTTACGAACGGAGGGAGTAGCATTTAGGGAGTTTAAGCGACTGAGTTGAAATGGTCTTATTTGGATTCCTTAATTCATGCATCATGTAGTTTGGACTCCAACTTCCAACCCCCACCAGCAAGTGGTGCCTTTGTATACGTCTTTACACAGTACAGTAGAATATAAATATGAAAAATTGTCCATTTGACCATCATGTAATTTGACTATCTCAAAGTTGAATTGAAAGAATAACTTAAACTAGTGCTTGATTGGCTGAAGGCCTGGTTGATTATTCAACACAAGGCCGCCTTCATTAGGTGCTGCAGCTCTACAGAATGATTCTCAGACCGACTCGCAAGCCCTTCAGTGCCTTAAACTCCATCCAGGGGTGTCGCGAGAGGACGACCACCGCGCATTGCAGCTCCCAAGTGAGTTCTCCATTGCCTTCTTGTTCCACGAGCTTGACCAGTCGTCAGTCCGTTCCTCGACTAAACTGTCGAAGCGTGTGTGTGATAGAAATTACATGTCTCCTCAGGCTCTGGGCACTCTCAGTTCCTCACTTCCCCTGGTCCTTGTCCTCTGCTCCCTTGTTTATGCATCTTCATTAGATTCTATAGCACCCCAAAATGATTCTAACACCGACCTCCATGCTCTCCGCTGTCTTAAACTCCATCTCACGACCTCTGCTGGACTCCTGGTCTCATGGAAAAATGACTCGCTGCAGTTCTGCAGTTGGTCCGGTGTTACTTGCAGCAAGAGACATGCATCTCGTGTCATTGCACTGGACCTCGAGTCACTTGACCTCAATGGACAGATACCACCATGTATCGGCAATCTCACTTTCCTCACAAAAATCCACATCCCCAACAATCAACTTACTGGCCAAATACCACCTGAACTTGGGCAACTAAATAGGTTGCGGTACCTTAACCTCAGCACAAACAATCTTACTGGCAGGATCCCAAGCACTCTTTCTTCATGCGTTCACCTTCAAACTATTGATCTTGGAAGCAACTCCCTTGATGGTGTGATCCCCCCAAGCCTAAGCCAATGCTCAGATATGCAGCAGCTCAGTTTGGGTCACAACAAGCTCAATGGAGGTATCCCAGAAGGGTTGGGGATGCTCCAAAACCTTGCAGTTTTACGTCTTGCTACTAATAGTCTGACGGGCAGCATTCCACGTTCACTTGGAAGCAGCTCTTCTCTTCACTCTGTTGTTCTCACGAACAATAGCCTCACAGGACCTATCCCGCCTCTCCTAGCTAATAGTTCCTCACTTCAACTTTTGGCCTTATCAAACAATCACCTGAGTGGAGAGATTCCTCCTGCACTGTTTAACAGTACATCACTCCAAAAGTTATTACTGGGAACAAACAACTTTGCTGGGTCCATACCAGCCTTGTTGAACATTGACTCACCCTTGCAGTATCTTATCTTGCAATCAAATAATCTTTCTGGCACCATACCTTCCTTTATAGGGAACTTTTCCTCCCTTCGCTGGCTCTTGCTTGGAGATAATAATTTCCAAGGTAACATCCCCATGAGTATAGATGAAATTCGAAACCTGGAAATACTAGACATCACTTATAACTTTTTGACAGGGGGTGTCCCAGCCTCTCTTTACAACATGTCAGCACTCACATACCTTGGCATGGCTACAAACAATCTTGTAGGGGAGCTTCCACACAACATCGGATACACCCTTCCAAGCATCCAAACTTTGGTTATGCAAGGAAACCAGTTCCAAGGCCAAATCCCCACTTCACTAGCAAACACAACCAATCTCCAGGTGATCAACCTCCGGAACAATGCATTCCATGGCATTGTTCCATCTTTTGGGACTTTACCCAGCCTAGTCGATCTGAATCTAGGCAAGAATCAACTTGAAGCAGGAGACTGGTCTTTCCTATCCTCGTTGACAAATTGCACACAACTGGTGAACTTACGCTTGGATGCAAACATCCTTCAAGGAGTCTTGCCGAGTGTCGTTGCAGGCCTTTCAAAGAGCATAGAGGTACTGTTACTAAGATCAAATAAAATTTCTGGCACCATACCACATGAGATAGAGCACCTCACAGGCCTCAAGCTTCTTTACATGGAATGGAATTTGCTTACCGGGAATCTTCCTGAGTCAATTGGAAATCTTCCCAACTTGTTTGTCTTAAGCTTGTCCCAGAACAAATTTTCTGGACAGATCCCACTTTCAGTTGGTAATTTGAGTCAATTGAGTGAGCTTTACTTACAAGAAAACAGTTTGAGTGGCCCAATCCCAGAAGCTTTAGGAGACTGCAAAAAACTGCACATATTGAACCTCTCTTGTAATAGCTTCAACGGAAGCATACCAAAGGAGCTCTTTACTCTTTCCGACCTTTCTGAAGGTTTGGACTTGTCTCACAACCAACTCTTTGGAGAAATACCAATGGAGATTGGCGAGTTGATCAATCTCGGTCCACTGAATATCTCCTATAACCAACTGTCTGGTCAGATACCATCTACTCTAGGTCAGTGCGTCCAATTGGAGTCGCTCCACATGGAGGGCAACCGTCTTCATGGAAGAACCCCTCAATCTTTTGTGAATTTGAGAGGCATCACTGTGATGGACCTATCTCAGAACAACTTAACAGGTGAAATCCCTGAATTCTTGAAGCTCTTCAAGTCTATGAAGCTTCTCAATTTGTCCTTCAACAACCTCGAAGGATCAGTACCTGCAGATGGAATATTTCAGAATGGAAGCAATGTGTTCATTCAAGGAAACAAGAAGCTATGTGCGAGCACCCCATTGCTACAGTTGCCACTTTGCAATACAGAAACATCCAAACAAAGGCACACCTCCAACATCTTAAAGATAGTAGGATTTACTGCTCTTTTTTTGGTCCTGGTATCATGCTTCGGAGTAATTATTTGGAAAAAGAGAAAGAAAGCCACACAAGCAGCTCATCCATCCTTTGAAGAGTTACAGAAGTTTACATATGCTGATTTATTGAAAGCAACAAATGGTTTCTCTTTAGACAACTTGGTTGGTTCAGGAAAATATGGGTCCGTGTACAAAGGTAGAATTGAGTCCGAAGTACATGAAGTTGCTATCAAAGTTTTCAAACTTGATCAACTTGGAGCAACAAAGAGCTTCCTCGATGAGTGTGAGGCCCTGAGAAACACTCGTCATCGTAATCTTGTACGGGTGATCACTGTATGCTCAACAAGTGATCCAACAGGAAATGAGTTCAAAGCTCTTGTTCTTGAATATAAGGTAAATGGGGACCTCGAAAGTTGGCTCTATCCAACATTCCATGAGCATCACCTGAGAAGGCCATTGAGTTTATATTCAAGAATAGCAATAGCAGTGGACATAGCGGCTGCTTTGGATTACCTTCATAACAACTGCATGCCTCCTATGGTCCATTGTGATCTGAAGCCCAGCAATGTCCTCCTAAATGATGTCATGGGCGCATGTGTTGGTGACTTCGGATTGGCTAAGTTCCTACGCAATTATTCTTATTCGAGCATTGGTGGTTCTACAAGCTTAGTAGGACCAAGAGGATCAGTTGGATACATTGCACCAGGTAACAATTTCTCAACTGAGCATGGTACATTTTTCGAGAATAACTTGTAGGCTCTTCTGGATATGAAAATTTTACTTTCTTTTCCACAGAAAACATTTGATTCATGTGGTCAAATTATGTTGTATTAATTAACGGTTTCAATAACTACACATGTTGCAGAATATGGCTTTGGGAGCAAAATCTCCACTGAGGGTGATGTCTACAGTTTTGGAGTCATCATCTTAGAAATGCTCACAGGGAAGCATCCAACTGATGAGATGTTTAAAGATGGTCCGAGCCTTTACAAATTTATCGAAAAATCATTTCCAGAAAAGATTGGCGAGATTCTAGATCCTAGAATTGCTCCGTATTATGGGGAGCAAGATGAAGAAGCAGGAGGTACTTTAGACCAAGAAAATCATCATCAAATGGCTGGAATAATGAGCTGCATCATCGAGCTCGTTAAGATTGGCCTCATGTGCGTCGCAGAGATACCTAAAGATCATCCCGCAATGCAGGACGTTTACATTGAGGTCACCGCAATCAAAGAAGCATTTTCAGCACTGCAGGGCTGAGCAGAAGTAGAACTGTTTCATTGCTCACACGTTGCTGGTTCATGACGGCTGACGTCTAGTTTTCTCTACATAAGGAAACAAAATCTTGGTTGCAGCCGTGTTATGTTGTGAACTGCCTTCCATTCTACTGGTAAATCTATGTTTGTGGTGTATGTTGTTAGGAAAGCAACTTATCTTTATTGAAGGCCCAAGGGGCATATATATATTACACATGACTTGAGGTGTAAGGAAACTAAACATAGACTAATAAGGACTCCTAGACCAATACTAATACTCCTTAACACCCCCCCCCCCCCCTCAAATGAAAAGCGTATGCAATAGCATTGCATTTGAAGAAATGTAATACTAAAAAAATGATAATCCAAATCCGTGTCTTGAGAGTGTCGTCGTAGCATGAAGAGTCTTCAAACCTGTCGAGTCGCCAAAGGGGATAACGAAGAGATGGCACATCAGAGAAAGACACCGCATTGATAGAAGATACAACAGAAGTATCAAGAGAAGATGGGTTGTCGAAAGAAGATGGCACATCAAAAGAATGAAGCATTGCTTAAAGAATCATGGCCCATGGAAACCGACGGCGAGAGAAGCTCGCCAGCAAGAGAATGGGCTTAGATCAACAATGCAAAGAGAGGCCACTTAAATTCTATACAGAGGACAATGACCAGAAAAAGGCTGACGAACATAGGTATGGTGGACTCACATGACATGAGAAAACACAAAATATCGGATTTGGTGCACGCAGCGGAAATTATAGAAAACTAGGAAGCTAACAGAACACATGAACTAGATACGATGGTAGCAAAAGAAAAAATCATGGTGCCGAGGGCCAAGACCAAGCAGAGCTCCCGTGTTGTGCTCCCGACTGTGAAGAGGGCCAAGCAGAGCTCCCGTGTTGTGCTCCTGACTGTGAAGAGGGTGGTCTCTCTGAGCTAGAAGAGTCAATAACAAGACCGACAGAACCCGGTGAAGAAGAACCCGAAGCTGCAAGTAGACGCTTAAGTCACACAATATCCTGCTCAGTCAGGGACACTGCTGAAGGGGTCGGAATAGAAGCACAAGTCTCCGAAGAAGATATGCGCCCCTGGCGCATGTGTCGCTTCTTTAGAAAGCATTCAGACTCAGGACATCCTTGTTGTAGTAGCCGCAGTGAGAACGAGAGCGGCCCTCACCACTAGGAGAAGTGGGTAGGAGTGGCAGAGCACTGGAGCGTGAAAGAGGTGGTGTAGTAGAAGCTCGAGCAGCAAGCACAGAGGGAACCTCAAGTGAACCGGCACCACGTAGGCGAGTCTCTTCAGCCCGAATCTCAGAAAGTGCCTCCATAAGAGTAATACGGCCACGGGCAAACAACTGAGCGCACCGTGGCTCAAATTCTGGACGAAGTGGAGACAAGAACTCATAGACGTGATGAAACTCCAAGTCGGACCGCACAGCTTGGCAATACTGATAAGTACGACAACCAGCAGTCTAAAGGGAGTCAAGCTAGCGCCAAATGGCAGAACTCTGTGCGTAGAAATCATCAATAGTGGAGTCACCCTGCTGAAGAGCATGCTCCTGGCGAACCACAGATAGATACAAGGCATCACAGGATGGTTGATAGCGCTGGCAAAAACATGTCCACATTCCAAAGGCGGTAGCGAGGCCCATAAAGTCAGAGGCAAAACACTGGAAGTGAGAACAGCTGCGGTGCGAGCATCATCATCAGACCACTGAGTGGTCTGAGTGTAAGCAGAGAGAGCATCACGGTAAAAGTGAAGAGACTCCTCATAGGTCAAAACATGTTGCTCATAAGCACGAGTTGCAGACTCATCAGCAAGCTTAGCTGCATCCTTAGCAGGTTGAGCAGCATCCACAACAAGAGGCGTTGGTGTCGGTGGAGTAGGAACCACAGGAGGAATAGGACGTGACGGACAGGAGACCTCGCCAGAGTAAAACACCCCAGAGACGAATGCCACGATATGAATGCGAAAGAAAGCAATGAACTCGGTATAGTTAGTTCCATAAAAAATCAACGGGCAGCAAGGGATGACGACATACCCCGACGACGAAGACATACTATCTTTTATTTTTACAGCTAACCCAGATCAACCACGTAGCAGTACGGAAACATGCAGCGGAGCAGATCAGACTATGAGAGCAGCACCACATAGCAGCAGGTAGTAGCAGCCAGCAGTAGTGGACAACAGAGAGCACCACTTAGCAGCTAGCAACACAACGTAGCAGCAGCTAGGGAACACCAGCAGGTAGCAGCCAGCAGCAGCGGTCCTTGGTGACAGCAGATTGAGGGGAGCGGCGGCGGGAGTCCTCGCGGGCGTGGGCGGACACAGGCGGAGGTTGTTGGATGGAGGCGGGTTGACCTGGAGTCCCGGCCTGATATGGATCGAGGGACTTGCGGTAGCCGTCACGGGCGGCGGACACGGAATCAGCACGCGAACATGCGGCAGAGATAAGCAGCGACGATCAGGCGATAGAAGAAGCAGCGACCGCGCGAGATTGGATCGGGAAGCACGAGTTGCGCATGTTAAAAAAATAACCTAGGCTCCAATACCATGTTAGAAAAACAACTTGTTTTTATTGAAGGTCCAAGGGGCATATACATATTACACATGACGTGAGGTGTAAGGCATCCCCAACACCAACACACCAGGGGGCACTGCTGGTGCTGTGGGTGGTTGTGGGAATGCAGTAAAAGGTGGACTTTTTAGTCTGACTCACCCCTTTAAAATCCCATGATTGATATTTTTGGAATATTAGAGGTCTAGGTCAAAAAGGGAAGCTTCAGTGCCTGTCTGACTTAGTGAATAAGTATAAGCCTGATTTTTTAGGTTCTCAAGAAATTAAGAGAGAGAGTCTTTCTGACTCCTTCCTTAATACTTTAGCTGGCTCCACTGCATATGAGTGGCATATTCTTCCTGCAGTAGGTACTGCTGGTGGTATCCTTGTGGGTACTAAAACCAACTCCTTTGAGATTATTGAAGTTCTCAGTAAGAGATACTGTATTGTTATTTCCCTGAAAAATAAGAGTGATGGTTTTTGTTGGCACTTGATTGTAGTGTATGGCACAGCTTATGCTGTTGATAAAGTAGATTTTATTGCTGAACTGCATGAGTGTATGGAAGGCTTATGCTACCATGTCCTATTTGGAGGAGATTTTAATCTGATTAGGGAAGCCAAGGAAAAAACCTCTGGTAATATTAACAATTCTTGGGCCTTTTTGTTTAATGACTGGATTAACAAATGGGGTTTGATGGAGTACAAATTGTCAAATAGAGTTTTTACCTGGAGTAATAACCAAGACAATCCTATCTTTGCCACCATTGACAGAGTTTTCTCTGCTACCAGCTGGGACAGTCACTTCCCTCTTACCTCCCTTTGTGCCCTACCAAGAGTGGGGAGTGATCACGCCCCCATCCTGCTGGATTCTGGAGTGGGTGCAAACAATCCATCCAGGCCATTCAAATTTGAAAAATGGTGGCTTGATCAACCTGACTTTCAGGGCTTAGTGGAAAAGATTTGGGCCACCCCTTCCCCCTGCACTTATGCTATTGAGACCTGGCAATTTAAAACCAAACTCTTTAAGAAACTTGTGAAAGGGTGGAGTATCAATATTGAGGTGGCCATGAAAAAGAAGAAAAAAGATTTACTACAGGAATTTGAGATCCTAGATGTCTTTTCTGAGCAAGGTAGATCTAATAGCGAGGATATCCTCAGAATGAAACAAATTAGAGCTGAGCTATGTGATATTTGGAGGAAGGAAGAAACTGCCATGTGGCAAAGATCTAGAGATAGGAGAATTAAAGAGGAGGATAGGAATACAGCGTATTTTCATGTTGTTGCTAACCAACGTAGGAGGAAAAACCAACTGTCTATTCTTGAGGGCCCTGATGGGCCTGTGTACTCCACCAAAGACATGCTTGATATAGCTACCAATTTCTACAAAAACCTATTTGGGTTTGAGCCTAAGCCTAATATTCACCTGGATGGCCAATTTTGGTCTGAAGAGGAGCTGGTGACAGAAGCTGAAAATACAATGCTGGAGAGGCCTTTCTCAGAGGAGGAAATAAAGGAAGCCATTATGGGCTCTTATGCTAATGGAGCCCCTGGACCTGATGGTCTGTCCTTTTTATTCTACCAACACTTTTGGGATGTTATTAAAGGTGATTTTATGGCAATGGTCAGAGATTTTGAAAATGGATCTCTGGATATCCAGAGGCTTAACTACTCTATAGTCAGTCTTATTCCTAAAGAAGCAGATGCCAAAAATATGAAGAAGTTCAGACCAATTTGTTTGAGTAATTGTTCTGTGAAGATTTTTAGTAAAGCAATGACCAATAGGGTTGCTCCTGTGGGCCATAGGTTGCTAGCCCCATGTCAATCTGCTTTTGTGAGAGGCAGATTCATACTTGAGAGTGTGGTCACTGCCCATGAGGCTATTCATGAAATTCATAAGTCCAGAGAGCCTGGGATTGTTCTCAAATTAGACTATGGAAAGGCTTACGACCGAGTAAATTGGGATTTTCTAGTAGAAATGTTAACTTCTAGAGGTTTTGGAGCTAAATGGATTAGGTGGAATCTATCTATTCTGCAAAACAGTTCCTTTTGTGTTAAGATCAATGAGGTGGTAGGCCCCTACTTTGTGGGTGGGAAAGGACTGAAACAAGGTGATCCTAGCTCCCCCATGCTTTTCAACCTTGTGGCTGATGTCTTTTCTCGCATGCTGATGAAGGCGGTGAACAACAACATCATCTATGGGATTGTTCCCCACATTATCCCACGTGGCCTAATTTGTTTGCAATATGCCGACGACACAATTCTTTTTCTGAACCCCAAACCTGAATATGTTAAAAATCTAAAATGGTTGCTTGCTTGTTTTGAAAACCTATCTGGGTTGAAGATCAACTATGATAAGTGTGAAATTGTACTGTCAATATTAGTGGAGAGGAAGCTAAATTGCTTTCTCAAATTTTTGTTGCAAGTTGGGGAGTTTCCCTTAAGTACACAGGGGTGCCTCTCCATTATCTTAAGCTCGGAGAGAAGATATCCAAGATATCATTGATAAAGTTATAAAGAGGATCAGTGGATGGAAAGGAGACTGCTCAGCTATGAGGCAAAGCTAATCCTTCTTAAGGCCTGCATTGCTAGTATCCCTATGTATCTTATGTCTGTGATTAAGTTCCTAAATGGGCCATCAAAGCTATCAACTCTCGATGGCTCATTTTTTCTGGGAGTTCAAATGAAGATCATAGATACCATCTTGCCAACTGGGGCTGATTTCTCAGAAAAAAGACTTTGGTGGTTTGGGGATTCCCAATTTAAGAGAAGTCAATATGGCTTTATTAGCTGCCTGGGCCAAAAGATACTTCATGAACCAAGATACGGACTGGGTGAGACTGGTTGATTATAAATACAAACCAAATAAACCTAATTTGCTATGGGCTAAACAGGTGTGGGTTCCCTTTTGGAAAGGGGTGACCTGGGCCATGGAAGGCATTAAACCTTTCTTTAGATGGAAGTTAGGTAAAGGAGACAAGATTAGTTTCTGGAATGATACTTGGGTTGGGGATTCTTCCCTGAAAACTCAATTATGGGAGGTGTACGAGGTCTGCCAACAACAAGACTGTGTGGTTGCTGAGGTGTGGGATGGTAACTCTCTCAAACTCACCTTTAATAGATGCCTTAGTGAAAGCTTCATGGGCAGATGGTGCAATCTCATTCAGACCATCTCTACCCAAGAACTATCCACTGAGGAGGACCAGCCTATATGGCTATTGGAACCATCTGGGACGTTCTCGGTCGATCTTACTATACCATGATCAAGCGGGGGGGTAGGCACCCTCTTTGGAAAAGCTTTTGGAAAATTGTGGTGCCTAATGATATTTGGTCTTTGTGTGGTTGGCCTTCAATAACAAAATCCTCACTAGAGATAATTTGAACAAGAGAAGGGTAGTGGAAGATTTGAGCTGTTTATTTTGCAATGAAAATGAATCTGTTCACCATTTGTTCTTTGAATGCGTGGTAGCCAAACAAGTTTGGGCGGATGTTGCTGATACTTTTTGTTTCATTGTACCCAAGAGCATGCTTGAGTTATCTTCCTTCTGGAACTTGAGTAACAAGAAAACTGTTATTAACATTGCCTGTGTTGCCACCATTTGGGGTATTTGGACCATGCGTAATGATACTTGTTTTCGTGGCATACCATGGACAAGCACTCGAGTGGTCTTGGGAGGATCAGTTCTTATCTACATCAATGGAAGATTCTCGTGCGACGGCAATCAATCTGCGTTACTCGACGCTGCCTCCAACATCTGGATCATCAAGAGGCGAGCTGCTCAGATCGCTGGGCTGGGAACCGAGGGCATGTTCAAAGAGGACCCGGGCGGCAATGTGCTGAAAGCCCACTCAGATGATTGTTTTGTGGGAGCTGAATCAAAGCCGCCGAGATGATGAACTCGATGTTGCCTGCGCGGCAAGGTTCTTTATGCCTTCACCGCTTTAGTTGGTTGAACTTGTGCGTCTTTCTTTTGTACCAGACTCCTAGTTTCGGTTTGCCATCCTCGTAAACCCGCATGCGCTTGTAACGATCCATCGTGACTTGCTTTGCCCCGTTTTAAATAAAAGTGGGGTGGGGGGAAACCCCTTTTCATAAAAAAAAGAGGTGTAAGGACTAAGGAAACTAAACATAGACTAATAAGAACTCCCTAGACCAATACTAATACTCCTTAACATATGTATACAATATACTGTGGTTCTAACCTATAGTAAATGAAGTTCATGAAAGGAACTTTTGTTTTGTCTTGGCTAATTTCTATCCCTACACGGCTACACCTAATTAAAAATGTAGAGCAATAGTCCTATTCTACAAGTACTTTAAGCCCGACTATATGAAGTAATCTACACCCAGGAGATGTTAAACTTGCATACTGGTATATCAAACCAAATTGTTAGACCTGAAAGTTGGAATGCGTGTGCATCGGTATCGCATCGTTCCTTAAACAAATCAAAGAACAACTTACCTCGGCCAAGGAGGGGCGGGGGATGCGGTGGAAGGATTCCGACTGCCACCGAGTGCCTCAGCGCGGCGGACGGACGCACGCGTGGCCCTTGCCTCGTCTCGTTGGTGGCAGGTGGGGGGCGCCGGCGGGGGTTTGGTGGTTCTCCTTCGACGAGCGAAATCCATGTTGTCCGGCGGCGGTGCGGAGGTTGGGGGCCCTTTTTTCCAGAAACAGTTGGGGGCTCTCGGAACGAAAACCTGGGCCAGCCCCGTAGCATGCGTGCCCAGTAGGTAACGGGCTGGCCCAGGCATGGGACTAAACGGGTAGCGGCTGGCCCGTGTCACGCCGTGCGATGTGCTTGTCCGCAGTCAAAGCTGAGAGCTCCTACTGGACGCGTGTTGCGTCCAAACAGGGCGCCGACGCACAGGGGGCGACGCGACTGGGCCAGCCCAAACTAGCGAACAGCAGTCGAAACAGGGCGCCGACGCGACTGGGCCAGCCCAAGCTAGCGAACAGCAGTCGAACTAAATTTTTTTTGAGGCTTTTGTAAAAATCGAACCCTGGATCTCATGCTCGCAAAGTGGTGCTAGTACCAATCGAGCTAGGGTGCGTTGTTGTATATTTGGCTGCGCGAACTCCTTACGAACCGTAACTAGCGCCGATACCCTTCTCAAAAAAAGAAAAAACTAGCATCGATACTATTTTTTGAAATTTCAAACACAAAATAATTTTGTTTGAAAAAATGCGTATGTTCACAAAACACAAATGCATTCCAAATTAGTGAAGAAATTTTAGAAAAATCATACATTTAAAAAAGGAACTTTTTCGAAAATAATGAACAATTCTTTTAAACACAATTTTCCTACACTCTCGAAAAAAATTCAAAATGCGATTTTTTAAAATTCCATAAAAACTTGTAACACGAACATTTTTTGAACATCTAGAACAAAATTTGAAAACACGAACATTTTTTTTCGAAAGTGGAACATTTCTTTGAAAGTCCAAACCAAAATTTGAAACACGAACATTTTTTGAACATCTAGAACATTTTTTGGAAAAAAGCCTGAGTGTTTTATGTAACACAAACACTTTTCAACTTTGTAAATGAATTATTTACAAAAAGAAATATTTTTAAAAACCAGAATATTTTCTAAATTTTTGGACAAATTTTGAAAACTGGAACATTTTCTGAAATACCCAAACAGATCTTAATTTGTGAACAAATTTCAACAATTGAATTTGTGAAAACATATGGAAAAAGGAACATATTTTTAAATTTCTAGATTTTTTTTATTATGTGAACACAATTGAAAAGTGTGAAAGTTTTCTGAATTTTGAAAACGCGAACATTTTTTGGATTTCGTGAACAATTTTTTAAAACGGACACAATTTCATAAACAGGAATACTTTCTAATTCATGAGCAAAATTTAAAAATGCGAACATTTTTTAAATTATGAACAAATTTTAGAACATGAATATTTTCTGAATTTTTGAAGAAATATGGAAGACGGAAACATATTTCTTAAACCGAACATTTTTTAGTTTGTGAACAAAAAATTAAAAGGACAAACACTTTTTGAAATTTGGAACATTTTTTGAAAATAAGAGAACAATTTTTGAAATTCTAAACTTTTCCAAAATTTCTGAACATAAATTTAAAAGCAGGAACACTTTCTGAAAAATCAAACAGAATTTGAAATTTCAATTTTTCTGAATTTCTGAAACATTCGTTAAAAATAAAAAAGTACTAAAAGAAAAGAGCGAGAAGAAAGAAAATAAAAAAAAATAGAAAAAAGAAACAGATAAAAAGATAGAGAAAAGTTGAAAAAGGAAAGATTAATCAAAAGTAAAAAAAAGAAATATAAAAAGAAAAACCGGTTCAGGAACCTTCTAGAAGGTTCCCAAAACCAGAAAAAAAAATCGGCTGAGAACATCCATAGAAGGCTCCCAAAACCGGTATGGTTGGGCCCACCCCCCGAGCGCTCGGTCGATACCTGTGCGGTAGCTCGACTATTTGCCGCAAAGAGTGGCAAATAGGGTTTTCCGTCAAAGCTAGCCAAACGGGCCGGGCCAACCAGGCCAGCCCGCGAGCACGCCGTCGCGGCGAGCCATGGGCCAGGCATGGCACGTGCTAAACGGATTTTGCATGGGCCTGGAGGCCGGGCATGTGGACGGAACGGCACGGCCCATTTATTTTTTTTATTTTTTGAAATCTATCTATATATATACCTAAAATACTGGTCAATAGGCCTAAAAATGAGCCCAACAGGCTGAATATATATGCAGCCTAGTGTGCTAAACGGGCCAATGTGCCGGTCTGTTTACTAACTAGGTCGTGCCTGATTTGGAGGCGCCGCTTACTAACCACGCCCCCGTGGGCTGTGCCGTGTCTGGCACGAGTAGCACGGGTCGTGTCGTGTCGGGCCCGTTTGGCCAGCTCTGGGCGAGGCCAGCGTGCCATGCACGACACTACCTGTTTAGTAGCGAGGCCTATCGCCTATTTTTTCTTGGTTTTTTATTTTCTTTCCTTTAGTTTTTTTTCAGGGCCAGATACGCATCCGCCGGCTAATCTTTTTAAAAGGTCGGCCGGGCGCGAGTCGTTAGATTTGGCGCATTGAGCGGCCAAGTGTTAGTATCCACCATTTTAACACATGCTTTGTTGTAAAAATTTCTTGCTACACACACCTTGTTGCAGAATTTTTTGCAACACACGTCTTGTTGTTAAAAAAAATAGATTTTTTCTGCAACAACCGTCTTGTTTCGGATTATTGTTTGCAACAGGGGACTTGTTGCAGGATTATATTTCTACAAAAGGAAGCCGCATCACATCGCGGTAGTCATTCACCGCCAAGAATTTGCAACAACACGATCGTTGTGAAAAATAGGTGCTTCCACTTGCCTTTATACTGAGGACGTGTGGCACGCAACAGAGGCGGTGGACGCGTGGTGATTATCAGCCGACTGAGGGCAGTCGTTTCCCTTTTTCATGGTTTTCTTGTTTTTTTCCTTTATTCACTGGGTTTTCTCCGGTTTTCTCATTTTTTTTTCATTTGCTTTCTTTTCTTCCCCGATTTTCCTTTTTTCTTTATTATACTTCCAGTTTTCTTTTTGCTTCTTTGTACTGCTTTCATCAGTATTCATTTTTTAATCCATGTCTACTTTTTTCAGTACAAAGTGTACACGTGAAATGTATTTTTATGCACATTGTACATTTCTTAAATACATGATGTATATTTATTCTTAGAAACATGTTTTGAACACTTTTTCCAATACATGGTACAAAAACAATCAAAACATGTTGACATTTTCTAAGGGCAAAAAACAATTTTTTAGTGAGAAAAGTTTTGACATTGCATAATTTTTTTAATATTTCATGGACATTTCTTGGAAACACAGGAATATTTCCTTTAGAATGTCATAAACACTTTTCTAAACTACCTGAACATTTTTACATTGTATAAACATTTTTTAATCTGTAAATTATTTTTGAAACGCAAGAATAATGTCATCTACATTTATTTTAATGGTACGAAACATTTTGTATACCACGTGAATATTTTTTGTACATGTGTGTGTCTATTCGTCTCGCTGGGTGAGGAATAGTTATTCTTCACCCCCCCTCTATTTTACCACCAATGCACTGTAATTTTACGTTCCATAAGTTTTGTCTTATTTCTGACGTAAAAAGAGACCGTAAAAAATATATAATCGCCATAAAAAATATTTTATGTTATGTGAAATTACAAACGTAAAAACATATTGTAAAATATACATAAACTCCAAATTTTCTAATTGTGCACTTTTTTAAAATGCGGAAACATTTTTCATTGTTACGAGCATTTTTTTAAACTATCAATATTTTTCTAATTGTGCTAACTTTTTTATGTTTTGTTAACATTTTAAAATTCATTTTTTAAAATAAGTAAATTTAATTTTTAAGATATATGCAATTAAAATAAAAGGAAAAAAAAAGAAGAAAATCGATATTAGCAAACCCACGTCCTACTGGGCCGGTCCACCCCCGGCTCCTTGTAGGAGCGGCGCGGGCTGCCTTTTGCCTCGCTATAAGTGAGGCATAGGCGCGCCCGAGGCATGTGGCGTCCGGGAAGGGGAGCGGGGCACACGGCCAATTTAGGTAGGGGTCCTTTGTTGCATGTATAGGGCCCGGTTTGGCCTATTTAGGCAAAATTTCTAAAAACGCTCGCAACCCACAAATGTTGTGCGGATCTCGGGCCCGCCCGTTTGGTTAATGCGCCATGCCCGTCCCTGGAGGCGACGATCGTGTGTCAGCACGACATAACCCGCTTATAAACAAGCCTTTGTGTGCCATATCGTGCCATGCTCATTTATGGGCGGGTTGGGCCATGTCGTGCCCGGGCCAGGGCGTTGGCTACCTCTGCCGTGTAGCGAGCGACGTGGTGGTGATGGTAGCTTTTCTCCTTGACTGTGTGGGGGGCGAGGAGCGAGGCAGTGGGGATCCTGATGGTGGCCTGGTGTCTCCCGTATCATGGTGTGGAGGTCAGATTAGGTGTGGCGATCATGGTGATTTGGGTACGTCGGTGTGGCACGGGGGAGCCTCTAGGCAAAAGCTTCGCCCTCCAACATCTACGGCGGCAATGCATGCGGGTGTCATGTCCCTCTTAGGGTTGCCGTTGCGGTCCCTCTCATCGTGCGAGGGCTCTGGGTGAAAACCCTTGGACATATCTTGGCGGTTGCGGCACCCTCTTGGGGGACCGTCGTGGAGCTTAGGTTGCCTCTGGTCGCATTTCTTCATCGCCGACGGGCAAACTTGAGTCCTATCTCGAAACTCCTTTGGCTCCGGTCCGGGCGTCATCCTATCTTTTACACGTGACATCATTGGCACCGCTCTTGGTCCTCGTGTTGGGAAATATTGCATGGAAAACAAAAAAAAATCTACGCACACGCAAGATCTATCCATGGAGATTCATAGCTACGGGAGGGGGGGGGGGCATCTACATACCCTTGTAGATCGCTAAGTGGAAGCGTTTGTCAACGCGGTTAATGTAGTCGTATAACTTCATGCTCCGTTCTGATCAAGCACCAAAGGCACGACACCTCCACGTTCAACACACGTTCAACTCGATGACGTCCTCGCCTTCTTGATCCAGCAAGAGGGGCGAAGTAGTAGATGAGTTCCAGCAGCACGACGGCATGATGACGGTGGTGGTGAAGCTATTTCCGCAGGGCTTCGCCAAGTAATAACCCACAAGTATAGGTGATCGCAATAGTTTTCGAGGGTAGAGTATTCAACCCAAATTTATTGATTCGACACAAGGGGAGCCAAAGAATATTCTCAAGTATTAGGAGTTGAGTTGTCAATTCAACCACACCTGGATAACTTAATATCTGCAGCAAAGTATTTAGTAGCAAAGTAGTATGGAAGTAACAGTAACGGTAGCAAAAGTAACAGTAGCAATTTTGTAGTGATTGTAACAGTGGCAACGGAAAAGTAACTAAGCGAAGAACAATATGTGAAAAGCTCGTAGGCATTGGATCGGTGATGGAGAATTATGCCAGATGCGATTCCTCATGCAATAGTTATAACATAGGGTGACACAGAACTAGCTCTAATTCATCAATGTAATGTAGGCATGTATTCCGAATATAGTCATATGTGCTTATGGAAAATAACTTGCATGACATCTTTTGTCCTATCCTCCCGTGGCAGCGGGGTCCTATTGGAAACTAAGGGATATTAAGGCCTCCTTTTAATAGAGTACCGGACCAAAGCATTAACACTTAGTGAATACATGAACTCCTCAAACTACGGCCATCACCAGTAATGGTCCCGATTATTGTCACTTCGGGGTTAACGGATCATAACACATAATAGGTGACTATAGACTTGCAAGATAGGATCAAGAACTCACATATATTCATGGAAACATAATAGGTTCAGATCTGAAATCATGGCACTCGGGCCCTAGTGACAAGCATTAAGCATAGCAAAGTCATAGCAACATCAATCTCAGAACATAGTGGATACTAGGGATCAAACCCTAACGAAACTAACTCGATTACATGGTAAATCTCATCCAACCCATCATCGTACAGCAAGCCTACGATGGAATTACTCACGCACGGCGGCGAGCATCATGAAATTGGTGATGGAGGATGGTTGATGATGACGATGGCGACGGATTCCCCTCTCCGGAGCCCCGAACGGACTTCAGATCAGCCCTCCCGAGAGAGATTAGGGCTTGGCGGCGGCTCCATATCGTAAAATGCGATGAATCCTTCTGTCTAATTTTTTTCTCCCCGAACACGAATATATAGAGTTGGAGTTGAGGTCGGTGGAGCACCAGGGGGCCCACGAGGCAGGGGGCGCGCCCCCCCACCCTCGTGGACAGGGTGTGGGGCCCCTGGCCTTGATTCTTTTGCTAGCATTTTTTATTAATTCCAAAAATAATCTCCGTTGATTTTCAGGTCATTCCGAGAACTTTTATTTCTGCACAAAAATAACACCATGGCAATCCTGCTGAAAACAGCGTCAATCCGGGTTAGTTCCATTCAATTCATGCAAGTTAGAGTCCAAAACAAGGGCAAAAGTGTTTGGAAAAGTAGATACGACGGAGACGTATCAACTCCCCCAATCTTAAACCTTTGCTTGTCCTCAAGCAATTCAGTTGATAAACTGAAAGTGATAAAGAAAAACTTTACAAACTCTGTTTGCTCCTGTTGTTGTAAATATGTAAAGCCAGCATTCAAGTTTTCAACAAAGATTATGAACTAACCATATTCTCAATAACATTTAGGTCTCATGTTTACTCATATCAATGGCATAACCAACTAGCGAGCAATAATAATAAATCTCGGATGACAACACTTTCTCAAAACAATCATAATATGGTATACCAAGATGGTATCTTGCTAGCCCTTTCTGAGACCGCAAAACATAAATGCAGAGCACCTTTGAAGATCAAGGACTGACTAAACATTGTAATTCATGGTAAAAGAGATCCAGTCATAGTCATACCCAATATAAATTAATAGTAATGGATGCAAATGACAGCGGTGCTCTCCAACTGGTCCTTTTTAATAAGACGATGACGACTCAACATAAAAGAAAATAGATAGGCCCTTCGCAGAGGGAAACAGGGATTTGTAGAGATGCCAGAGCTCGATTTTTGAGCGGCATACTTTCATTGTCAACATAACAACCGAGAGATCTCGATATCTTCCATGCTACACACGTCATAGGCGGTTCCCAAACAGAATGGTAAAGTTTATACTCCCCCACCACCAACAAACATCAATCCATGGCTTGTCCGAAACAACAGGTGCCTCCAACTAACAACAGTCCTGGGGGAGTTTTGTTTGCAATTATTTTGATTTGATTTGCTTAAAGCATGGGACTGGGCATCCCGGTGACCAGCCATTTTCTCGAGAGTGAGGAGCGGAGTCCACTCCTCTTGAGAATAACCCGCCTAGCATGGAAGATACAGACAACCCTAGTTGATACATGAGCTATTCGAGCATACAAAATAGAATTTCATTTGATGGTTTGGTGTTTGGCACATACAAATTTACTTAGAACGGCAGGTAGATACCGCATATAGGAAGGTATGGTGGACTCATATGGAATAACTTTGGGGTTTATGGAAGTGGATGCACAAGCAATATTCCCGCTTAGTACAAGTGAAGGCTAGAAAAAGACTAGGAAGCGACCAACTAGAGAGCGACAACAGTCATGAACATGCATTAAAATTAATGAACATCAAGTGCAAGCATGAGTAGGATATAATTCACCATGAACATAAATATCGTGAAGGCTATGTTGATTTGTTTCAACTACATGTGTGAACATGTGCCAAGTCAAGTCACTTGAATCATTCAAAGGAGGATACCACCCTATCATACCACATCACAACCATTTTAATAGCATGTTGGCACGCAAGGTAAACTATTATAAACTACTAGCAAATTAAGCATGGCATGGGCAACTTTAATCTCAAATTGTCATTGCAAACATGTTTATTCATAATAGGTTGAATCAGGAATGATGAACTAATCATACTTACAAAAACAAGAGAGGTCGAGCTCATACCAGCTTCTCTCATCTCAATCAGTTCATCATATCTCGTCATTATTGCCTTTCACTTGCACGACCAAATGGTGTGTATAATAATAATAGTGCACATGCTTTGGACTAAGCTGGAATCTGCAGGCATTTGATACAAAGGAGAATACAAGATAATATGGGCTCTTGGTTAAATCAACAATAATGCATATAAGAGCCACTTCAACACTTTCGTTATGGTCTTCTCCTCTCGACCCCCAAAGAAAAGAAAAGAAATAAAACTATTTACACTGGAAAGCTCCCAACAAGCAAAAGAAGAACATGAAATCTTTTTGGGTTTTCTATTAATTATTACTACTACAAGCATGGAAAGTAAACTAGCTAAAAGCTACAACTATTTTTTTTGTTTTTTCTTAAGGTTTTTCAAACACACAAGAAGAAGACTAGAAAAAGAAAATTAACTAGCATGGATAGTACAATGAAAAAGTATGAGCACCGATAACTAGCAATGAGTGTGTGAACATGAATGTAATGTCGGTGAGAAATATGTACTCCCCCAAGCTTAGGCTTTTGGCCTAAGTTGGTCTATGCCCATGGATCAAAGTTGTAGTTGGGGTTGTACTGTGATGCAGCAACTATTGCATCATGGGCTGCAGCTTGGAGGCGAGCTGTCTCCGACCTCCTCTCATACTCGTTCGCCTCCTCCCTGGTTATAACATGTCTCCCTTTTGTCTGAAAGTCAAAGAAAGTAGGAGCAGGGAGAGCAACATGGAAAATGCGGCGCCTGTCATACATTAGTCGGTACTGGAGAGGTTGTTCGTTCTTCTCAATAAACTGATGACGCACCATAGCCTCATAACCTAGATAAGTGGGAGGCAATTCCATATCACTTTCATGTATGGGTATCCCAAGAAAATTAGCCACACGGGTTGCATAAATTCCACCAAACAAGTCTCCACTTAAACCATTATTATGCAACCTTCGTGCAACAATGGCCCCCAGGTTATATTGTTTATCTCCTAAAACAGCACTCCTGAGAACACTAAGATCTGGAACACACATGTGGCATGCTTCAGCCTTACCATTTATGCATCTACCTATAAAGAGAGCAAAATAATGTATAGCGGGAAAATGAATGCTCCCTATGATAGCTTGTGTTACATCTCTAGATTCCCCCACAGTGATACTAGCAAGAAAATCCCTAAACTCAGATTTGCGAGGTTCACTAGCACTACCCCACTGCTGAAGTTTACAAGCAGTATTAAAGTCTTCTAAGTCCATAGTATAAGATTTACCATAGATATCAAATAGGACAGTATGAGAATTACATGAAGATGAAAATTTGAACCTTCTCACAAAGGAATCGGTTAAGTAGTAATACTGAGGGCACTTATCTAGCATGAAGCCCTCGATTTCAGCATTGCGCACATATGCATCAAATTCCTCCTTAATTCCTGCTCGAACCATGAAATCTTCTGACGGCCATTCACAAGGCCGCACTCGAGCTTCTCTTGGTGGTTCATGGTCTGGCTCACGTATTGCAGGCATGGGTCCTTGCTTCCTTGAAGAACCACCTTGGTACATTTTCCTAAACATATTTCTTCATCTAAAAAATTCCTGAATTTTTTTAGTAACTTAAAATAAAAGTGAACCAAACTCAACAAAATTGATAGCACCTACTTCCACAAGTGCCTAGAGACTATATCATGCATTAGAATTACTTGGGACCATATAAATTTGACATGCAAGCTCAAGAACAGGGTCACCTAGGCAGCAAAATATTGCGATGAATAAAGCACTAGAACAAAAACTAATTGGACCATTGGAGGAGTCACATACCGAAGAACAATCCCCCAAAGCAGTTTTGTGAGTGGAACTTTGAGCAAGGAGATAAAAAATCACAGCAAGATGAGCAAGAACTCATGCTTGAGCTGGTTGGTGATTTTTTTGGGAGGACGGAGTGTGTGGTGGCTGGAATAAGTGGAGGGGAGTGTAGCGACCTGACCCAAAATCGGTCAAATCTACGTATGCATGCATTCATCCCAAGATCATGCCGGTACTCACAAAGACATCGATGAAATAATCAAAGTTCAATCACACCTGAATTTATTACACGATTCTCATATAGAGTCTTTATTACAATAGAATAAATTCGCCAAAGGCCAACTCATGAGAAATAAACTACTAAAGCTGCGGAAGCGTGAGAAGTAAAGCGAGTCCATCCGACTCAAAGGGCAATCGCCAAGCGCGAGCGTAGCCTCACTCCCGATCGAATAGATCTCGCAACATAAGACGTTGCAGCCGTGTAGGTCAGCTTTTGAATAAGTGGCAAGTCATGAAGAGAATAACAGTAATAAAATTACTAACACTATATGCATTTTGGCTGTGGGGCTCTAAGTTTCATCATTTTGCGAAAAGCAAATTTTTCCCTACTACAAAGGACTTGCTTGCAAATTACTACAAATTGTTGGTAGTTATTGAGATGGTTCCGCCAACCAATGTCTCATTCCCAAATTATTAAGTCATAACCCTCAAATTAATTCATTAGTTTTAGTGTTGAGATTTCAATACTTCCAAGTTCCAGAGGCTCAAATTGTCCGTGAATCGGGACACGGCTAATCGATTAGATCTTTAACTCTGCAGAGGTTTGCGACTTTTCCCGCAAGAATCATTCCTCCTTTTAAGTCCTCGCACTTCATGGTGTTTGAAGACGGATGAATGAAACAGGTCTTCCAAAGAGTTCTTCTCACTACTGCCGTACCCATCCAATCCTACCGTTCTTCTACATCTCGTAGTACCGCCCAGCCAGCCACTACTACTAGAGTTAACCCAGCCAGAGCCCATAATGGCTTGCGGCTGCATGTAAGCTTCCGATCAATGGGGCATCCATCCGCCTCTTCGTGGCTGGGTGAAGCTTTCGCAAGATGTCATGGCACTTCTCCATGCATCCCGCCAACCACTGGGTTCTCCAGGTGCCCGTCAACCGCCCTCCACCCAAGAGTGAATTCAAGTCCGTCTTGATCTTGTATTTCATGGGGTTGTCATCATCATTGACTCTCATATGTTTCTTATGAATTTCACTCAACCAAAACCCGCTCACGAGCATAGCAAAATAAACTACTTCGTCCCGGGTCATGGTAACAAGGGATTGGTTCATCCTACCACATGATACTACTCAAGATTATAACTTCAAAATTTCAACTACTGCATGCATAGTGGGTGGTGATAATTTCTAATGCACAAAAATCATAGGTATTGAAAATAACATGATCAAAACTTGCCTTGTTGATGATCCTCGTAAGCTAAGGACTCAGAGTAGCAAGCTTCAGACTCGAAACTCTACCGAGACAAACAATAATCACAATAAGCATATAGCATATCATCACTTAACACAATAGCAATAGCAACATAACACACCAAAACAAACAAAACAAAACCCAAAGGAAAACTCAAAGAAAATCCAATTCAAAGTTTTCCTACTTCAAGCAACAACTAAAATAGTTTTATATAACAAAAATTTTCTCAACATAACCTAATCATGGTTTTATGTTAACTTAACAGAAAAGAATGCATTAAGCAACTAGGAGCAAAAAGAATCAATTTAAAATCTATTATGAAACTCCTATTAGGCCTAATTCAATTTCTATTAAGAAAAATAAATTAAAAGTTTTATTTATTATAAATAAAAGTTCATCCTATAAAGTGACAGAAACTATCCTAGAATAATCAATCACATGTGAAAAATGAATTGTTTTACTAATTAAAATAATAGGAAAACAATAGCTAGTTAATTAATTAGGATTAACAAGATTCTGCTTAAAACTAATTTTTTTATTAATCCTAAAATACCCAAATTAATTCCTATGGTTAGGTAAGGTCAAAACAAAGTTGGGACAAAAAGAATCATATAAAATAATTTTCCTAGCTCATGTTATAACAGATTTACTATTCTGACTAAAACTAAATTAAAGCAATTTTAATTAATTTTAACATAGCTAAATATATTTTCTACAGAAACTATAGAAAATTTTCAAACCAACAAAAAAAGAATCACCTAAAAATATTAAGTAGAATAAAAGTTATGAATTTTTCAAATCAGGAACTATTCTGTTAAAACAGAAAACGAAAATAAAAGAAAAATGGCCTAATGGGCCTAACCTACGCACTGAGCGTAATATAACTAAAATGGGCCCTAGGGTTAAACGAATCTGGCCGGGCTAAATAAAAAAAAACCTAACTAAAAACTAAACCGGAACTAAACCGGAGCGAACCGGTTTTATCTAAAAGAACCTACCCCTTCGGGGGTGTTCTAATCTACACCGTAGATGTGAGATCGGACGGGGAGGGTAACTCCGGTGGCTTACCGGAGCTCGACGGCGGCGGCGGCGACGGCGGCGAGTGTGTTGGCCTCTCCGGTCGCCGGGGAGGGCGGTGGAGTAGTCCGGCGGGTGCGGGGCGACGAGGGGGGTGGTCTGGTGGAGTCGGCGAGGCTCGGGGAGGGCTAGGGCGACGGCGACGATGAAAAATGGCGGCGGTGGTGGCTCGGGTCTCCCATGCGAGCTCGTGAGGGGAGAGGAGAGGTTCCATGCGAGGGGCAAGGGGGGAATGGGGTGCGGGAGGGGGCTTTATAGGCGGGGTCTCACCTTGGCGAGGGGCAATCGGGAGGATCGAATCCCGGATTCGCCGGGATCCGGCGATCGATGGCGGCGCGGGCGAGGCGTGGCGAGGGGTTGAAGGAGGTGGTGGCCCACCCGGCAGAGAGAGGAGGGGGGGCGGTGGTCGGGCGACTGCCGGAGAGGATTCGGCGCTGGGTGGCCTCGGCTGCTGGTCGGCTCATGGGCTGGCCTCTGGGCCGCTGGTGGGCCGTCTGGTGGGTGGCCTCGCTACACTGGTCAACAATGGCTCGGCCGGCGCTGGGGGGTTCTTTTTTTATTTATTTTTTAATAAAACAAAAACAGAGATAACTTATAAAATATAAATATTTTATATAGGACATATATATACCAAAATGATCAGGAATATTCCTATTATTTGAACATTTTCCAAAGGCAAAATCCAAACTTTATAAAAATCATTTTTTTCAAATTCCAATAAAACTCAAGTTTGAATTCAAAACTTTTGGCATTGCTTTCCTCTGATATTTTTGGAGTGTCATGTTTACTCCTCTCATACTTTTGATCAAGTATTTATCAGCATAGTTTTTGAAATGATTCCCACTTGCCAAAGTTTAAATTCAATTTCAAAACTCAAAATCTTCTCAAACTTCAAATGGCACTCAAATTCAAACAGAATGCATAGATGCTTAGCTATAATTGTAAAACATTCCAAATAGGAAATTTGGGATGTTACAAACCTACCACCTTAAGATGAATCTCACCGAGATTCGGGTTGGCTAGCAAATAGGTGAGGGTGGTCTCAAGAAGGTCTTCTTCAAGGCCCTGTGTGGCTTCTTCCTCGGTGTGGTGACTCCACAAAGACCTTGAAAAACTTGATGACCTTGCTGCGGGTGACTCGCTCGCAGTCTCGAGAATTCGGACGGGTTTCTCCTTATAAGTCGATCACCGCTGCTGTATGGCCTCTAGGGGCACTGTGTCTCTCAACGGTATATCGGCCATGTCGGTATGACACTTCTTCAGCTGAGAAACATGGAAGACATCATGAACTCCGGACAATCCTTCCGGCAATTCCAACTTGTAAGCAACTTCTCCACGACGTTCGAGGATTTTGTACGGGCCAATGAATCGGGGTGCTAACTTTCCTTTGACACCAAACCTCTTGATTCCACGAAATGGAGACACACGAAGATATGCTCGGTCTCCCGCTTCGTAAGTCACTTCCTTGCGCTTACTGTCGGCATAACTCTTCTGTCTCGACTGTGCTATCTTGAGTCTGTCTCGAATCAGCTTGACTTTCTCTTGAATCCTCGATAAGATCGGAACCAAAAGTGATCGATCTCCAACACTATCCCACAAAGAATGGTGTTCGCACACTCCTTCCGTATAGAGCTTCGAAGGGGCCATCTTCGATCGGATTGATAACTGTTGTTGTATGAGAACTCTGCAGATGGCAAATTATCATCCCAGCTAGACCCATAGTCTAGCACACAAGCTCTCAACATGTCCTCCGTAATCTGGTTGACTCTCTTGGTCTCGCCCATCTGCTCATGGATGAAAAGCTGTACTAAATTCCAGCCTCGCACTCCAAAGTTTCATGCAATCGCTTCCAAAACTTTGAGGTAAATCATGCTCCTCTATCGACATGATTTTCCTCGAACTCCATGCAGACATACGATCCTGGTCATGTATATCTTGGCCAACTTAGCACTGGTATAGGTAGTCTTCACGGAATGAAGTGAGCTACCTTGGTCAAACGATCAACCACTACCCGATAGAATCATAACCTGAACGGGTCCCGGGTAATCCCGTGATGAAATCCATTCCAAGTTTTTCCCATTTCCAATCGGGAATCGACAAAGGTTGAAGTAACCCTGCTGGCTTCGATGTTCTGCCTTTACTCGTGACAAACATCGATATCGCTACGTACTCGCAATATCCTTCTTCATACCGCCCACCGTAAACTTTCCTTCAAATCCGTACATCTTGGTGTTGCCGGGTGAATCGAGTACGGTGAATCATGAGCCTCCTGAAGAATTAGCTTCCTGAGTTCGGGATCATTGGGTACATAAATACGATCCTCGAACCATATAGCTCCGTGCTCATCCTTACGGAATCCTTTAGCTTTTCCTTCATTCATCTTCTGCTTTATCTCATCAATTTCCTTGTCCGACTTCTGGGCTTCACGAATCCTTTCGGCCAAAGTGGACTGAACTTCCAGAGTTGCAACATATCCTCTCGAACTATCTCCACCGGAGATCTCGAGGTCATCGACTAACTCCTGGGGTAATCCTCCTGCTGTAAGAGTATTCACATAACTCTTACGGCTCAAAGCATCTGCTACAACATTCGCCTTTCCTGGGTGGTAATGCAATCTCATGTCGTAGTCCTTGATCAACTCTAGCCATCTCCTCTGCTCGAGGTTCAATTCTTCTGCGTGAAAATATACTTCAAGCTCTTGTGATCTGTGTAAACATCACAACGGTTTCCGGCGAGGAAATGTCTCTGTGTCTTGAGTGCATGCACTACGGTTGCTAACTCCAAATCATGCGTGGCATAATTCATCTCGTGAGGTCGAGCTGTCCGGAGGCATAAGCTACAACTTTACCTTCCTGCATTAATACTCCTCCGAGTCCTTGACGAGAAGCGCCACAATAAACCTGGTATTCCTTGTGTATGTCCGCAAAATCAACACCGGGCAGAACCAAACGCTTTCTTCAATTCCTGAAAACTGGCTTCACATTCCTCGTCCAAACATACTTGGCTTCCTTCTTCAACAGCTCAGTCATGGGCTTGGCAATCTTCGAGAAGTTCTCAATGAACCTCCGATAATATCCTGCGAGTCCGAGAAAATCATGGATCTCCTTGATCGAGGTGGGTGATCGCCAATCTGTGGATCGATTCAACCTTGGCGGGTCAATCGCTATTCCTTCTCCTGAAATAACATGTCCGAGGAATCCAACTTCCTTCAGCCAAAATTCACATTTGCTGAACTTGGCATACAACTGATGTTCTCGAAGTTTCTCCAGAACTAGACGCAAATGTTCCTTATGCTCTTCCTCGCTCTTGGAGAAAATCAATATATCATCGATGAACACCACGACAAACTTGTCCAGATATTCCATAAATACTTTGTTCATCAAATTCATGAAGTATGCAGGAGCATTAGTCAATCCAAATGACATGACGGTATACTCATATAAACCATACCTGGTAGTGAATGTTGTTTTGGGTATATCCTTTTCACGAATCTTCAATTGATGATACCCGATCAAGATCGATCTTGGAGAATACCTTGGCTCCACTAGCTGATCAAACAAGTCATTAATCATTGGCGAGGGTACTTGTTCTTGATGGTAACTTCGCTCAACGCACGATAATCCACAACCATCCTCAAGGTTCCATCCTTCTTCTCTACCAAAAGAACTGGGCTCCCCAAGGTGATGAGCTTGGCGAATATATCCTTTCTCCAATAACTCATTAATTTGATCCTTGATCTCTTTCAACTCATTCGGGGCATCCGATAAGGTCTCTTGGATATTGGGGCTGTGCCGCAATAACTCAATCAGAAATTCAATATCCCCGTCCGTGGCATTCTGGTAATTCCTCCGAAACACATCGGAAAATCTTGCACTATTGGCACTTCCTCCTAACAACTCCCGTGAGGGAATGCACTGATTCTTCATCCGCTATGCTGGCTACATACTTGATCCTCTTACGCTCGGGTGGTGAGCAGAATAGACTTATGGGCACGATCTATATTTCCTTCAAACTTCGTCAACCAATCCATGCCTAGGATTACATCCAAGGTCCGGGTTTCAACACTATGAGGTCTGCGGGAAATTTATGGTTCCCGATGTTGAGGGTTGCATGACAGCCTAAGCCTGCCATCATTTCTCCTCCTGCGGAACTGACGCGAAGGGGGCTTCTAAGGGTTTTAGTGGGCAATCCGAACTTTTCCACAACTACCCTTGATATGAAAGAATGCGTTGCACCAGAATCAAAGAGTACCAATACTGAACGTGAATTCAATAAAAACTTACCAACCATAGTGTCTGGCTGATCATAGACGTCCTCCACGTCAATGTGGTTCACCTGAGCACGAGGGAAAGGGTTGGGCTTCTTCGCTGAGCTTCCATTGCCGTTTCCATTCCTCCGCTTGGCCTCCGGGCAGTCGGTGGCATAGTGCCCCGTCTTCCGCACTTGAAGCGGTGATGTGGCTCAGATCCTTCGAGCCGGGCAGGGCGATCTTGATTGCCGTTTCCATTTCCATTGCCATGGCCATTGCCTGACTTGTTGTCCTGGTTGCGGTTGTTCCCATTTCCTCCATGGTTATGGCCTCCATGGTTGTGATGGGTATGCCCTCCTGAGTATGGTGCATAACGGGGCTTCTGCCGAGCTCCTGAGTTGTGCTTCCCCTGGCTGTACTTCCGCTTGCGGCTTTCAATCTGCTGCTGCTTGCCTTCAAGTATGGTGGCCTTGTCTACCAGCTCCTGGTAGTTGTTGAAGGTAGCCACAATAAGCTGCATACTCAGCTCGTCGTTGAGTCCCTCGAGAAATTTCTCCTGTTTCGCGGCATCTGTGGCCACATCATCCGGGGCATAGCGGGCTAGCTTGCTGAACTCATCCACGTACTGTGCCACAGTACGGTTCCCCTGGCGTAAGTTGCGGAACTCACGCTTCTTCAAACTCATGGCTCCAGCTAAAACATGAGCGGTGCGGAAAGCCTGCTGGAACTGATCCCATGTGATGGCACCAATGGGATAAGTGGCGGTGTAGTTCTCCCACCAAGAAGCTGCTGGTCCATCAAGCTGATGCGCGGCAAAGCGCACTTTCTCTGCATCGGTGCATCCAACAGTGATTAGCTCTCTTCCGACTTTGCGGAGCCAATCATCAGCCACAATCGGCTCAGTGCTACTAGAGAACACTGGCGGATTCAGCCTCAGGAATCGAGTCAAGTTGTCCACAGGGGGTGGTGGCGGTGGATTGTTGGTGTTGTTATTCGATTCGGATGAGTAGCTGCATGAGGGCATTCTCTGCTGGGAGCAGCTGGGTGAGCTCTGGCGGAAAACCGTGTCACGCCTCGGAGGCATCCGGTGTTTTGGAGTGGATGAGAAAATTAGAATAGAACAATGGTCTATGAGAAATAACACTACCCATATGAATGCACAATCATAAACACACCAATCATTTATTCATTCCACCCAAACATGGTTCAAACTCGATTACAAAAGATCATGACTATTCGAAAATATCGGCCTAACTGATCGACGTGAAGTAAAATAACATGGTGGTCGACTAAAAAGTCTTCATCAATAATCCTTGCGTCCTCTGGTGCGATGTCCACTGTTGTGGCGCCTCCTCTTGCGGCTTCCTCCAGTGGAACTCCCTTCAAAATCCTAATCATTGCTCACGAGAGGTCCGTCATCTCCTCTTGGAAAAAGGTCCTCTCCCAAGTCCATCTTTTCCTCTATCGCGGCAAGCTTCATCTTCTGGTCGTCGACTGTCTCCATGAAGTCCGCGATTTCTTCCTCATGGTTAAGGAAGTCTGCGTGTGCCTTCTCCTCCAGTTCCAGTTCACGGAACAAAAGCCTCCTGTGTGCCTTCGAGTTACGGCGAGTCTGAATCTCCCGTTTCCTGAGGAGACACTCCAAGTCCTGGACATAAGAGAGAATGGAGTCGTCCTCTACGGTACGGATGATATCTCCATTCCTTGCCCTGCGAGAAACCATGGCGAGATCTCGATGGATCGAGCTCGCCCAGACTCCTCTCGGAGATGTCCAAGGGCACGATAGATCGCCATGTCCTTCCGATGATCCAGCTTGAAGTCGGTGAACTCAAAGTCAATAGGCTCAGATGTCCTCCGAAGGTTCTCCGGGAATATGCACCTCAATCTCAGAAGGGTGTCCGCTTAAGCGCATTGGTTGGCTTCCGGTGATCGAGGGCAGAGCAATCTTCAGCTTCTTCACCATCTGGACCAGCTTCCTGCCAAGGGCATCGCCTCATCGGGCCGGCAAAACTCCGTAGCAAAACTGGGGTGAACTCGACGGCCATCTAAAATGTTGAAAATCGGAGAAGAGTCAGAAATGAACAGGGGAGAATTACGGAATGATAAGGATATAAAGTAAATGATCTCTTCCTATGGCTTTTCGATCCTAGGGGTTACGATCCTACGGTCAACGTGTGCTCGATACCATCTCTCAGAGCGACCTGACCCAAAATCGGTCAAATCTACGTGTTCCATACCATCCCAAGATCATGCCGGTACTCACAAGACATCGATGAAATAATCAAAGTTCAATCACACCTGAATTTATTACACGATTCTCATATAGAGTCTTTATTACAATAGAATAAATTCGGCCAAAGGCCAACTCATGAGAAATAAACTACTAAAGCTGCGGAAGCGTAGAAGTAAAGCGAGTCCATCCGACTCCAAAGGGCAATCGCCAAGCGCGGAGCGTAGCCTCACTCCTGATCGGAATAGATCTCTGCAACATAAGACGTTGCAGCCGTGTAGGTCAGCTTTTTGAATAAGCTGGCAAGTCATGAAGAGAATAACAGTAATAAAATTACTAACACTATATGCATTTTGGTTGTGGGGCTCTAAGTTTCATCATTTTGCGAAAAGCAAATTTTTCCCTACTACAGTGGACTTGCTTGCAAATTACTACAAATTGTTGGTAGTTATTGAGATGGTTCCGCCAACCAATGTCTTATTCCCAAATTATTAAGTCATAACCCCTCAAATTAATTCATTAGTTTTAGTGTTGAGATTTCCGAATACTTCCAAGTTCCAGAGGCTCAAATTGTCCGTAAATCGGGACACGGCTAATCGATTAGATCTTTAACTCGCAGAGGTTTATGACTTTTCCCGCAAGAATCATTCCCTCCTTTTAAGTCCTCGCACTTCATGGTGTTTGAAGACGGATGAATGAAACAGGTCTTCCAAAGAGTTCTTCTGCTACTGCCGTACCCATCCAATCCTACCGTTTCTTCTACATCTCGTAGTACCGCCCAGCCAGCGTCACTACTAGAGTTAACCCAGCCAGAGCCCATAATGGCTTGCGGCTGCACAGGTAAGCTTCCGGTCAATGGGGCATCCATCCGTCTCTTCGTGGCTGGTGAAGCTTTCCGCAAGATGTCATGGCACTTCTCCATGCATCCCGGCCAACCACTGGGTTCTCCAGGGTGCCCGTCAACCGTCCTCCACCCAATAGTGAATTCCGAAGTCCGTCTTGATCTTGTATTTCATGGGGTTGTCATCATCATTGACTCTCATATCTTTCTTATGAATTTCACTCAACCAAAACCCGTCTACGAGCATAGCAAAATAAACTACTTCGTCCCAGGGTCATGGTAACAAGGGGATTGGTTCATCCTACCACATGATACTACTCAAGATTATAACTTCAAAATTTCAACTACTGCATGCATAGTGGGGTGGTGATAATTTCTAATGCACAAAAATCATAGGTATTGAAAATAACATGATCAAAACTTGCCTTGCTGATGATCCTCGTAAGCTAAGGACTCGTAGTAGCAAGCTTCGCACTCCGGAAACTCTACCGAGACAAACAATAATCACAATAAGCATATAGCATATCATCACTTAACACAATAGCAATAGCAACATAACACACCAAAACAAACAAAACAAAACCCAAAGGAAAAACTCAAAGAAAATCCAATTCAAAGTTTTCCTACTTCAAGCAACAACTAAAATAGTTTTATATAACAAAAATTTCTCAACATAACCTAATCATGGTTTTATGTTAACTTAACAGAAAAGAATGCATTAAGCAACTAGGAGCAAAAAGAATCAATTTAAAATCTATTATGAAACTCCTATTAGGCCTAATTCAATTTCTATTAAGAAAAATAAATTAAAAGTTTTATTTATTATAAATAAAAGTTCATCCTATAAAGTGACAGAAACTATCCTAGAATAATCAATCACATGTGAAAAATAAATTGTTTTACTAATTAAAATAATAGGAAAACAGAGCTAGTTAATTAATTAGGATTAACAAGATTCTGCTTAAAACTAATTTTTTATTAATCCTAAAATACCCAAATTAATTCCTATGGTTAGGTAATGTCAAAACAAAGTTGGGACAAAAGAATCATATAAAAATAATTTTCCTAGCTCATGTTATAACAGATTTACTATTCTGACTAAAACTAAATTAAAGCAATTTTAATTAATTTTAACATAGCTAAATATATTTTCTACAGAAACTATAGCAAATTTTCAAACCAACAAAAAAAGAATCACCTAAAAATATTAAGTAGAATAAAAGTTATGAATTTTTCAAATCAGGAACTATTCTGTTAAAACAGAAAACGAAAATAAAAGAAAAATGGCCTAATGGGCCTAACCTACGCACTGAGCGTAATATAACTAAAATGGGCCCTAGGGTTAAACGAATCGGGCCGGGCTAAATAAAAAAAAACCTAACTAAAAACTAAACCGGAACTAAACCGGAGCGAACCGGTTTTATCTAAAAGAACCTACCCCTTCGGGGGTGTTCTAATCTACACCGTAGATGTGAGATCGGACGGGGAGGGTAACTCCGGTGGCTTACCGGAGCTCGACGGCGGCGGCGGCGGCGGCGGCGAGTGTGTTGGCCTCTCCGGTCGTCGGGGGGCGGTGGAGTAGTCCGCGGTCTTGGGCGACGAGGGGTGGTCTGTGGAGTCGGCGAGGCTCGGGGAGGGCTAGGGCGACGGCGACGATGAAAAATGGCGGCGGTGGTGGCTCGGGTCTCCGGCGAGCTCGTGAGGGGAGAGGAGAGGTTCCGGCGAGGGGGCAAGGGGGGGAATGGGGTGCGGGGAGGGGGCTTTTATAGGCGGGGGTCTCACCTTGGCGAGGGGGGCAATCGGGAGGGGATCGAATCCCGGATTCGTCGGGATCCGGCGATCGGCGGCGGCGCGGGCGAGGCGTGGGCGAGGGGTTGAAGGAGGGTGGTGGCCCACCTGGCAGAGAGAGGGAGGGGGGTGCGGTGCGGTCGGGCGACCGGCTCGGAGAGGATTCGGCGCGAGGGTGGCTCGGCCGTTGGTCGGCTCACTGGTCAGCCCTCTGGGCCGCCTGGTGGGCAGTCAGGTGGATGGCCTCGGCGTTATCTGGGCCATGGTTCGGCTGGCGCTGGGGGGGGGTTTTTTTTTTAAATTTTTTTAATAAAACAAAAACAGAGATAACTTATAAAATATAAATATTTTATATAGGACATATATATACCAAAATGATCAGGGAATATTCCTATTATTTGAACATTTTCCAAAGGCAAAATCCAAACTTTATAAAATTCATTTTTTCAAATTCCAATAAAACTCAAGTTTGAATTCAAAACTTTTGGCATTGCTTTCCTCTGATATTTTTGGAGTGTCATGTTTACTCCTCTCATACTTTTGATCAAGTATTTATCAGGCATAGTTTTTGAAATGATTCCCACTTGCCAAAGTTTAAATTCAATTTCAAAACTCAAAATCTTCTGAAACTTCAAATGGCACTCAAATTCAAAGAGAATGCATAGATGCTTAGCTATAATTGTAAAACATTCCAAATAGGAAATTTGGGATGTTACAGGGAACCACCATGGGCCCACGAGGCAGGGGGCGTGCCCAGGGGGTGGGCGCGCCCTGGACCCTCGTGGCCAGGTGCTTGCTCCCCCTAATGTGTTCTCGGTGCTAGATATTCTCAAATATTCTAGAAAAAAACATACTTCAATTTCAGGGCATTTGGAGAACTTTTATTTTCGGGGTATTTTTTATTGCATGGATAACTCACAAAACAGACAGAATATACTATTTTTGCTTTATTTATTCTAAATAACAGAAAGTAAAAGGAGGGTACAGAAGGTTGTGCTTTCTAACTTCATCCATATCATGCTCATCAAAAGGAATCCACTAACAAGGTTGATCAAGTCTTGTTAATAAACTCTTTTCGAATAACATGGAACCGGAGAAATTTCGAATAACACTAGGTTACCTCAACGGGGATATGCACACCCCCAATGATAAGAATATCATATTTGTTCTTGACAGTAGGGAGAGGAAATTCAAAACCTCCAATAGTAATAGTTGAAAATTTTCCAATAGAATTGATACTGTGGACTTGAGGTTGTTTCCTCAGAAAGTGTACCGTATGCTCATTACCATTAACATGAAAAGTGACAGTCCTTTGTTGCAATCAATAACAGCCCCTGCAGTATTCAAAAAGGGTCTACCAAGGATAATCGACATACTATCGTCCTCGGGAATATCAAGAATAACAAAGTCCGTTAAAATAGTAACATTTGCAACCACAACAGGCACATCCTCACAAATACCGACAGGTATAGCAGTTGATTTATCGACCATTTGCAAAGATATTTCAGTAGGTGTCAACTTATTTAGATCAAGTCTACGATATAAAGTGAGAGGCATAACACTAACACCGGCTCCGAGATCACATAAAGCAGTTCTAACATAGTTTCTTTTAATAGAGCATGGTATAGTATGTACTCCTGGATCTCCAAGTTTCTTTGGTATTCCACCTTTAAAAGTATAATTAGCAAGCATGGTGGAAATTTCAGCTTTCGGTATCTTTCTTTTATTAGTAACAATATCCTTCATATACTTAGCGTAAGGATTCATTTTAAGCATATCAGTCAAACGCATACGCAAAAAGATAGGTCTAATCATTTCAGCAAAACACTCAAAATCCTCATCATCCTTTTTCTTGGATGGTTTGGGAGGAAAAGGCATGGGTTTCTGAACCCATGGTTCTCTTTCTTTACCGTGCTTCCTAGCAACAAAGTATCTCTTACCATAACGTTGATTCCTTGATTGTGGGTTATCAAGATCAACAGCAGGTTCAATCTCTACATCATTGTTATTGCTAGGCTGAGCATCAACATGAACACCATCATTAACATTATCACTAGGTTCATGTTCATCACCAGATTGTGTTTCAACATCAGAAATAGAAATATCATTGGGATTCTCAGTGTGTCAACAATCGGTTCACTAGAAGCATGCAAAGTCCTATCATTTTTCTTTTTCTTCCTTTTAGAAGGACTAGGTGCATCAACATTAGTTCTCTGAGAATCTTGCTCAATTTTCTTAGGGTGGCCCTCAGGATACAAAGGTTCCTGAGTCATTCTACCCCCTCTAGTCACAACTCTAATAGCATTATCATTTTTCTTATTATTTAATTCATTGAGCAAATCATTTTGAGCTTTAAGAACTTTTTCTACTTGAGTGGTAACCATAGAAGCATGTTTACTAATAAGTTTAAGTTCGCCTTTAACGCTAGACATATAATCACCCAAGTGTTCAATCATATAAGCATTGCGTTTCAATTGTCTACCAAAATAAGCATTGAAGTTTTCTTGTTTAACAATAAAATTATCAAACTCATCTAAGCATTGGCTAGCAAATTTAGTAGGCGGGATTTCAGCTTTATCATATCTATAGAGAGAATTTACCTTTACTACCTGTGTTGGGTTATCAAGACCATGTATTTCTTCAACAGTCGGCAAATTAAGACCATGTATTTCTTCAATAGGTGGTAAATTATTAACATCTTCAGCTTTAATACCTTTTTCTTTCATAGATTTCTTTGCCTCTTGCATATCTTCAGGACTGAGAACTAGAATACCCCTTTTCTTCGGAGTTGGCTTAGGAGTTGGTTCAGGAAGTGTCCAATTATTTTCATTAGTCAACATATTATTCAATAGCAATTAAGCTTGATCAACAGTTCTTTCCCTGAAAACACAACCAGCACAACTATCCAGGTGGTCTCTGGAAGCATCGGTTAGTCCATTATAAAAGATATCAAGTATTTCATTTTTCTTTAGAGGATGATTAGGCAAAGCATTAAGTAATTGGAGAAGCCTCCCCCAAGCTTGTGGGAGACTCTCTTCTTCAATTTGCACAAAATTATATATTTCCCTTAAAGCAGCTTGTTTCTTATGAGCAGGGAAATATTTAGCAGAGAAGTAATAAATCATATCCTGGGGACTACGCACACAACCAGGATCAAGAGAATTAAACCATGTTTTAGCATCACCCTTTAATGAGAACGGAAATAATTTAAGGATATAGTAGTAGCGAGTTTTCTCATCATTAGTGAACAGGGTGGCTATATCATTTAATTTAGTAAGATGTGCCACAACAGTTTCAGATTCATAGCTATAAAAAGGATCAGATTCAACCAAAGTAATTATCTCAGTATCAACAGAGAAATCATAATCCTTATCGGTAACAAAGATAGGTGAAGTAGCAAAAGCAGGGTCATATTTCATTCTAGCATTCAGAGATTTTTCTTTCAGCTTAGCTAATAATTTCTTAAGATCACTCCTATCATTACAAGCAAGAAAGTCTCTAGCAGTTTCTTCATCCATAACATAACCCTCAGGCACAACTGGCAATTCATATCTAGGGGGAGAATCTTCATCATCACTTTCATCAATATTATCAATTCCAATAATTTCATTCTCTCTAGCCCTAGCAAGTTGTTCATCCAGAAATTCACCTAGTGGCACAGTAGTATCAAGCATAGAAGTAATTTCATCATAAGTGTCATGCATAGCGTATGGCGCCATCAATAACATGCGACATATCGAATTAATAGCGTAGCAGGTTTAGGTGTCGCAAGCTTACTCAAAATGTAAGGTGAATCAAGTGCGAGCTAGATGGCGTTCCTTACCTCCCTCGTAGTTGAGGGGTAAATTTTGGTTTTCTCGTCTTTCAAGTTCCTCATAGTGACCAGCAGATATAAATCCCAAGTGACTCAAAGAATAGAGCTATGCTCCCCGGCAACGGCGCCAGAAAATAGTCTTGATAACCCACAAGTATAGGGGATCGCAACAGTTTTTGAGGGTAGAGTATTCAACCCAAATTTATCGATTCGACACAAGCGGAGCCAAAGAATATCCTCAAGTATTAGGAGTTGAGTTGTCAATTCAACCACACCTGGATAACTTAATATTTGCAGCAAAGTATTTAGTATCAAAGTAGTATGGAAGTAACAGTAACGGTAGCAAAAGTAACGGTAGCAGTTTTGTAGTGATTGTAATAGTGGCAACGGAAAAGTAACAAAGCGAAGAACAAAATGTGAAAAGCTCGTAGGCATTGGATCGGTGATGGAGAATTATGCCGGATGCGATTCCTCATGCAATAGTTATAACATAGGGTGACACAGAACTAGCTCCAGTTCATCAATGTAATGCAGGCATGTATTCCGAATATAGTCATACATGCTTATGTAAAAGAACTTGCATGACATCTTTTAACCTACCCTCCCGTGGCAGCGGGGCCCTATTGGAAACTAAGGGATATTAAGGCCTCCTTTTAATAGAGTACCGGACCAAAGCATTAACACTTAGTGAATACATGAACTCCTCAAACAACGGTCATCACCGGTAATGGTCCCGATTATTGTCACTTCAGGGTTAACGGATCATAACACATAATAGGTTACTGTAGACTTGCAAGATAGGATCAAGAACTCACATATATTCATGGAAACATAATAGGTTCAGATATGAAATCACGGCACTCGGGCCCTAGTGACAAGCATTAAGCATAGCAAAGTCATAGCAACATCAATCTCAGAACAGAGTGGATACTAGGGATCAAACCCTAACAAAACTAACTCGATTACATGGTAAATCTCATCCAACCCATCACCATCTAGCAAGCCTACGATGGAATTACTCACGCACGGCGGCGAGCAGTATGAAATTGGTGATGGAGGATGGTTGATGATGACGATGGCGACGGATTACCCTCTCCGGAGCCCCGAACGGACTCCAGATCAGCCCTCTTGAGAGAGATTAGGGATTGGCGGCGGCTCCGTATCGTAAAACGTGATGAATCCTTATCTCTGATTTTTTCTCCCCGAACACGAATATATAGAGTTGGAGTTGAGGTCGGTGGAGCACCAGGGGCCCCACGAGGCAGGGGGCGCGCCCAGGGGGTAGGCGCCCCCACCCTCGTGGACAGGGTGTGGGCCCCCTGGCCTTGATTCTTTCGCTAGTATTTTTTATTAATTCCAAAAATAATCTCTGTTGATTTTCAGGTCATTCCGAGAACTTTTATTTCTGCAAAAAAATAACACCATGGCAATTCTGCTAAAAACACCGTCAGTCCGAGTTATTTCCATTCAATTCATGCACGTTAGAGTCCAAAACAAGGGCAAAAGTGTTTGGAAAAGTAGATACGACGGAGATGTATCACCAAGCACAACGATTTTTGGACGGAGGATGAACTAGAGGGAGAGGGGCGCTCGCACACGGCTTGGGGATTCATGGTGTGTGCCCCCTTCCCTCCTCTCATAAATATAGGTGGAGGGGGGAGGGAAGGCATGTTGGGGAACGCAACATGCAATTTCAAAAAATTGCCTATGATCACGCAAGATCTATCTAGGAGATGCATAGCAATGAGAAGGGGAGAGTGTGTCCACGTACCCTCGTAGACCGAAAGCGGAAGCGTTAACTTTAACGCGGTTGATGTAGTCGAACATCTTCTCGAATCAACCGATCAAGTACCGAACATACGACACCTCCTAATTCTGCACACGTTCAGCTCGATGACGTCCCTCGAACTCTTGATCCAGTATAGGTACGAAGGAGTCGATGAGTTCCGTCATCACGACGGCGTGACGACGGTATTGGTGAAGTGACCCGCGCAGGGCTTCGCCTAAGCACTACGACAATATGACTAGAGGAGTAAATAGTGGAGGGGCACCGCACACGGCTAAAACAATTGATGTGCTTTGGGGTGCCCCGACCCCTGTATATAAAGGAGGAGGGGAGGAGGCCGGCCACAAGGGGCGCCAAGGAGGGTGGAGTCCTACTAGGACTCCACTCCTAGTAGGATTCGCCCCCCCCCCCTCTTTTTCCTTCTTACGGAGAGGGGAAAAGGGGAAAGAGGTGGAGAGGGAGAAGGAAAGGGGGGCCGCGCCCCCCACCCCTTGTCCAATTCGGATTGGCTTGGGGGGCGCACGTCACCTCCCGTGGCCTGCCTCCTCCTCTCCACTATGGCCCATGAGGCCCATTAACTTTCCCGGGAGGGGGGGGGGGGTTCCGGTAACCTCCCGGTACTACGAAAAATCCCTGAACCTCTTCGGAACCATTCCGGTGTCCGTGTATAACCTTCCAATATATCAATATTTATCTCTCGACCATTTCGAGACTCCTCGTCATGTCCGTGATCTCCTCCGGGACTCCGAACAACTTACAGTCACCAAAACACATAACTCATACAATACCTATCATCATCGAACGTTAAGCGTGCGGACCCTACGGGTTCGAGAACTATATAGACATGACCGAGACACCTCTTCGGTCAATAACCAATAGTGGAACCTGGATGCTCATATTGGTTCCCACATATTCTACAAAGATCTTTATCGGTCGAACCGCAATGTCAACATATGTTATTCCCTTTGTCATCGGTATGTTACTTGCCCGAGATTCAATCATCGGTATCTTCATACCTAGTTCAGTCTTGTTACCAGCAAGTCTCTTTACTCATTCCGTAGTGCATCATCCTGTAACTAACTCATTGGTTACATTGCTTGCAAGGCTTCATATGATGTGCACTGCCGAGAGGGCCCAGAGATACCTCTCCGATACTCAGAGTGACAAATCCTAATCTCGATCTATGCCAACCCAACAAACACCTTCGGAAATACCTGTAGAGCATCTTTATAATCACCCAGTTACATTGTGACGTTTGATAGAACACAAGGCATTCCTCCGCTGTCCTGGAGTTGCATAATCTCATAGTTAGAGGAATATATATTTGACACGAAGAAAGCAGTAGCAATAAAACTGAACGATCATTATGCTAAGCTAACGGATGGGTCTTGTCCATCACATCATTCTCTAATGATGTGATCCCGTTCATCAAATGACAATACATGTCTATGGTCAGGAAACTTAACCATCTTTGATTAACGAGTTAGTCTAGTAGAGGCATACTAGGGACACTCTGTTTTGTCTATGTATTCACACATGTACTAAGTGTCCGGTTAATACAATTCTAGCACGAATAATAAACATTTATCATGATATTAGGAAATATAAATAACAACTTTATTATTGCCTCTAGGGCGTGTTTCCTTCAGTCTCCCACTTTCACTAGAGTCAGTAATCTAGATTACATAGTAATGATTCTAACACCCATGGAGTCTTGGTGTTGATCATGTTTTGCTCGTGGAAGAGGCTTAGTCAACTGGTCTGCAACATTCGGATCAATATGTATTTTGCAAATCTCTATGTATCCCTCCTTGACTTGATCGCGGATGGAATTGAAGTGTCTCTTGATGTGTTTGGTTCTTTTGTGAAATCTGGATTCCTTCGCCAAGGCAATTGCTCCAGTATTGTCACAAAAGATTTTCATTGGACCCGATGCACTAGGTATTACACCTAGATCGGATATGAACTCCTTCATCCAGACTCCTTCATTTGCTGCTTCCAAAGCAGCTATGTACTCCGTTTCACACGTAGATCCCGCCACGATGCTCTGCTTGGAACTGCACCAACTGACAGCTCCACCATTCAATATAAATACGTATCCATTTTGTGACTTAGAGTCATCCGGATCTGTGTCAAAGCTAGCATCGACGTAACCATTTACGACGAGCTCTTTGTCACCTCCATAAACGAGAAACATATCCTCAATCCTTTTCAGGTACTTCAGGATGTTCTTGACCGTTGTCCAGTGATCCACTGCTGGATTACTTTGGTACCTCCCTTCTAGACTTATAGCAAGGCACACATCAGGTCTGGTACACAGCATAACATACATGATAGAACCTATGGCTGAAGCATAGGAAATGACTTTCATTTTCTCTCTATCTTCTACAGTGGTCGGGCATTGAGTCTAACTCAACTTCACACCTTGTAACACAGGCAAGAACCCTTTCTTTGACTGATCCATTTTGAACTTCTTCAAAACTTTATCAAGGTATGCGCTTTGTGAAAGTCCAATTAAGCGTCTTGGTCTATCTCTATAGACCTTGATGCCCAATATATAAGCAGCTTCACCGCAGTCTTTCATGCTATCCAGAAATTCTATATTATTTCCAATCAACAATATGTCATCCACATATAATATTAGAAATGCTACAGAGCTCCCACTCACTTTCTTGCAAATACAGGCTTCTCCAAAAGTCTGTATAAAACCATATGCTTTCATCACACTATCAAAGCGTATATTCCAACTCCGAGATGCTTGCACTAGTCCATAAATGGATCGCTGGAGCTTGCACACTTTGTTAGCACCTTTTGGACCGACAAAACCTTCTGGTTGCATCATATACAACTCTTCTTTGAGAAATCCATTAAGGAATGCAGTTTTGACATCCATTTGCCAAATTTCACAATCATAAAATGTGGCAATTGCTAACATGATTCGGACGGACTTAAGCATCGCTACGGGTGAGAAGGTCTCATCTTAGTCAACTCCTTGAACTTGTCAAAAACCTTTCGCAACAAGTCGAGCTTTGTAGACAGTAACATTACCATCAACGTCAGTCTTCTTCTTGAAGATCCATTTATTCTCTATGGCTTGCCGATCATCGGGCAAGTTGGCCAAAGTCCACACTTTGTTCTCATACATGGATCCCATCTCAGATTTCATGGCCTCAAGCCATTTCATGGAATCTGGGCTCATCATCGCTTCCTCATAGTTCGTAGGTTCGTCATGGTCTAGTAACATGACTTCCAGAACAGGATTACCGTACCACTCTGGTGCGGACCGTACTCTGGTTGACCTACGAGGTTCGGCAGTAACTTGATCTGAAGTTTCATGATCATCATCATTAGCTTCCTCACTAATTGGTGTAGGAATCACTCGAACTGATTTCTGTGATGAACTACTTTCCAATTCGGGAGAAGGTACAATTACCTCATCAAGTTCTACTTTCCTCCGACTCACTTCTTTCGAGGGAAACTCCTTCTCTAGAAAGGATCCATTCTTAGCAATGAATATCTTGACTTCGGATCTGTGATAGAAGGTGTACCCAACCATTTCCTTTGGGTATCCTATGAAGACATATTTCTCCGATTTGGGTTCGAGCTTATCAGATTGAAGCTTTTTCACATAAGCATCGCAGGCCCAAACTTTAAGAAACGACAACTTAAGTTTCTTGCCAAACCACAGTTCATATGGTGTCGTCTCAATGGATTTAGATGGTGCCCTATTTAACATGAATGCAGCCGTCTCTAAAGCATAACCCCAAAATGATAGTGGTAAATCGGTAAGAGACATCATAGATCGCACCATATCTAATAACGTACGGTTACGATGTTCGGACACACCATTACGCTATGGTGTTCCAGGTGGAGTGAGTTGCGAAACTATTCCACATTGTTTCAAATGAAGAGCAAACTCGTAACTCAAATATTCGCCTACGCGATCAGATAGTAGAAACTTTATTTTCTTGTTACGATGATTTTCCACTTCACTCTAAAATTCTTTGGACTTTTCAAACGTTTCACTTATGTTTCATTAAGTAGACACTGGTGCGCGTCGGTCCTAAACAAACGGTTTTTAACCCCTTTCCGCGACGGCATATGGAATTTTCTCCAAGTGAGTGTGGGCGATAGGGGGGTCCTTCCCACATGACCCAAAAACCGTCGGGGATAGGGAGCCTTGATACATATAGTTGTCCCTGTATAACCATTTCCGATATCTTGAATATCCCAAACGCTTCATCCTTGCTACTCGTTTGTACTCGCATTGCCATTGCAGTCAGAGTTTTGTGGTTCTGCCTAAAACTAGGCAGATTCCTGGCACATGAATTTTCTAGGCAGATTCTAGGCATGGGAGTTTTATGCTGCCTGGCACATCACAAAAAGTTCATGATTATGAACCGTGTAGGATAGGTAGACAATCACACACATTTAGTTTTCCCGCGCCGTATGTGATAGTGTCTGACATCACACACGCTTTTCAAACGGCAACTGTGTGCATGCTTGCACACGTTTCCTCTCTGCGAACCATCTCAGATTATGGTGTATATCGCAAACGTTTGTGTTTTACCAACCGCGCGTGCCGTATTGACCTGCACAATGTAATTTCGCCCTAATTTAATTGTTGCTATTTAAAATTGTACCTAATTTAAACTTGAAAGTAGGCTATAGCTTTATTCATATCCATCAGGTTCAAACAACCAATGCATTATTCGATTCACAGGTACATATGTTTAAGAATTACAGAAGCACCAAATAAAGAATGATATACCAGGGTTCTATACTTGTACTATTACAGATGATAAAGAAAGAGGCGACAGACATTCCAGTTGCTGAACAAGGTGAAGCGGAATGGCCCTATTGTGCTCTCCTAGATGTAGAAGGCATGCAGGACTCTAGTCCAACCCCTTGTGATGGCCGGCCGCTGATGTCTACTACGCAACCTTATTCTTGTAGACGTTGTTGGGCCTCCAAGTGCAGAGGTTTGTAGGACAGTAGCAAATTTCCCTCAAGTGGATGACCTAAGGTTTATCAATCCGTGGGAGGTGTAGGATGAAGATGGTCTCTCTCAAACAACCTTGCAACCAAATAACAAAGAGTCTCTTGTGTCCCCAACACACCCAATACAATGATAAATTGTATAGGTGCACTAGTTCGGCGAAGAGATGGTGATACAAGTGCAATATGGATGGTAGATATAAGTTTTTGTAATCTAAAAATATAAAAACAGCAAGGTAACTAATGATAAAAGTGAGCGTAAACAGTATTGCAATGCGTTGAAACAAGGCCTAGGGTTCATACTTTCACTAGTGCAAGTTCTCTCAACAATAATAACATAATTGGATCATATAACTATCCCTCAACATGCAACAAAGAGTCACTCCAAGGTCACTAATAGTGGAGAACAAACGAAGAGATTATGGTAGGGTACGAAACCACCTCAAAGTTATTCTTTCCAATCAATCCGTTGGGCTATTCCTATAAGTGTCACAAACAACCCTAGAGTTCGTACTAGAATAATAGCTTAAGACACAAATCAACCAAAACCCTAATGGCACCTAGATACTCCAATGTCACCTCAAGTATCCGTGGGTATGATTATACGATATGCATCACACAATCTCAAATTCATCTATTCAACCAACACATGGAACCTCAAAGAGTGCCCCAAAGTTTCTACCGAGAATCAAAAACGTGCCAACCCCTATGCATAGGTTCATGGGCGGAACCCGCAAGTTGATCACTAAAACATACATCAAGTGAATCACGTGATATCCCATTGTCACCACAGATATGCACGACAAGACATACATCAAGTGTTCTCAAATCATTAAAGACTCAGTTCGATAAGATTACTTCAAAGGGAAAACTCAAGCCATTACAAGAGAGTAGAGGGAAGAAACATCATAAGATCCAACTATAATAGCAAAGCTCACGATACATCAAGATCGTGCCAAATCAAGAACACGAGAGAGAGAGAGAGAGATCAAACACATAGCTACTGGTACATACCCTCAGCCCTGAGGGTGAACTACTCCCTCCTCGTCATGGAGAGCGTTGGGATGATGAAGATGGCCACCAGTGAGGGTTCCCCCCTCTGGCAGGGTGCCGGAACAGGGTCCTGATTGGGTTTTGGTAGCTACAGAGGTTTGCGGCGGCGGAACTCCCGATCTCTTCTGTTCCCCGAAGTTTTTAGGGTATATGGATATATATAGGCAGAAGAAATACGTCAGGGGAGCCACGAGGGGCCGACGAGGGTGGAGGGCGCGCCCCCCTACCTCATGTCTCCCTCGTTTCTTTCCTGACGTGCACTCCAAGTCTATCAGGTAGCTTTCCTTCCAAAAATAACTTCTCCAGAAGGTTTCATCCTGCTTCGACTCAGTTTGATATTCCTTTTCTTCGAAACATTGAAACAAGGGAAAAAACAGGAACTGGCACTGGGCTCTGGGTCAATAGGTTAGTCCCAAAAATAATATAAAAGTGCATAGTAAAGCCCATAAAACATCCAAGATGGATAATATAATAGCATGGAACAATAAAAAATTATAGATATGTTGGAGACGTATCAGCATCCCCAAGCTTAATTCCTGCTCGTCCTCAAGTAAGTAAATGATAAAAACAGAATTTTTGATGTGGAATGCTACTTGGCATAATTTCAGTATAATTCTTCTTAATTGTGGTATGAATATTCAGATCCGAAAGATTCAAGATAAAAGTTCATATTGACATAAAAATAATAATACTTCAAGCATACTAACTAAGCAATTATGTCTTCTCAAAATAACATGGCCAAAGAAAGTTCATCCCTACAAAATCATATAGTTTACTCATGCTCCATTTTCATCACACAAGAATGCTCTCATCATGCACAACCCCGATGAAAAGCCAAGCAATTGTTTCATACTTTAGTAATCTCAAACTTATAAACTTTCACGCAATATATGAGCGCGAGCCATGGACATATCACTATGGGTGGAATAGAATATGATGATGGGGGTTATGTGGAGAAGACAAAAAAGGAGAAAGTCTCACATCAACGAGGCTAATCAATGAGCTATGGAGATGCCCATTGATTGATGTTAATGCAAGGAGTAGGCATTGCCATGCAACAGATGCACTAGAGCTATAAATGTATGAGAGCTCAACAAAAGAAACTAAGTGGGTGTGCATCCAACTTGCTTGCTCACGAAGACCTAGGGCACTTGAGGAGGCCCATTGTTGGAATATACAAGCCAAGTTCTATAATGAAAAATTCCCACAATTATATGAAAGTGACAAAACAAGAGACTCTCTATCATGAAGATTATGGTGCTACTTTGAAGCACAAGTGTGGCAAAGGATAGTAGCATTGTCCCTTCTCTCTTTTTCTCTCTTTTTTGGGCCTTTTTTATGGCCTCTCTCTCTCTCTCTTTTTAATTCCTCACTTGGGACAATGCTCTAGAAAATGATGATCATCACACTTCTATTTATTTACAACTCAATGATTACAACTCGATACTAGAACAAAGTATGGCTCTATATGAATGCCTCCGGGGTGTACCGAGATATGCAATGAATCAAGAGTGACATGTATGAAAGAATTATGAACGGTGGCTTTGCCACAAATACTATGTCAACTACATGATCAAGCTAGCAATATGACAATGATGAATGTGTCATGATAAACGGAATGGTGGAAATTTGCATGGCAATATATCTCGGAATGGCTATGGAAATGTCATAATAGGTAGGTATGGTGCCTGTTTTGGGGAAGATATAAGGAGGTTTATGTGTGAAAGAGCGTATCATATCGCGGGGTTTGGATGCACCGGCAAAGTTTGCACCAACTCTCAATGTGAGAAAGGGCAATGCATGGTACCGAAGAGGCTAGCAATGATGGAAGGGTGAGAGTGCGTATAATCCATGGACTCAACATTAGTCATAAAAAACTCACATACTTATTGCAAAAATCTACAAGTCATAAAAAACCAACCACTACGCGCATGCTCCTAGAGGGATAGATTGGTAGGAAAAAACCATCGCTCGTCCCCGACCGCCACTCATAAGGAGGACAATCAAAGAACACCTCATGTTTCAAATTTGTTACATAACGTTTACCATACATGCATGCTACGGGACTTGCAAACTTCAACACAATTATTTCTCAAATTCACAACTAACCAACTAGCACAACTTTGATATCATTACCTCCATACCTCAAAACAATCATCAAGCATCAAACTTCTCTTAGTATTCAACACACTCATAAGAAAGTTTTTACTAGTCTTGAATACCTAGCATATTAGGATTAAGCACATTACCATGATGTTTAAGACTCTCAAAATAATCTAAGTGAAGCATGATAGTTCATCTATTTCTTCAAAATAAAACTACCACCATGCTCTAAAAGATATAAGTGAAGCACTAGAGCAAACAACAAACTACTCCGAAAGATATAAGTGAAGATCAATGAGTAGTTGTATAATTATGTAGCTATGTGAAGAGTCTCTCTCACTTAAGAATTTCAGATCTTGATACTTTATTAAAACAGCAAGCAAAGCTAAACAAAATAGAATGACGCTCCAAGCAAAACACATATCATGTGGTGAATAAAAATATAGCTCCAAGTAAAGTTACCGATGAACGAAGACGAAAGAGGGGATGCCTTCCGGGGCATCCCCAAGCTTAGTCTCTTGGTTATCCTTGAATATTATCTCGGGGTGCCTTGGGAATCCCCAAGCTTAGGCTCTTGCCACTCCTTATTCCATAGTCCATCGAATCTTTACCCAAAACTTGAAAACTTCACAACACAAAACTTAACAGAAATCTCATGAGTTCCGTTAGCGAAAGAAAACAAAACACCACTTCAAGGTACTGTAATGAACTCATTCTTTATTTATATTGGTGTTAAACCTACTGTATTCCAACTTCTCTATGGTTTGTAAACTATTTTACTAGCCATAGATTCATCAAAATAAGCAAACAACACACGAAAAACAGAATCTATCAAAAACAGAACAGTCTGTAGTAATCTATAACTAACGCAAACTTCTGGAACTCCAAAAATTCTAAAATAAATTGGTGGACCTGAGGAATTTGTCTAGTAACTATCTGAAAACAGAATCAACTATATATCACTCTCCAGTAAAAAGTTTTAGCTAATCTCGTGAGCGCTAAAGTTTCTGTTTTTTACAACATGATCATAAAGACTTCACCCAAGTCTTCCCAAAGGTTCTACTTGGCACAAACACTAATTAAAACATAAAACCACATATAAAAATAAGCTAGATCAAATATTTATTCCTAAACAGGATCAAAAGGCAAAGAACTAAAATAAAATTGGGTTGCCTCCCAACAAGCGCTAACGTTTAACGACCCTAGCTAGGCATGATGATTTCAATGATGCTCACATAAGACATAAGAATTGAAACATAAAGAGAGCATCATGAAGAATATGACTAGCACATTTAAGTCTAACACACTTCCTATGCATAGGGATTTTGTGAGCAAACAACTTATGGGAACAATAATCAACTAGCATAGGAAGGCAAAACAAGCATAGCTTCAAGATTTTCAACACATAGAGAGGAAACTTGATATTATTGCAATATGTAGAAGCATATGATCCTCTCTCATAATAATTTTCAGTAGAATCATGAATGAATTAAAAAATATAGCCAGAAGCTAAAGCATTCTTTTCATGATCTACTTGCATAGAAATTTTACTACTCTCCACATAAGCAAAATTCTTCTCTTTAATAGTAGTGGGAGAAAACTCAACAAAATAACTATCATATGATTGAAAATTAAGATCAAGATGACAAGTTTCATGGTTATCATTATTGTTTAGACCATATGTGTCATCACAATAATCATCATATACAGGAGGCATGCTTTCATCATAGTAAATTTGCTCATCAAAGCTTGGGGGACAAAAATATCATCTTCATCAAACATAGCTTCCCCAAGCTTGTGGCTTTGCATATCATTAGCATCATGGATATTCAAGGAATTAATACTAACTACATTTCCATCATGCTCATCGTTCAAATATTTAGTGCCAAACATTTTATAGACTTCTTCTTCTAGCACTTTGGCACAATTTTCCTTTCCATCATACTCACGAAAGATATTAAAAAGATGAAGCGTATGAGGTAAACTCAATTCCATTTTTTTGTAGTTTTCTTTAATGAAATAAACTAGTGATAAAACAAGAAACAAAAAGATTCGATTGCAAGATCTAAAGATATACCTTCAAGCACTCACCTCCCCGGCAACGGCGCCAGAAACTAATTGATGTCTACTACGCAACCTTCTTCTTGTAGACGTTGTTGGGCCTCCAAGTGCAGAGGTTTGTAGGACAGTAGCAAATTTCCCTCAAGTGGATGACCTAAGGTTTATCAATCCGTGGGAGGTGTAGGATGAAGATGGTCTCTCTCAAACAACCTTGCAACCAAATAACAAAGAGTCTCTTGTGTCCCCAACACACCCAATACAATGATAAATTGTATAGGTGCACTAGTTCGGCGAAGAGATGGTGATACAAGTGCAATATGGATGGTAGATATAAGTTTTTGTAATCTGAAAATATAAAAACAGGAAGGTAACTAATGATAAAAGTGAGCGTAAACGGTATTGCAATGCGTTGAAACAAGGCCTAGGGTTCATACTTTCACTAGTGCAAGTTCTCTAAACAATAATAACATAATTGGATCATATAACTATCCCTCAACATGCAACAAAGAGTCACTTCAAAGTCACTAATAGCGGAGAACAAACGAAGAGATTATGGTAGGGTACGAAACCACCTCAAAGTTATTCTTTCCAATCAATCCGTTGGGCTATTCCTATAAGTGTCACAAACAGCCCTAGAGTTCGTACTAGAATAACACCTTAAGACACAAATCAACCAAAACCCTAATGTCACCTAGATACTCCAATGTCACCTCAAGTATCCGTGCGTATGATTATATGATATGCATCACACAATCTCAAATTCATCTATTCAACCAACACATAGAACCTCAAAGAGTGCCCCAAAGTTTCTACCGGAGAATCAAGACGAAAACATGTGCCAACCCCTATGCATAGGTTCATGGGCGGAACCCGCAAGTTGATCACCAAAACATACATCAAGTGAATCACGTGATATCCCATTGTCACCACATATATGCACGGCAAGACATACATCAAGTGTTCTCAAATCATTGAAGACTCAATCCGATAAGATTACTTCAAAGGGAAAACTCAATCCATTACAAGAGAGTAGAGGGGAAGAAACTTCATAAGATCCAACTATAATAGCAAAGCTCGTGATACATCAAGATCATGCCAAATCAAGAACACGAGAGAGAGAGAGAGAGAGAGAGAGAGAGAGAGAGATCAAACACATAGCTATTGGTACATACCCTCAGCCCCGAGGGTGAACTACTCCCTCCTTGTCATGGAGAGCGCCGGGATGATGAAGATGGCCACGGTGAGGGTTCCCCTTCGCGGTCTGCGGGAACAGGGTCCCGATTGGGTTTTGGTGGCTACAGAGGCTTGCGGCGGCGGAACTCCCGATCTCTTATGTTCCCCGAAGTTTTTAGGGTATATGGATATATATAGGTGGAAGAAATACGTCAGGGGAGCCACGAGGGGCCCATGAGGGTGGAGGGCGCGCCCTAGGGGGTGGGCGCGCCCCCTACCTCGTGGCTCCCTCGTTTCTTTCCTAACGTGCACTCCAAGTCTATCGGGTAGCTTTCCTTCCAAAAATAACTTCTCCAGAAGGTTTCATCATTTTTCGACTTCGTTTGATATTCCTTTTCTTCGAAACACTGAAATAAGGGAAAAAACAGGAACTGGCACTGGGCTCTGGGTCAATAGGTTAGTCCCAAAAATAATATAAAAGTGCATAGTAAAGCCCATAAAACATCCAAGATGGATAATATAATAGCATGGAACAATCAAAAATTATAGATACGTTGGAGACGTATCAGCCGCCAATCATGTAGTTTGAGAGGTAATCTTGAGTAAACTGCTTCAGGATCCACTACAAAATAAAAACAGATTCAGATATTGTCATCTAACACAACTCATTACGGGCAGTAAAAAAGAAGTCTACATGGTTCTTACTTACCATCCTGTAGTTCACTGTTGTCTTGCATAAAGTGTAAACAAATAGTTCGATTGACATCTTTTGACCCATTTTAGTAACAATCTTTATTAGTTTCCTCACTTAATGCTGGTTCATGAATATCTCATTGCCCCATATGTAGAAAGGATCGAAGTGTGGATCTTTGGCAATGATATATGTACCTAAAAGCACCAAGTTAATATTAGAATCTAAACAACAATTGAAAATGATGTAGTACAATACTCCATCCATCCCATTATATAAGATTTTATTACATGTATATCTAGACATCATCAGAACATTAAGGTAACACTCTTCCTTGTTTCTACGTAGCCTGGAATTGCATATTTAGTCATTCAGTACAATGCATGTTGCTAAACAACAATTGAAAAATGAAAAGGCATGTTAACTTCAATATCCTTAACATCAACCAAATATCGTAATTTATAGTGGTATTGTTGAAACTGTTATTGATGAAATTGAACTGCACGGCAAATATTTGCACATATAGAGCATCACATTGTGAAGAACTGAAATAAACAAGTCATAAGGACATATCTAGGCGATCCTTAAAAACTTAAAGGACTAAAACCCTTGGTGGATATATATATACTCCAGCAATTTTTGGCCTTTTCTAGTCGATCCCCTAAACTTAAGGTTGTAAACTTCAATTTAATCAAGTTCAAAGCAGGTTCAACTGAAAGTAGCATGCATTCAAACATAAACATAGATAGTTTTGCATAACCAAACATACAACATAATTTAAACTAAGCTAAACTACTTTCGGTCGAAGTAGAGGTCGAGCCAGTCCTTCCTCATCATGTACGGTGTGCCACGAGCCTTGTCCGGGCCAGTACCGTCGTCGGGGTCGTTGGGGAAGGCACTCCTCCACTCGTCGACGTTGATCTCCTCATCCTCGGGGCCCACCTCGACGCCCTCCGTGCCGCCGCCTTCGGCCTTATCATCAGAGGAGAGCGCGATAACCTCGCAGCCCTCCACACTGCCGTCCTCGCCGCCGTCGACCTTGTCATCGGAGGAGAGCGCGATAACCTCGCCGTCCTCCGCGCTGGCAAAGATCGACCTCTCCGCCTCCACGAGCTCCGGGTGCTGCTGGCGGAGCTCTTGCATGTAGGCCTCGTTGGCGGCCTTGGCCTCAAGACTCTCCCACGCCTCGCGGTCCTCCCACACCATAGCCGAGCTCACCACCCCTGGCTCCAGCAGAACGAGGTGGACCGGACGTGTGCCGAAGGGGAAACTGAGCCTAGTCGCCGTGCCGTGGTAGCGGACCTGCCAGCGGTCGTACTCCATGGCCGCGAGCTCGGCCGTGTGGAAGCTACCAAGCCACCGGCGGGTGTGGGTCTCTCGGTCTATAATCTCGGCGACCCACGTCCCCCACCACCGCTGCCGGACCACGAGGTAGGACTTCGTTGGCTGCCGGGTCCAGGGGAGGACGGGGAAGTCCTTGAACCGGCGTACGGGTGCGGCGGGGGGCGGATCGGGGGACCGGCGACGGCGGATCGGGACCGTGGAGGACGACGGGGACACCTCGGCGGCCACCTCGCCAGCGTCGGGCGAAAAGGCAACGATAAACCTCTTTTTGGCCACTGGCTACTTGAGCTCCCTGGCACACAGGAAGAGGTTAAGGATGGAGGCGCCGACGATGGCGGCGACCTACCAATGGTTTCGAGGGTTGTGTGTGTCTGTGTGAGCGGAGGTTGTGTTTGAGTAAATACTGCGGCAACTAAAAATTTTACTAGGCGGGAGTAACAAGGCGGGGCTACTGAAAATTTGGATCAAGGGCGAGCAGATATTTTTGAGATTGCGAGGGATGCAGTGACGGGAGTAAAATGCTGGGTCTACTGAAAATTTAAATCAAGGGACTGAAGCAGAGCGGGAGTAACAGACATCGCACATGGTCCGCACATACTAATCGTGTGCTATCAAACATTAAAACCTTCCAGGCGGTAGATATTTTCGACATTGCGAGGGATGCAGGGGCGGGAGTTTTGGGGGAGCGAGCTAGTGTGCTTGACACGCCGGCTGTGGACTGTAGCCGACACACCTTCTCGCATAAGCCATAGGCGTACTATGCACCAACGGTGCTCCAAGACATTTTGTACTACATCTCACACGGTTGGTGAGAATAAACTATGTGGGATCTACTTGATTTGAATTACAAAATGGGGTCACAGCGGCAATGGACGGTGTCTGAATTGCTAGACCTTTTATCTGCAGTGAACATGCAACTGTATGTTTGTCGTAAAAGAATTGGAATTATTCAGGGTTCGTTTGGACATTTCATACATTAAACTAGTTTTCTAGCCATTTCAGGTGCACAATTCAAAATTAAACGACATGCACATGCTCCGGTGCATACAAATTGGTTGAAAAATCAAATATGTATCCTTCAGTGCATGCTTAGGTCCCATGGAAGAAATGGGAATGAATTTTTCGGGGTTTGTTTGGCCTTTTTTATACATTAACTGGGTTTTCTAGGCATTTTATGTGCATAATTCAAATTTGAACTACAAGCACATGCTCCAATGCACTAAAGTTGGTTGAAAAATCACATGTGTGTCCTTGGGTGAATTTCTAGGTCCCATGCAAGAGATGGGAATGAATTTCAAACACCAGGGCACTGTTGATTGCCGGCAAAACATTGAGATACCTGGTTTTTAAATTCTAGTAAATCCAAAACTCGTCTGAAATTCATGAAACTTGGCATGCTATCATGGAGCGGCATCAACATGCCGTGGTGAAAATTTTGTCCCATTTGGGGCAGGTTTGGGTATAAGCTTCTCACAAACCAGAGCTTCTCACAACAAGCATGATGGTTTCGATAGGGAACGTACCACCTTTGCTGATAGGACGATATCCGTTGCCTCTTATTGCTTTCAAAAAAAATTAGTGTCAACATAGACAATAAGAGTGTTGTGTTCAATCTTGGAATTTTTCGGGGTTCGTTTGGCCTTTTTTATACATTAACTGGGTTTTCTAGGCATTTTATGTGCATAATTCAAATTTGAACTACAAGCACATGCTCCAATGCACCAAAGTTGGTTGAAAAATCACATGTCTATCCTTGGGTGAATTTCTAGGTCCCATGCAAGAGATGGGAATGAAATTCAAACACCATGGCACCGTTGATGGCCGGAAAAATGTTGAGATGCCTGGTTTTTAAATTCTAGTAAATCCAAAGCTCGTCTGAAATTCATGAAAGTTGGCATACTATCATGGAGCGGCATCAACATGCCGTGGTGAAAATTTTGTCCCATTTGGAGCAGGTTCGGGTATAACCTTCTCACAAACCAGAGCTTCTCACAACAAGCATGACGGTTTCGATAGGGAACGTACCACCTTTGGTGACGCGATGATATCTGTTGCCTCTTATTGCTTTCAAAAGTTTTCTAGTGACAACATAGAACAACAGGAGTGTTGTGTTCAATCTTGGAATTTTTTGGGGTTCGTTTGGCCTTTTTTATACATTAACTGGGTTTTCTAGGCATTTTATGTGCATAATTCAAATTTGAACTACAAGCACATGCTCCAATGCACTAAAGTTGGCTGAAAAATCACATGTGTGTCCTTGGGTGAATTTCTAGGTCCCATGCAAGAGATGGGAATGAAATTCAAACACCAGGGCACTTTTGATTGCCGGCAAAACGTTGAGATGCCTGGTTTTTAAATTCTAGTAAATCCAAAACTCGTATGAAATTCATGAAACTTGGCATGCTATCATGGAGCGGCATCAACATGCCGTGGAAAAATTTTGTCCCATTAGGGGTAGGTTCGGGTATAAGCTTCTCACAAACCAGAGCTTCTCACAACACGCATGATGGTTTCGATAGGGAACGTCCCACCTTTGGGGACGAAACGATATCCATTGCCTCGTATTGCTTTCAAAAAAAATTCTAGTGTCAACATAGAACAACAGGAGTGTTGTGTCAATTTTTGTGATTTTTTGGGGTTTGTTTGGACATTTTTACGCATTAACTGGGTTTTCTAGGCATTTCATGTGCATAATTCGAATTTGAACTACAATTACATGCTCCAATGCACTAAGGTTGGTTGAAAAATCTAATCTGTGTCCTTGGGTGAATTTCTAGGTCCCATGCAAGAGATGGGTATGAAATTCAAACACCAGGGCACTGTTGATTGCCGGCAAAACATTGAGATGCCTGGTTTTTAAATTCTAGTAAATCCAAAACTCGTCTGAATTTCATGAAACTTGACATGCTATCATGGAGCGGCATCAACATGCCGTGTTAAAAAATTTGTCCCATTTGGGGCAGGTTCGGGTATATGCTTCTCACAAACCAGAGCTTCTCACAACAAGCATGATGGTTTCGGTAGGGAACATCCCACCTTTGGGGACTAAACGATATCCATTGCCTCTTATTGCTTTCAAAAAATTTCTCGTGTCAACATAGAACAACAGGAGTGGTGTGTAAATTTTTGGGATTTTTCGGGGTTCGTTTGGACATTTTTATGCATTAACTGAGTTTTCAATGCATTTATGTGCATAATTCAAATTTGAACTACGTGCACATGCTCCAGTGCATATAAATTGGTTGAAAAATCAAATATGTGTCCTTGGGTGCATGCTTAGGTCCCATGCAAGAAATGGGAATGAATTTCAAACACCAGGGCACCGTTGATTGCCGGCAAAACATTGAGATGCCTCGTTTTTAAATTCTAGTAAATCCAAAACTCGTCTGGAATTCATGAAACTTGGCATGCTTTCATGGAGTGGCATTAACATGCCGTGGTAAAAATTCTGTCCCATTTGGGGCAGGTTTGGGTATATGCTTCTCACAAACCAGAGCTTCTCACAACAAGCATCATGGTTTCGATAGGGAACGTCCCACCTTTGGGGACGAAACGATATCGACTGCCTCTTATTGCTTCCAAAAAATTTCTCGTGTCAACATAGAACAACAGGAGTGTTGTGTCAATTTTTATGATTTTTTGGGGTTCTTTTGAACATTTTTATGCATTAACTGGGTTTTAAATGCATTTATGTGCATAATTCAAATTTGAACTACATGCACATGCTCCACTGCATATAAATTGGTTGAAAAATCAAATCTGTGTCCTTGGGTGCATGCTTAGGTCCCATGCAAGAAATGGGAATGAATTCAAACACCAGGGCACCGTTGATTGCCGACAAAACATTGAGATGCCTGGTTTTTAAATTCTAGTAAATCCAATACTCGTCTGAAATTCATGAAACCTGGCATGCTATCATGGAATGGCACCCGACATGATGTGGTATTTTTCGTGTCCATTTTGAGAGAAGGCGCACTCGAATAATGACAACCAGCAAAGGCATTTTGAAAAAATAGCTGCCACTTTAATATCTCAAACGTTTGTATAATTCAAACTGTGTGCGTTCTGTTAACCATTCACGTGACGCCACGTGTCTTGGTTTCAATGGCTGTAGGAGGTGCCGTGCGGACAGCTGCTTGACCTTGACTGAATGGGAGGCGTGTGAACGCAGTCCGGTGCGCAGGCTGTCTGAGAGGCCTGCAAGCTGTCCTCCAATGCGCAGGCTCACCGAGAAGTGTGCGAGCTATACGCTGCGCAGGCTCATTGGGAAGCAAGCCCTTTGACTTCCACGACCGCCCGCCTTCCTCTCCATTAATGGCGCCCGAGCCGCTGTTTAATACGGGCGGCCTTACTGTTCGCCTCCCATTCCCCTCCCCGCGCAGACCTCCACTGCCATGGCGCAAAATGATCATCTGTCACTAGTCTTCAATTTTGGTGAAGTTGACTCCGAGACAGAGGAGATATAAAATAAGGAGGAATGGGGCCTCATGGACATGGCCCAGAACGAGCTAGTCGCGGCGGTTTCTGCCCCTGCTCCCGTCCCAGCTCCCATCCCCGTGCCCGCGCCAGCGACCATCCCCGTAGCATTGACGGGCTGGTCACCGAGCACTATCACAGAGCTGGAAGCCGCGGGCGTCAGTGAGGTCTCCGCGGACCCGCGCGAGCTCGTGTACATGCCAGCGCCAGCGCACGTGCCCGTGCCCATGCACGCCCCTCCACCCAACGTGGCGCTGATACGTCTCCAACGTATATATAATTTTTGATTGCTCCATGCTACTTTATCTACTGTTTTAGGCTTTATTGGGCTTTATTTTCCACTTTTATATTATTTTTGGGACTAACCTATTAACCGGAGGCCCAGCCCAGAATTGTTGTTTTTTTGCCTATTTCAGTGTTTCGAAGAAAAGGAATATCAAACGGAGTCCAAACGGAATGAAACCTTCGGGAACGTGATTTTCTCGCGAACGTGATCCGAGAACTTGGTGTGCAAGTCAAGAAGCAACCAGAGCCTCCACGAGATAGGAGGCGCGCCCCTATAGGGCGTGCCCCTGTCTCGTGGGCCCCTCATGCCACCGACGTATTTCTTCTTCCTATATATACCTACATACCCGAAAACATCCAGGGCACCACGAAACACAATTTCCACCGCCAGAACCTTCAGATCCGCGAGATCCCATCTTGGAGCCTTCACGACACTCACTGGAGGAGGGAATCAAGCACGGGGCCTCTACATCAACATCCTTGCCCCTCCGATGAGTTGTGAGTAGTTTACCACAGACCTACGGGTCCATAGTTATTAGCTAGATGGCTTCTTCTCTCTTTTTGGATCTCAATACAATGTTCTTCCCCTCTCTTGTGGAGATCTATTCGATGTAATCTGTTTTTGCGGTGTGTTTGTCGAGATCTGATGAATTGTGGGTTTATGATCAAGTTTATCTATGAATAATATTTGAATCTTCTCTGAATTCTTTTATGTATGATTGAGTTAGCTTTGCAAGTCTCTTCGAATTATCGGTTTAGTTTGACCTACTAGATTGATCTGTCTTGCCATGGGAGAAGTGCTTAGCTTTGGGTTCAATCTTGCGCTGTCCTTACCCAGTGACAGAAAGGGTTGCAAGGCACGTATTGTGTTGTTGCCATCGAGGATAACAAGATGGGGTTTATATCATATTGCATGAGTTTATCCCTCTACATCATGTCATCTTGCTTAAAGCGTTACTCTGTTCTTATGAACTTAATACTCTAGATGCATGTTGGATAGCGGTCGACGTGTGGAGTAATAGTAGTAGATGCGAGGCAGAGTCGATCTACTTGTTATGGACGTGATGCCTATATACATGATCATGCCTAGATAATCTCATAACTATGCGCTTTTCTATCAATTGCTCGACAGAATTTGTTCACCCACCGTAATACTTATGCTATCTCGAGAGAAGCCTCTAGTGAAACCTATGGCCCCGGGTCTATCTTTTATCATATTTGCTTTCAATCTACTTTTATTTGCATCTTTACTTTTTGCATCTATACCAAAAATACCAAAATATTATTTACTACCTTTATTAGATCTCACTTTACATGAAGTGGCCGTGAAGGGATTGAGAACCCCTTTATTGCGTGGGTTGCGAGTTCTCGTTTGTTTGTGTAGGTGCGTGGGACTTACGAGGAGCCTCCTCTTCGGATTGATACCTTGGTTCTCAAAACTGAGGGAAATACTTACGGTACACTTTGCTGCATCACCCTCTCTCTTGAGGAAAACCAACACAAGCTCAAGACGTAGCAAGAAGGATTTCTGGCGCCGTTGCCGGGGAGGTCTTCGCTCAAGTCAAGACATACCAAGTACCCATCACAAACCTATCTCCCTCGCATTTACATTATTTGCCACTTGCCTCTCGTTTTCCTCTCCCCCACTTCACCCTTGTCGTTTTATTCGCCCTCTCTTTCCCAATCTCCACCTCTTTTTCCCGTTGCCTTTTCCTCGTCCGTTTGTTTGCTCGTGTGTTAATTTGCTTGCTTGTCATCATGACTAGTCGCATATCTTCTCCGTTATCTCCCGAGAATGAAGTTCTAAACTTTAAGCAAAGGGAGGGGGAAAATCTAAAAGACTGTAACATCCCAAATTTTCAATTTGGAATGTTATACATTAGGTCATCATGCATATCATATTTTCTCGCATTTTTTCGATCCTAGAAAATTTCACGCAACTCAAGGACCCTCGGAGAGAGTTGGAAGTTTCATTATTTTCATATTTGGGATTTCTCAAATTTTGAAAATAGGATCATTAGATTTATTTAATTATCTTCATAAAGTTTTCCTATAAAAATTTAAGAGAGGGAATAATATGACTTTCCCAACATTTAGGAAAAATGAAGATTTTATAAATAAATCAAATTTGGTTTTGGAAGATTTATTTTGCTCAGTAAAATGAGCATTTAAAAAATATGCATGTTTGCCGCTTTTAAAGTTCATTTTGTTCGACTCATTTTTAGGAGTCGGGAAAATTATTTTATTAAAATCGGAGTTCGTTTGGTATTTTTTTTAATTGTTTGGTTTGTTTTTTTTAAAAAAAATCGCTTCGGGCCGAGGCCCACCCAGCCCAGCCTGCCCGCCTCCCTCCTCTCCTCACCTTGACGCCTGGCGCCCCTCCGCCACAAGACGCCACCCCGCCGCCGAGTCCGCCTCACCAGTGGCCGCCCCCCCCCCCAAGCCGCCGCCACCCCTTCCATAAATACTGCCGCCCCCTTCTCTCTCACCCCGCCCTTCCCTAAACCGAGCCCCGCCGCCGCCGAGGACGCCGCCGCCGTTCCCGACGCCGAACCCGCCGCCCTCGCCGCCCCCTCCCGACCCCGCGGACCCGCCGCCCGGAGCCCGCCGAGCCCCACGGCGAAGACCACCGGAGGTAGCCGCCGCCCCGATCCGGTTTTCCCGATCCGGTTTTTTTTAGAAAAACCCGATCCGGTTTTTCTCGTGATGTTCGGTTTTTTTCAAAAACCTAGATGGTTTTTTTTCGGTTTTCTTAATTAACGAACGTTCACCGAACCGTTCGTTTCAATGAATGTGTTCGTTGGATTAGTTCTGTTAACGAACGTCCGTTATTTAATCCGTTCGTCGTTTTCTTTTAATCGGATTTAACCCATTATTTTTCAGATTCGATTTCCGATCCGATTTTCAAATCTGTTTTATTTCTTGCTCGTTTATCGGAATCAGGTGATTCAAGCGCCTGGAGTTTCGTTACGAAACCGCCGTTCCGACTAACCTACTTACACAGAGTTTTGCTACTGTAAAATTTTGACCTAGTTTCAGATTTGCTAAACCGAGTCGTTCTCTCTCGAGTTTCGACTTTCGATGCTTTATTTGATTCGATTCTTTTTGCAACCAGGGTTCTTAAGATGAACTATCTGGTTAGATCTTTTGTTCGAGATTTCCCCGTGCATTAGATGAGTACTTATTGTATGCTTGTTGTTTGTCTGCGTTAGATCACCCGGAGTGTGCCGCCTGTTACTTCGAATCTCTAGGTCTCGCGGATCATCAGCAAGGCAAGTAACACTTGATCATACCTTTCTACTACCCAGTTTTTATGCATTAGATCAAACCCTCAAACACTTGCATGTTTAGGATCTAATTAAATTGTGGGATTGGGAAGTAGATTTGAGGTAGTACCTATTACTGTTTTACTTATGAAACCTTGGGAGTTACTTCTCGTTTGCTTTTATGCCATGCTATGCTAGTAGACGTGGATTGGGTGAGTGAATATCCATGATGATGTGAGATTGTTAATTAATGGTTTATCTAAGGTGGCAACCTAAACACACATCTGGGTGGATTGAGGCACTGGTTTCCATCAGACTTGCTGTATTTCTTCGGACCGCCACCTGTGCTCTAAGGGATCATAAGATTATTCAAACTGGAAACTTCCGTGTGCAGCCACAAGCCAATTATGGGCTCTGGCGTAGTTGACTAAGTTGTGCGAACTCTTATGGGTAGGCTAGCTGATGTAGGGGATGTAGGTTGGTACGGTCTACCCACATGTAAGGTGCTAGCGCTTCTGAAAGACTATGTCTCGGTCATCCGTTTCTCAAACACCACAGAAGCGAGAACCAAGCGGAGGCGATCGAGTCTTGTGGGGAAAAGTCGCAAACCTCTGCAGAGTGTATAAACTAATCATGATTAGCCGTGTCCCCGTTATGGACGTTTTGAGTATCCGTAATTGAATATCATGTGAATCTCAACATGTTACTTCTAATAAAAGTTATTGGGTTTTGATGAGTACTTTTTAATTGGGATTGAGGATCTTGTCAACCATTCTCAATGTTTAACCACCACCATGATAGTTAAATAAAATTATTCCTTTGATGTAGGGAAAAATCAGCTTTATGCAAATGTAACCATAGAGCCTTACCACCAGCCAAATATGCATGCAGTATAGGCTTATTCCTTCATTGCTCTTATGTGTTACATTGCCAGCATATTCCATGTGCTGACCTGTTTTGGGCTGCAACTTTCATGTTGCGACTTTTCGAATTTACAGTAAGGTGTTAGGTCGTGGTTCTATACTCGGTGATGCCGATGGAGTTGATGGACTCGCTTATCTTCCAAGCCTTCCGCTGTTATTATTAGATGGCCTTAAGCCATATTATTGTATTAAGTTCCCTTGTGGACAACGATGTAATAAGTGTGTGATTGCTACTCTGCTATAAATCCTTGAAGCTTGTGTGGTGTCGGCATTCTTGATCCAGGGATGACACCGAGCACGAGACTTGATCCATTCGGTCTGGTCGCTCTGAGAGAATGGTATCGAGCACACCGATCAGAGGACACGACCACTAAGTTAAAGCCATAGATCACTACTCTCTTCCCATTTTCTAACTCCTCATCTTTTCTACTCTTTAGGATGACGGACGCCAAGATCAAGTACACCCAACCGGATGAAGGCACACCTTTTGGATTTCACTTGAAGGAAGTTACCAAGTACACGAACATTGGACTACCAAGCTTCACCGGGACTTTCAACGCCACTCTCAAGAGGAGCGCTGAAGATTCACGCCACGTTCCAGAAGGACATTCGCCCCAATCACCAAGCCTATAGATAGTGTTTTCAGTGCACCCACTTGGAGTCTGGGAAAGAGCATGGCAGCTCACATCACCATGGGACGCATTGGAGAAGTTTATCAAGAAGACCTCAAGGACACCATCTACCAGATTTGTGGATGCCGAGATGACAAGCGGGGCGTTATCGGCACCAAGAAGGATAGATCCATTGCAGCTTTCATCCAGAGTTAAATCAGCACATTCGGCGCCAGAGAACCAAATGTGCAATGATATGTTGGAGTTGCGAAGACAAAGGAAGGATCATCGAACTGGAAGGAGAACTAAAGACTACACGCAAGGACTACATGGGCGAGATCGTAGCTCTAGCAAGACACAATAACGATCTTAAGTACGAGATCAAGAACTCAAGAAGAAGTTGGCGCTCAGGAATGAAGACCAGTATATCGATTACCCAAGTGACTACATGTCAGGACCCCGATCCTAAGTCACATCGACCCAGCTGGTAACACATCATATCACTTTGCGGCCTCACGCACGGTATTCCCACGGTGTCGCCTTACCATGGCCCGGACCGTTTATGTCTTTTGGCTCACGATATGATAGTGTCGCTAGCATCCATATGACAAAGAACCGGGCCGACATGGCTAGTCGTGAACCCAAAGCGGCACTAACCTATGGGGACAGGCATACATGAATCACATTGAGCATGTCGGTCATCAACGTATGTATTCGGGCTGTAGCACTGGCTATGAGGACTCGGTATCCCGGGCTGTAGCAGGCTAGGCAGACTCGAATAACACCGCGTGACATTTCCCGAAGGGATGACATATAGGAACGAAGTGAGACACATGCCGCCAGTCAGTGTCCAAGCAAGTAGTCTTTGGGCTAGCAGGACTCGGTGAACCGGCAGAAGCGGACTACTATCGCTCGGAGGCACGAGACTACATTTCCCCATATGAGAGGCTGCCAAGGATAAACAACTAGTTTGTCGGATCCCACACATACCAAGCATTTCAAACATACACACAATATGCTCAATATGTGTAGATACAACATGGCATCACAACATAACTCTACGACTCAAAATATTATTCATTAGGCTCAAGAGCGAGATATTACAAACATGGGTCTCATGACCCAACACTCGAGATCATACAAGTCAAGCACAAGCGAAGCTAATCATGTCTCGAAAAGTGCATAACTATAAATGAAAAAGGCTGAGAAGCCCGACTATCTACCAGATCCCGCCGAGGCACAAGATCGTAGCTGAGGTAACAAGCTAAACGTCAAGTCCACGTGGAACTACTAGCGAGACCGACGCGTCTCTCGCAAAACATAAAATAAGCAAACGTGAGTACAATTGTACTCAGCAAGACTTACATCAGATCTAACTACATATGCATCATTATCAAAAGGGGTGGTGGAGTTTGACCGCAGCAAGCCAGCTTTGACTCGGTGGCTATCCCGAACTACGATTGCAAGTAACTCTTTTGAGGTGGCGCTACGAGTCCACATATTCACCATGGCAATACACCACTATGGATCCGCTCCCGCCTTCCTACGAGAACGCCATCCATAGCACTCACGCTTATCTTGCGCATTTTAGAGTATCCACTTTCACTTGTCTATGAACTGATATAGGCAACCCGAAGTCCTTCTCCGTGGACACGGCTATTCAATAGATCATATTAAACCCTGCAGGTGTACTTCTTCACACACGCTCACCACTTACCGTCGTTTACACGACATGTACTCGGCAACCTTCAGCGGAAGCCCAACGTGGGTGTCGGCCACAGCCTACCTAAACACTCAAGTCCCTAGTCCAGGTTTATCGCCTATTCGGGTTCCATCCGCAGGAGTCCGCCGAGGTTTCCCATACAGCCCCGAACGATGTGTGCAGGGTTCCCGAGATACCAAACGGGCACTCGGTACACGGGCCACGGTGCCTACCGCAACACAACCCACCTCTAAGGTCAGCGTTGCGTGCGGCCCCAAAGACATGCTACAAACACGAAACTACTTGCAACTCCTGACCGAGGACAAGGGTGGTCAAGAAGCCGAGAGGGTCCATTGGTTTCGGGCCCAATGCGTGGTAGTAACTGTATCATGGATCACAAACACAGAACTCAGTTCCTGAGGACGGCTGCAATGAGACAACCCACCATGTACTCCTACATGGCCTCTCACCGCTACCTTTACCAAATCGTGTTCACACACTTAGCTCACACACGATAGGACATGTTCATACAATTCCAATTCATTCCCGATGAATCAGACCCGACTCAACTCTAAGCAGTAGCAGGCATGACAACAAGCATAAATGAGTAGGCACATCATGGGCTCAAACAACTCCTACTCATGCTAGTGGGTTTCATCTAATTCTTGTGGAATGACAGTCATGCAAAGGATCAAGGGTTCAGCTACCGCAGCGAGTAACACATGAGTCGTTGTTGTCCTAATGCAATAAAATAGAGCAGGAGCGAGAGAGTGGGATTATATCGGAATGAACAAGGGGGTTTTGCTTGCCTGGCACTTCTGAAGATAATAGTTCTTCATCGGTGTCATCGAATAATCATCGCTTGGTACATCGCTCACCGAGGGAACAATTACCGCAAACAAGAGAGAGCACAATCAATGCAATGCACATATATGATGCATGATCATGTTAAGGTACTGAATTTACCTAATGCGATAATAATCCAAGTTAGTTGAAGTGGAATTCAAACAAGGTTGAATTCCAACTCAAATTGCTATTTCATAAGTTACCCTAATCATGATTCATCCTATTCAGTGATGTTAACTTGTTCAAACATGCATGATCATGGCATAAACAGATTCTTCATATTTTTCTGATCATTTTTCATATATAACTTATTTCCATCCGAGTTACGGTTGAATTTATATGATTTTTAGAAGTTTGGGGTATTTTATGAAATTTACTGAATTAAATTAAATCTAGAAAATATATATATGGCGTCAGCCTGACGTCAGTGTGACGTCAGCGGTCAACTGGGCCGCTGTCCAGGTCAAACCTGACGTGTGGGGGCCACACGTCAGTGACTAACTAGCTAACCTAGTTAATTAGTACTAACCGGGGTTAGTTAAGTTAGTTTAAAACCTAACTAGAGTAGTTAGTCGGGCGGGGCCCGCATGTCAGTGACACGGGGTGGTCAAACCCCGGTCAAAAGGGTCATCGCCACCGGCGGCTTGACGCCGGCGACGTCGAACGCGGCGAACAAAGTGCAGATGGCCATTTCGCCACCAAAAGAGGCGGAGAGTACCTATGGACAGGTGAGAATCGCCGAGGTTCTTGGTGGGGTAGTTGGAGCTCGGGCGGCCGGGATCGGCGCCGGCGACGAGCTGCTTGGGCGGCGGAGCTCGAACGCCGAGGTTGGCGCTAGGGGCACCGCAGGCGAAGAGGTGGGTGCTACGGATTCCTACGGTGCGGTGAAGACGACGGCGTGCTCGGAACCGAGCCATCGTGGTGTGGCCACGCCGGCGACGTCTTGATGGCGGCGGCGAGTTTGATCCACGGGGAAGTGGTAGCTAGAGGGGGAGAATGAGCCGGAGAAGAGGGGGGATCGACTCGGGAGCTCACCGTGGTTGCGAGGAGGCCGTCGGTGAGCTCGGGTGGGCACCGGAGCCGGCTAATTTACGGCGGCGACCAGCGGGTCCGAGAGGGAAAATGGTGGGGCGGCGCCTCGGGGTGCTCCGGCGTCGGGGGCTTGGTGAGGAGGGAGGAGAGGGGCTAGGCGGAGGCCATGGGCACGTCGGCGAGGCAAGGGAGGGCCGGTGGCCGTGGCTACGGCGAGTGGTGGCGACGGCGGCTCTCGGGCACGAGGCGCAGAGCGAGAGAGAGAAGGGAAGAGGGGTGCGGGAAGAGTGAGGGGGGTCGGGGTCGCGTGGCGCACGGGGACTCGTCCCAGCAGCGTCGGGACGCAGAGCGAGCAGCTGGAGTCGTGGCGAGCGGCGAGCGTGCGCGCGTCGGCACGCGCCCGTCCTCCTGGCAGAGGAGGAAGGCGACAGGGAGGAGGCGGTGGTGGGCTGGGCTGGCCAGCTGGGCCAGCCAGGCCGCAAAGTGCTGGGCCAAGTGGCGCCAGGTAAGTCAGGTGGGTGGCCTGGGCCTCTCTCTTAATATTTCTGTTTTCTATTTTGTAGTTTGTTTTGATCCAGTTTAAAAAACCAAATCAATTTTATAAATCCTGAAAATATTCACGGGCACTTTCTGAATTATTTCAATGGCCCACAAATACTTCCAACATTATTTGAGCACTTAAATTATTTATAGTGTTTAAATGCCCAAATTCAAATACTTCACGAATTAATCCAAAAATCCATAAATGGCCAAGGAATATGCTCATCATTTTTTTGGCAGAGGGTTTTACCTTTATCAAAAATCATGAACATCTCCAAAGGCATTTTGGGTTATTGAAGAATATTTTTATTTGAACCTATTGGGATTCAATTGGTGCTAGGGTTTCAACAACCCCCATTTCAATTTTCATGGAAATTAACATGATGACATGAATGCCTTGATGCAACTAATGTCAAGCAATTCTAGGGCTGTGACAACTCACCCCCACTAAACAAGAATCTCGCCCCGAGATTCAAGGCGTGAGGTAAGAGGGAAAAGGAGGTCACAAACTATTACAATCCTCATGACCCATTTGTCTCTTCGAAGATGTTGGTTCACTCCATCTTCTTGGTCTTGAGGTCTTCGAGATCTTCACCCGACACGACAACAGAAAGAAGGGGAAGCCCTACATGATTCGACCTTCACGAAGATCACGCAAATATGATCGACATTACGGACTGAGGCGGTGACATATCTCGAGTTGAGACACCAAATGCATCGAGAGGGATGGAAGAATAATAACGAGGTTTGATTAGTGGCAACAATTCCACGCTTAGAAAGATGGTGAATGGTGTCAAGGTGGCGAGAAGATATTTACCATGATTCAGTAACGGGCCACCTCGAGAAAGGTGGCGCAAGGAACTATTCCCTTAAGTGGCAAAAAGAATTACTTTTGATCCATAGATCATTGGAACTCTTTATACCAGCCTAAGGCAATTCACAACGATCGTTTGACGGAGTGCAAAGGAATAGTACACCCGGACTAGAATGGATGATGTGGACTACCTTGTTGAATACAACGCAATGGATGATTTGTTTATCATCGAAGGTGGGGGGGGGGGACCCATGGTAAATCCACTTTTAAGATAACTTGGACAAGAATTGCTAAGAAGACAGTCTATAGCGAGATAGCACAAAGACGGTGCAAGCTGGGAACGAAATGCAACTGTTCGAATGTTCCAACCATCATGTCCGCCTGAGATTCAGATCTGGTTGGTGTTAGGATATTTCAGACTCATCCTGTCTGAAAAGGAAGGGTTGCAACACAAATCGACGAGAAGACGTTGCGAGATTCTCGGGAAGTGAACTAAGGTAGCGAGCTCCAAAATATGAGCTGGTTTTGCTACAAACATATGACACGTTGTCCTAGACAAGCATGACCACATGGTAGTCTTATAATAAACACTACCGAGTTCGGTTGGGAACCATCATCGAGGATAACGAAGTCCTATCATAAGTCATGACTAGTTGTTATGAAGGAACTCCTTCTCCTTGAACAATTCAATCAGTGGCTTAGTGTGCTATGGAATCCATATGGAATGAAGATGATCAGTCTATCAGACCATAGAATACTTCGCACGTGCATGACTGACTTGGGATGATTCCAAAGGAACAGAACAAACCTTTCTCAAATTCATGGCGGCAACTTACATCAGATGCACATGAATTAGAGGAAGTCACTACTTTCATCCAAACATATGCTTCATGAACTAAACACGAAGAAATGCTTACACAAGTTTCCAATACTACGTTGGTGTTCCACATGACTCATGGGGGAGACAAATTACTGCTGATGGGCTCAACAATAGCTCATCGGAATTTCCATATCACTGGACTTCCACCATCATGTGAACACGGTGATAGCATTGGTCAGACCATAAGATATAATGGTGTATGCTCGAGGGATCAACCACGAGTAAGACAACATTACGAATATCGTTGGTTCTGATTTGACTTGACAATGGCCCATACTCAAGTCAAAGAATTGGTAGGACAATAGATCCAACAACTGATCACAGGGACCAATCGATGAAGATATCATCCTTCTTCAACACACACTACACAAGAATATCCCTTTGGATCGAACTAGGTTAGGCAAGCTTTTATCTTCCAACTCTCCAAGTTATTGTCTAGCTTAACCAACTAGCTCAGGGATATCCAACACAGATTCTTGGAGAAAGGGTGGTCCACAGGGAACCAACTTGATCACGAGCTCAACATAACAGTCAGGAAACAACCCGGTAACACTTCCAAGAAGATATTTGGAAAGTCACGAACCACCGGTATGTTACTATGCTCGAGAACAATCTTGCTTTTGAGGGCAAGACGATATTATCAAATGAGTGAGGACTTGGCAAGATCCCAACTCATTAATCGAGGTGTGCACCAGAAATAGGGACTAGGTAGCACGGTCAACCTTAGGATGATGGTTTAATAACCAACACGCTAAGAATGAGAATATTGTCCATTCACTACCAAGCAATGAGTTGCTCGGAGTATTGATGTCACACATCACAATTCACTTGTTGGCATTCCGGTTACAACAACACGAAGACCGAGGAATGAATGATGATGGTGAGAAGTATCACTGCATCAAGAATTCCTAGGAGGTTGTGTAATTCCCACGACATTCTTGACATAAGATGGTAATACTTCAGGTTAGAACAGAATCAAAGCTGAATTGGCATTTTGATCTGCGGGATACAACTACTTCGACCCAATCCTAGAAATGGATGAGGTACTGGAGTTTGTTTCTCCTAGTCATTCCGGAATAGAATGGCTTGACGGACCACAAGGATAAAATGCATCGATGAACACAAATGCACACATACCCTTGGCTATCAATTGATAGATGAAGGTCAGAAGGCATCTAAGAGAACAACTCAAAGGAACATATAATTTTCTGAGTTGTGGATGCACAGATTAGTATGTCGAGCAAGCTCAACACTTCTTCCGGATAACCCATGCAGAAAGGTAGAATTGGCAGACTCACAATTATGAATGGAGAACTCCTCAAGAGCACTCTTATTGTGATCTTTTGGCTCAAAAGAACTTCTGCCATAAGCGGTTCGTAGCATTTGGAAGAAGGAAATACCACGGACCTTGAGGGCTATCACAAAGGGTACTAATATCCTAAAGGCACTAGCAAATACTAACAACATGAAGTAGGATGAATCTCGGGTTCAGCAACCCAGGAGTAGAATACCTGCTACTAACTGGCATCACGGGATGCTCTCGAAAGTGATGGCCAGAATCATCGCACTGGGGATACAAAAGCATTACTACATTGCTAGGTGACTTCCTAAGCATCTAGGGTCATAATAATGGTTCCAACATATATGTCGAGGCAATGGAGTACCTCGACTGACTGGTTAGTGTGCTTAATCTGGCCCAAAAGGACATCAGGAACGGAAGAAGGGATTTGCAAATGCATCAGACTATTTAGAGACCTGGGATGACTCGGACAGCATAACGGCTGTAAATGCTCAAAATGATTTGAGACATCCTGCAGAAAATGGTGGCATAACCACTCAACAACATCATAACAAGATTCTGAGATCAACAGTTATCATTCAGAAATAGTAGGAACTGAACTGGGGATTAAACCCAACAATCTTATAAGTCTATGGATTAGTAACACGTCATCCTAATAGATAGATGAGAAGCCTAGTTCTTAAACCCCGTAGAAGAGGAGAGGATGACTCAGATCAGAAGGTCATGAGGTATAAGGAGTAAAAAGAGCCTTACGCTCCTTCCACAATCAATTCCCTTACATAACTAAAGCATTTCTAGACACAACTTCACCAGTTTGGCTTGGTAATCCTCTGAGCAATCAGCTCGATACCAACGCTGTCAGACCCCGATCCTAAGTCACATCGACCCAGCTGGTAACACATCATATCACTTTGCGGCCTCACGCACGGTATTCCCACGGTGTCGCCTTACCATGGCCGGGACCGTTTATGTCTTTTGGCTCACGATATGATAGTGTCGCTAGCATCCATATGACAAAGAACCCGGCCGACATGGCTAGTCGTGAACCCAAAGCGGCACTAACCTATGGGGACAGCATACATGAATCACATTGAGCATGTCGGTCATCAACGTATGTATTCGGGCTGTAGCACTGGCTAACAGGACTCCGGTATCCCGGCTGTAGCAGGCTAGGCAGGACTCGAATAACACCGCGTGACATTTCCCGAAGGGACAGACATAGGAACGGCGTGAGACACATGCCGCCGGTCAGTGTCCAAGCAGTAGTGCTGGGCTAGCAGGACTCCGGTGAACCGGGCTGTAGCGGACTACTATCGCTCGGAGGCACGAGACTACATTTCCCCATATGAGAGGCTGCCAAGGATAAACAACTAGTTTGTCGGATCCCACACATACCAAGCATTTCAAACATACACACAATATGCTCAATATGTGTAGATACAACATGGCATCACAACATAACTCTACGACTCAAAATATTATTCATTAGGCTCCGAAGAGCGAGATATTACAAACATGGGTCTCATGACCCAACACTCAGATCATACAAGTCAAGCACAAGCGGAAGCTAATCATGTCTCGAAAAGTGACATAACTATAAATGAAAAAGGCTGAGAAGCCTGACTATCTACCAGATCCTGCCGAGGCACAAGATCGTAGCTGAGGTAACAAGCTAAACGTCGAAGTCCACGTGGAACTACTAGCGAGACTGACGTCTCTCTGCAAAACATAAAATAAGCAAACGTGAGTACAATTGTACTCAGCAAGACTTACATCAGATCTAACTACATATGCATCATTATCAAAAGGGGGTGGTGGAGTTTGACTGCAGCAAGCCAGCTTTGACTCGGTGGCTATCCTGAACTACGACTGCAAGTAACTCTTTTGAGGTGGCGCACGAGTCCACATATTCACCATGGCAATACACCACTATGGATCCGCTCCGCCTTCCTCACGAGAACGCCATCCATAGCACTCACGCTATCTTGCGCATTTTAGAGTATCCACTTTCACTTGTCTATGAACTGATATAGGCAACCCGAAGTCCTTCTCCGTGGACACGGCTATTCAATAGATCATATTAAACCCTGCAGGGGTGTACTTCTTCACACACGCTCTCACCACTTACCGTCGTTTACACGACATGTACTCGGCAACCTTCAAGCGGAAGCCCAACGTGGGTGTCGGCCACAGCCTACCTAAACACTCAAGTCCCTAGTCCAGGTTTATCGCCTATTCGGGTTCCATCCGCAGGGAGTCCGGCCGAGGTTTCCCATACAGCCCGAACGATGTGTGCAGGGTTCCCGAGATACCAAACGGGCACTTTCGGTACACAGAACCACGGTGCCTACCGCAACACAACCCACCTCTAAGGTCAGCGTTGCGTCGGCCCAAACATGCTACAAACACCGAAACTACTTGCAACTCCCGGACCGAGGACAAGGGTGGTCAAGAAGCCGAGAGGGTCCATTGGTTTCGGGCCCAATGCGTGGTAGTAATCAGATCATGGATCACAAACACGTAACTCAGTTCCTGAGGACGGCTGCAATGAGACAACCCACCATGTACTCCTACATGGCCTCTCACCGCTACCTTTACCAAATCGTGTTCACACACTTAGCTCACACACGATAGGACATGTTCATACAATTCCAATTCATTCCCGATGAATCAGACCCGACTCAACTCTAAGCAGTAGCAGGCATGACAACAAGCATAAATGAGTAGGCACATCATGGGCTCAAACAACTCCTACTCATGCTAGTGGGTTTCATCTAATTACTGTGGAATGACAGGTCATGCAAAGGATCAAGGGGTTCAGCTACCGCAGCGAGTAACACATGAGTCGTTGTTGTCCTAATGCAATAAAATAGAGCAGGAGCGAGAGAGTGGGATTATATCGGAATGAACAAGGGGTTTTGCTTGCAGGCACTTCAAGATAATAGTTCTTCATCGGTGTCATCGAATAATCATCGTCGGTACATCGTCTACCGGGAGGGAACAATTACCGGCAAACAAGAGAGAGCACAATCAATGCAATGCACATATATGATGCATGATCATGTTAAGGTACTGAATTTACCTAATGCGATAATAATCCAAGTTAGTTGAAGTGGAATTCAAACAAGGTTGAATTCCAACTCAAATTGCTATTTCATAAGTTACCCTAATCATGATTCATCCTATTCAGTGATGTTAACTTGTTCAAACATGCATGATCATGGCATAAACAGATTCTTCATATTTTTCTGATCATTTTTCATATATAACTTATTTCCATCCGAGTTACGGTTGAATTTATATGATTTTTAGAAGTTTGGGGTATTTTCTGAAATTTACTGAATTAAATTAAATCTAGAAAATATATATATGGCGTCAGCCTGACGTCAGTGTGACGTCAGCGGTCAACTGGGCCGCTGTCCAGGTCAAACCTAACGTGTGGGGGCCACACGTCAGTGACTAACTAGCTAACCTAGTTAATTAGTACTAACCGGGGTTAGTTAAGTTAGTTTAAAACCTAACTAGAGTAGTTAGTCGGGCGGGGCCCGCATGTCAGTGACACGGGGTGGTCAAACCCCCGGTCAAAAGGGTCATCGCCACCGGCGGCTTGACGCCGGCGACGTCGAACGCGGCGGAGCAAGTGCAGATGGCCATTTCGGCCACCAAAAGAGGCGGGGAGAGTACCTATGGACAGCTGAGAATGCGCTGAGGTTCTTGGTGGGGTAGTTGGAGCTCGGGGCGGCCGGGATCGACGCCGGCGACGAGCTGCGCGGCGGCCGGAGCTCGGGCACGCTCGGGGTTGGCGCTAGGGGGCACCGCAGGCCGAAAAGGTGGGTGCTACGGATTCCTACGGGTACGGTGAAGACGACGGCGTGCTCGGAACCGAGCCATCGTGGCTGTGGCCACGCCGCGACGTCGCGATGGCGGCGGCGAGTTTCGGTCACGGGGAAGTGGTAGCTAGAGGGGAGAATGAGCCGGAGAAGAGGGGGGATCGACTCGGGAGCTCACCGTGGTTGCGAGGAGGCCGTCGGTGAGCTCGGTGGGCACCGAGCCGCTAATTTGGCGGCGGCGACCAGCGGGTCCGAGAGGGGAAAATGGTGGGGCGGCGCCTCGGGTGCTCCGGCGTCGGGGGCTTGGTGAGGAGGGAGGAGAGGGGCTAGGCGGAGGCCATGGGCACGTCGGCGAGGCAAGGGAGGGCCGGTGGCCGTGGCTACGGCGAGTGGTGGCGACGGCGGCTCTCGGGCACGAGGCGCAGAGCGAGAGAGAGAAGGGAAGAGGGGTGCGGGAAGAGTGAGGGGGGGTCCAGGGGGTCGCGTGGCGCACGGGGGACTCGTCCAGCGCGTCGGGGACGCAGGCAGGCAGCTGGAGTCGTGGCGAGCGGCGAGCGTCTTGCAGTCGGCAAGACGCGCCTCCTCCTGGCAGAGGAGGAAGGCGACAGGAGGAGGCGGTGGTGGGCTGGGCTGGCCACTGGGCCAGCCAGCCAAGCCAATCTTGGGCCAAGTGGCGCCGGAGTAAGTCGTGGGTGGCCTGGGCCTCTCTTAATATTTCTGTTTTCTATTTTGTAGTTTGTTTTGATCCAGTTTAAAAACCAAATCAATTTTATAAATCCTGAAAATATTCACGGGCACTTTCTGAATTATTTCAATGGCCCACAAATACTTCCAACATTATTTGAGCACTTAAATTATTTATAGTGTTTAAATGCCCAAATTCAAATACTTCACTTAATTAATCCAAAATCCATAAATGGCCAAGGAATATGCTCATCATTTTTTTGGCGAGGGTTTTACCTTTATCAAAAATCATGAACATCTCCAAAGGCATTTTGGGTTATTGAAGAATATTTTTATTTGAACCTATTGGGATTCAATTGGTGCTAGGGTTTCAACAACCCCCATTTCAATTTTCATGGAAATTAACATGATGACATGAATGCCTTGATGCAACTAATGTCAAGCAATTCTAGGGCTGTGACACTACATCAACATCGACGACACCGATTCGGATCCAAGTGAACCCGACTTTGAAGACGAAGCTGGAGCAGACATCATGGAGTCTTCCACCGGTTCAAATTAGTAGAAGTCCCCCACATATTAGTAGTATTTCCCTCCATGTAAACATTGTAGTACACACACTTTTGCGATAGTTAGATCGATGTAAGCCCTTGTTTGATTGAATGAAGTGATTTTGTGTGCATTTTGCTCATGTGCATTTGGGTAGTGATTCCCCTTAGACCTCATTCTATTCTAAATTCTCGTCTTTTCTAAACCCATCAGATGCCTCCGAGACGTGACCCCGGATTCGTTTTCCCGCCAGAGATCACCCAATTGATCCAGCAGCAGAATACCCTGATTCAAACATTGGTGCAGAACCAGGGCAACAACAACAACAACAACAACAACAACAACAACAACAACAACCCACCACCACCACCACCTGCGGATCATCTGACTCGTTTCCTTAGACTGAACCCGCCGGTGTATTCCAGTAGCACCGAGCCGATTGTAGCAGATGACTGGCTCCGCAAGATAGGAAGGGAGTTGACCACTGCAGGATGCACAGAGGGTGAAAGAGTGAAGTTTGCAGCACATCATCTTGAAGGACCCGCAGCAGCATGGTGGGAGAATTTCACAGCCACTTACCCGTGAACACTTTGCCACATGGGATCAATTTCAGCAAGCTTTTCGCACTGCCCATGTTTCAGCAGGAGCCATGGCCATGAAGAAGCGTGAGTTTCGCAACTTACGCCAAGGAGGAAGGACTGTTGGCCAGTACGTGGATGCCTTTAGCAAATTAGCACGTTATGCCCCGGATGACGCTACTCTGAGGCGCAGCTAAACAGGAGAAGTTTCTAGAAGGACTGAATGATGAGTTCAGCATGCCGTTGATGGTAGCCAGTTTCAACAACTACCAGGAGTTGGTAGACCGAGCCCTCATGATTGAAGGAAAGCAGCAGCAAATTGAGAACCACAAGCGGAAGTATGGACAAGGGAAGTATAACTCTGGAGCTCAGCAGAAACCACGTTATACCCCTAAATCAGGAATTCAGTTTTAGCATACCCATGGAGGAGGAAATTCGCACAACCATAATGGCACCAAGAATGGGAACAGGAATGGAGGAAGCAACGGACAGAATCGCACCAACCCGTCAACACCATCCAAGGTAGACTTGAGTCACATTACTTGCTTTAAGTGCCGCAAGACTGGGCACTATGCAAATGACTGTCCAGAAGGCCAGAATGGAAATGGCAATGGAAGCTCTAGAAAGAAGCCCAACCCTTTCAACAGGGGATGTGAACCACATCGATGTGGAGGAGGTTGAAGATCAGCCCGATGCAATGAATCGGTAAGTTTTTGGTTAAGTCATTTATCGCAGTTGTTCTTTTCGATCTTGGTGCATCGCATTCATACATATCAAGGGGATTTGTGGATAAGTACAAGTTACCGACCCAAGCCCTTAGGTCACCCATGCTAGTAACCTCACCCGGAGCAGAGTACATGGCTAGTAAATGGTGTGATCGACTGCCACTAAGGATTGGACACTATGTTTTTCCCCTCAGACCTAATAATTCTGGAATCCCAAGGATTGGATGTGATATTAGGAATGGATTGGTTATCAAAGTATGGAGGAAACATAGATTGCACCACAAGGTCATTTTGCTCACCACACCAGAAGGAAGAAGGATTAAGTATGTATCACGGCACGAGCCGAGGAGAGCACAAGTTAAATTGCTTATCAGGAGTGGTACAGGAAGGAGTACCAGTGGTGAAGGATTATCCTGATGTGTTTCCGGAAGAATTGCCAGGAATGCCCCCGGATAGAGACATTGAGTTTTTGATCGAGTGTTGCGTGAACAGGCCCGATATCGGCGACCAGACAGGGATGCCCGCAAAGGATTTGGCGGAAATCAAGAAGCAGATTAAGGAACTATTGGATAAAGGTTTTATACGCCCAAGTTCTTCACCTTGGGGATCACCCTTGTTAGTAGAGAAGAAGGATGGATCTTTAAGAATGGTTGTTGATTATCGTGGATTGAATGAAGTAACAATCAAGAATAAGTACCCACTACCTATGATAAATGATCTGTTTGATCGATTGCAAGGAGCCAAAGTGTTTTCCAAGATCGACTTGCGATCGTGGTACCATCGATTGAAGATTCGGAGAAGGACATACCCAAGACAGCATTTACCACGAGATATGGATCTGCGAGTATACCGTTATGTCATTTGGATGACTAACGCACCAGCCTATTTCATGAACCTGATGAACAAAGTATTTATGGAGTTTTTGGATAAGTTCGTCGTGGTGTTCATTGATGATATTTTGATTTTCTCGAAGAATGAAGAGGAACACAAGGAACATTTGCGATTGGTTTTGGAGAAACTAAGGGAACATCAGTTGTATGCCAAATTCAGCAAGTGTGAGTTTTGGCTAAAGGAAGTTGGATTTCTCGGACATGTTATATCCGGAGAAGGGATAGCAGTTGACCCCACAAAAGTTGAGACCGTAACCAAATGGGAAGCACCAACGACAGTTGGAGAGATTCGGAGTTTCCTTGGACTCGCAGGATACTACCGAAGATTCATTGAGAATTTCTCAAGGATTGCAAAGCCTATGACTGAATTGTTGAAGAAGGAAAACAAATTCATATGGACTGAGGACTGTGAGGCAAGTTTTCAGGAGTTGAAGAAAAGATTGGTTACCTCACCAGTTTTGATATTGCGGATCGGACTAAGGATTATGAGGTGTATTACGGCGCTTCACGCCGAGGACTTGGAGCCGTGCTTATGCAGGAAGGAAGAGTTGTTTCAGTATGCTTCACGACAACTTAAGCCCCATGAGTTGAATTATGCCACTCATGATTTGGAGTTAGCAGCCGTTGTGCATGCCCTCAAGACGTGGAGACATTTTCTCATTGGAAATCATTGTGAAGTATATACGGATCACAAGAGTTTGAAGTACATCTTCACACGTAAGAATTGAATCTCGCACAAAGGAGATGGTTAGAACTTATCAAAGATTATGATATGAGATTGCATTATCACCCCGGAAAGGCTAATGCCGTAGCTGACGCATTGAGCCGTAAGAGCCACGTCAATACCGTAATGATGAAAGGAATACCCAATGAGTTAGCCGAGGACCTTCGAGAACTAAGTTTGGAAATAGTTCCGAGAGGCTATGTAGCAGCATTGGAGATTAAGGCGACACTGATGGACAAAATCAGAGAAGCCCAAAAGGCAGATAAGGAAGTTGCCTCTATAAAGGAGAAATTGAGCAAAGGAAAAGCTAAAGGATTTCATGAGGATGAGCACGATACCCTATGGTTTGAAGACCGTGTTTATGTGCCCAATGACCCAGAAATCAGGAAGTTGATTTTACAAGAAGCCCATGATTCACCCTATTCGATTCACCCAGGAAATACCAAGATGTATTTGGATTTGAAGAATATTTTCTGGTGGACCGGAATGAAGAAGGATATTGCGGAGTATGTAGCAATTTGCGACGTATGTCAGAAAGTAAAGGCAGAGCATCAGAAGCCAGCAGGATTATTACAACCGTTGCCGATACCCGAATGGAAGTGGGATAAACTAGGCATGGATTTCATCACAGGTTTGCCAAAGACTCGTTCAGGATATGACTCGATTTGGGTTATAGTCGACCGTTTAACGAAGGTAGCTCATTTCATTCCAGTCAAGACTACCTATAGCAGTGCTAAGTTGGCAAAGATATACATGACCAGAATTGTGTGCTTACACGGAGTTCCGAGGAGCATCATATCAGATAGAGGAACCCAGTTTACCTCGAAATTTTGGAACCAGTTGCACGAAACATTTGGAACCAGGCTGGAATTCAGTACAGCTTTCCACCCACAGACCGATGGACAAACCGAGAGAGTCAATCAGATTTTGGAGGACATGCTGAGAGCTTGTGCACTAGATTATGGATCTAGCTGGGATGATAATTTGCCGTATGCAGAATTTTCCTACAACAACAGTTACCAAACCAGCTTAAAGATGGCACCTTTCGAGGCTCTGTATGGAAGAAGGTGCAGGACACCGTTGTCATGGGACGAACCGGAGATCGCCGGTTGTTTGGACCAGATTTGATTAAGGAGTCTCGAAGAAAGTTAAGTTGATTCGAGACAGGCTCAAGGTAGCCCAGTCCAGACAAAAGAGCTATGCCGATTCAAAGCGCAAAGAGATTGAGTATGAGGTTGGAGACAGAGTATATCTCAGAGTATCCCCGCTTCGAGGAGTTAAGCGTTTTGGAGT